>JACGWL010000013.1:605141-691791 GCA_034509725.1 Sesamum angolense
GTACTGTTGTAGTCTAGTCCGAGTGCATATATATATATCTGTGGGGACGCAGATTCTGATTTAGTGGGGGACGGCAATTTACAGAATTGCTGCTCTCTCCTTCCGTAACTGTAGTAGTACTAATCGTTATAACACTTCTTTTGGAAAGAAAAAGCTCATCACTTTGGAAGTTGAGAATTGGGAAACGTTAATGTGAACACACATCATTTTGTATTTTTGGACTAATCTTGTGATTCACCACCACCACCCACCATGGAACCTTTTTTATTAGGGATAATTACACCCTCCTCCCATAAGATTTAGTGTAATTATACATAAATTCTCTGTAGTTTGAGAAATTACATCTAGTATCCCTGATATTTGCTTCTGTCTAATAAATAAATCCCTTCATTAGTTCACATGCACTAAATTTGCTGTTATTAACAAAAAATTAATAAAAATTGATATTTACCCTTAATTGACTGATTACTGACTTATTTCAGGTCAAATAATTTTTTCTGACTAAACTATCCTTGTAACGGTGAAAATATACCTCATCACATGCATTAACGCGTAAAGATATATGAGGGTAGTTTAGTCATAAAAATATTTAAGTTGAAATAAATTAATAATAAGTCAATTAAAAGTTAATATAGACTTTTTTTAAATTTTTTTTTATTAATATCATCAAAATCGATGAATTTTCACTAACGAATAGACTTATTTGTTAGACAGCAACAAATCTCAAGGGTGCTAGATATAATTTCTCAAACCACATAGGGTCTACGTGTAATTACACCAAACCTCAATGGATGAAAGTGTAATTATCCCTTTCTATTAAGTAAATCATAATCCCTCATTAATATCTTCCTAATGTTCAAGTAAAACAATAATCTACACATTAGTGGGATTTGAACTCAGTACTAATAATTATGTAGCCTCAACTTCGCCAACTAAATTAGACTTTTAGCCGATCAAGAAATTCTGAAAAGACAATATGTTATATCTCCTTTTAGCCCTTCTATATATTTTTAAATTTTTCTGAGTTATAGTAAGCAATTGTTGTAATAATTCACTTCATTAAGACGATTTAATGACCAATCAAAGGTTTTGAAATTAAATAAATGGAACAAATCACGGAATGATATAAAATCAAGAAAAAGAAAATCAGGGGTGGGGGGACGGCAATTGTAAGCAAGGAAAGATTTTTTGGCAAAGAGAAGTAAAGTCATATTTATATGTTCACTTTCCTTAAATTAATTCACTATATTCTCATTTGATGCCTTTTCAAAAAATAATACCATATATATATATAAATTTTTCCCCCGTGTGCATGGCAAGTTAGGAATAATGAATTAATGTTCTATTTCAAATATAATTAATTAGTTATTTAATTGCCTTCATTATTGGATAATCATATTATAAATTGTATGTTTGTCTATATTGTGTTTTCAAACTTTATATTTTCTACCAGTGATGTCTTAATCTAATGATTAAAATTAAACTCTAAGGAATAAGTTTAAAATCATGGATTCGAATCTTATCGGATGTATGCTTATTTTATCTCATTTTTTATTAATAATTTTGTGATGATCATTTGTTCTACTTAATGTGAATTTATTGATTGAATTGACGTATTTTCAATTTATTAAAATTGAAGTAAATTATACAATCCCGTTTCTATAAAAAAAACAAAAATTCAATAATGATACTTCAATTTTGTAATCAATCTCAAAACTACTCGGACTTAATGTATGAAACATACGGATATAGTGACAGTTGCAACCTCTAAATATTTAATTTATGTAATTATATGGATTCTCTTCTCTTTTTGTTTTTTTCCCTTAATCAAACTTGTTATATATACTATGCTAAAAGAAAACCCATTCATCATGTCAATTTTTTATTATCCCATTTTATTTTATAAAAAATCATAATAATAATTTTAATATTCTTTTTCATTATTTTAAAATTATAATTATTTTTTCTCTCAACCCACTGCTCCATTTTTCTGTCTCATGTTCTCCATATTTTTTGCCCTCGCAAACTTACATAATTTCAATAAACCCTATTAAAATTATTTTTTTTCTCTCTCACATTCTCCATATTTATTTTTTCTTACAAACTTTCATATTTTTATTGAACCCATAATTATAATTTTTTCTCTTATTTTACCTCATATTTCTTTTTTTCTCAAATACTTTTTTCATCATCTCACTACTTTTTTTTTGTTTTTTTTTATAATTTTTTTCTTCTTCATCTCATAATATAATTTTTTATATGCTTGCGAAAACAACGTAGAATAACAATTAGTATATATGTAAAGAGTAATTGAGAAGAGAATGTAGGTGGATGTGTAGTCATTTTCTTTTAAATGTATGGGAATCATATAGGGGGCATCTTTTATCACAAACTAAATTTAACATGCTACTTTGCTCCAAAATTGGATAATTTATCCCTAACACGTACTTCAATAATTTGGCACCCAACTACTAAATTACAGACCACCGCACATGCACGTACCAACTTTATTATTATTATTCACCAACTTCTGCAAAATTCCTTGTTATTCCAAACTACCAAACGAAACCCTATGCCCAACCACTCCAAATTTTAACTATACAATTATCAAATTTTTATTTTAAATCCCATGAAAATTAATGCTATTTTTTTTTCTTCTTTTTCCCCTTTTCAATTAGAAAAAAAATCGGGTAGCTTCAACGATATGGGTGATTACTACTACGGATCAGGACATACGTTCAGAATCGTAACGATTCTTATTTCTTGAGTCGATAAGAAAAATTTATAGCTCTAATTGTCTTGATATGGAGGGGGGGAAAAGACATAATTATTTACTTATGCTATATGCATGTACGGATGTACTTTTTAATCTGGGAGATGTAAGAATATTTATAGCAATGTGAATTAATTACTTCTAATTCAAGAAAGTTGACAAAAAGTCTAGCAAAATGACTTCTCATAATCATGGTAATTTGATGGAGAGGAGCCTGCGGGGATAAATTTAAATGGGAGGAGCCTCCCTCGTCAAGCTTCAATTATGGTAACAAAAAAGTGATAAATATTCTGTTAAGTACATTTAATTTCTTTTTACTTATTACTTTAAATGGTTATAATTTAAATTTTAATCATGATAGTTGATGGTAGGAGCCTTTAAGTTAATTCGATTGGATTTTCTATTTTAATTTATGTTACGTCTGTTAAAATAGGTGATTAGAAAATCAATTGAATTGATAGTTTGAAAATTATTCAACAATCTTTATTAATGTGATATTAACTTAATGAATATAATAAGCATTCATCTGTGACATTATGCGTTTGTTGTGCTTACTATTTATGTTGAATTGTATTTTAACGTCAACAAATGCTCACAGATCAATTAGATAACCCATGTAGTTGGGCTGCGCATTGGGTGGCAGCTACGAAATTGGGCATCGAGAGTCTTATAGAGATTTGCATTAAGTAGTATATCCATTAGATGAGTGTCGTGTTTCATCAGCGACAGACGTTGGATGTCTATCCAATTTTAGTGAGTGGTTCACAAGGTTGTCAAGCCGACTAACATAAATAACCATTATTTATTACAATACCCATTATTTATTTAAGTGAGATAAATACCCATTATTTATTACAATAAACTCGTATTAAGTGACATAAATAACCACATATTTAGTGAAACTCGAACTCATAATTTCGAACTTAATCATGAAATCTCAATATTAACAAGTATATCCGTTTTGAGTGGTTGAAATATGTGGTAATTAAGTGAACATTTATGGGCAGTAAAGGGTAAATTGCAATCTACCTACCTGTGTTATCAAAAATAGGTAAACAACCCTTTTATAAAAAATAAAATAGCAATTTACTTCCCTATATTTTTTTAAAATGGCAATTTACTTTTCTATGTTTCTAAAATGAAAGTAATTTACTTCTCATTTTTTAAAATACAATAAAGATAAATTGTTTTTTTTTTTTGTAGAGAATAATTTGTCCATTTTCAATATTACTGACAATAAATTGCCATTCTCCGGGTCAGTAAATAATTGAGGAAGAAGTAATGTTTGAAGCGGAAGGCGTAAAGGAGAATGGAGGTGAAAGAGAGAGCCCCAATTTTTTTTTTAACTTTAATGATTGGGTTTCTCAAAAATCTGATTTCGAATCAAAAAGATAAAGTGGAGTCCAATTGTCAGGTTGTGACATCTGGATTTTGACATTAGATACACCAAAACTATTGAAGCTCCAAAGTGAGTTTTCTGTGCTGTCTTCTAAACGGAAATCATTATATAATTACATTGGTATCGCACATATACATCAAAGTTTGATTAATATATTAATAAATTATAATAATTTTATATAAAATGAGATAAATTCTCATACATTAGACAACCCTCGAATTCGTAACTTCAAACTAAACCATAAACTTCAACTAATGTGCCTTGAGAACAACAAATTATAGAATTCTTCTTTTTTTTTTTATTAATTATAGATACACACTAGAAAAAATATAATTTTCTACTACGATTAATTACTATAGCTAAAATAAAAAAAAATGTGGTAAATACAAATTAACCACTGCTTCACAATGGCCATTGACCAAATCATGATGACTAAAAATTCACTCGGTCTACCCTTTTAATTACCCCTATTAATATAATCGGCTCTTTGGTACATCTAAATAATAAAAATTTTATAATTAATTCAAAAAAATTTAAAATAATTATAATTTTATAATATATTTTACCTAAATAATAAAATAAGGGAAGTTATAAAAAGTTATTGAAAGACAAGTACTGATGGAAGAAGAAGACATATGTAAAAATTGAGAAAGAGAGAAAAAATTGAAAATTTCTGGGATATAATTTAAAAATAGAAAAACAAAAAATACGTAAAAAAAAAAAAATAGTGGATTTATTTCTTAGCCAGACAACTAGCTTGTTCGTTTCGCAAAATATCTCCGGTTTTTGTCATTTTTACAAAAGTTTCGACATGATAAATATATTAATTAAATTTACTAAGACCGGATATTTATTGAGTTTGAAAAACACCCAGAACATTGAAGTGTATTAATTATGAGTTCGATACCCATTTTTTCATGATAGTATTTTATCTTTTTGTTACATTTGTCGATTCAGAATATTGATATATTGAATTGAAATATTTAGATGACGTAGTAATGAGTTTCATTAGAAAAACAGAAACAAAAATACATGTAAAAAGCACCCGCACCGGCGCACGTGACAGTTGCAACATGAAGTTCCAAACCATGAAATTGCTTCCGTAGAAATAAATCATGAAACAGAGACAGCGACCCGAAAGTGAAATCTTGGATTCAAGCTAATTAATCGCTCTCCCCATAAAAACAGGGGAATTGGGTTCGTGGAATGCCAGGTATTTGCCCCCGTAATCCTTGTCAAGATCACATGCTCTTTCCTCTCTCGGATTTGCTAATGCTGATTCAAGTTCAGACATGGGATGTGATCTTTGTAAGGCAACATCACTTTCCCTGCGGAAAGCTTCACACTTCTGGTCTTGTCCCTCTCATGTAGCCAAACAAACAAATATTGGTGAACATATGTGTGTGTGTTTAAAGTTGGACAAATCCTCATCTTCTTGATTCATTTTTTGTTATACTTTTGAGTCTAAAACAAATTATGCACTCAAACCCCTCCCTTTCTCTTTCTTTATTATGAATTAAGCTTATTTAAGGAAGTAGGGCAGCCTTTTGACCATTGTTTTTTTAGGTGCCAAAGACTACATAAACTTAAATTTGAGTATAAAATGCGCATGCAACTTCTTTGCTCCCACTTAATACGACACGATCCATTTTCTTTGATTGCAAAAGAAGGAAATCGGATACAATTCTTCATGTAAACATACATATTATTTTAGATTAATCAGTCGTACAACCATTATTGATGTATCAAATAATCTGTATAGAAACAATTAATTGGTCGAGTAATAGTGTATTATTTTTGTTAAAGATATGTTACGGGTTCGAGTCACAAGACTTGTTTATCAAAGCTTGTAGTATTTATCGGTTGTCGACAAGGAAAAGTCCAAATTTAAGGTGAGGACGACTCGTTCTAAGTCAAGCTAGCAATGCTAATTTCTTGATGAATACAGCGACAACATATGGTGTATGGCATATGCATTAGTACATTGTGCAATAGTCTTTTCCTCTTTGACTCCCCATATATACCAATACTACTTTAGGACCATTTTTGGACGACTTCTGGCTATGAATCAGACATAATATGAAGACATATGGGCCATACAATGTTTCCTCTTACAACTCCCTCCAAGATACGCTGTGCGTAAGTACTCAACCTTCATCCGACAATAATCAACCATAATATATATATATATATATATATATATATATATATATTATCTAAAGAATTCCTTACATTAATGTAGCCGATACATGGTGCTACGTAGTACGTACACTAGACTAGATAAATTAAGGAAAAGTATGAAAGGGCTGCAGCTTCCAACTTGGCACGTGAGGGGAGTTAGCAATTCCATCCCAGGTTTGATGAGTAGTGATTATGATCAGAGGGGGCAGATGTCTGAGAAGAAGGTTATGACGGGGGACATCTTTGCTTCGTTCTCCAACCATCTACAATTAATTTGAGCATGTGGAAAGAGGGTTAATTGGGACTTAGGAGGATATATGTACGTGCTACTTGAAATATGCATAGCATAGAAATGAACCATATGGATTGCATATGCTGAGATATGGGCCGGGGGACCATCATTGTCTCCTGCGTATATATTCTGACATTGTTGAATTGATGTAGGGGGTTTTTGTATTCGATCAGTATAGTGAGAGTTATTATAATTAGGCAATCTAACAGGTAGAGATACGTGTAATAAAGAGTAGACAGGCAGTGGTAAGCATCACAAAATGTTGGAAATTGGAGAATCTTCAATACCAAGGGAGACTGGTCTTTTTCTTGACAAAACCCCCCACCCCACCTGATCCTCTCTCTGTGACAGCAAATTCCTAAATTTTCTGGGTGTTTCCGTGAGTTGCCTGCCACCTCTACTCCACGTGCGCTCAGATGCCACTTCACTTTCTTTCTTGTATTGTCGTCACGTGCGCTGCATGCCCCTTTCCTCTGTCCTTGCATACACTCCCCTTGTATGTGTAAATGACTAGTATTCAAGACCCTCTCTTTATGATCATTCAATGTCTGTGGTGTGACGTCTTTAATTCTTGTACATGTATATTGATGACCTGTGCTAGCCACCACCATGAATGTGATGTTGACACTGTCTCTGTTTTTCTTTTTTTTAAGTAAAAAATAAATAATAAATAATGACAGTTTGTAAATTTAAAATTACATTTTTAAATGTTTTACCGTTTCCCTCTTTTCATCAACGGTCATTAACTGCCTTCTCTTTCTTGTCCCTTATAGTTCCACATGTTTCAAGTTTCAACTACCAAAACTTTCCGATTACACTTTCTACTTGGGTAAAATTCTGAAACATTAGACTAAACTCACCACCGCGGCGCTTGGTCCTGACCAGGCGTCGCCGCGACTGCCAAAACCGCCCGAGAGACCTAACTTACTAGTAATGGCAGACCAAAATGCCAATGTTCCACACAATCAAGAACTCATGGACGCCATTTCAAGTGCAGAACAACTATTAATGTTTGATGAAAATCAAGATGATGATCCTTTATTCCATAGTTTTGTGGATGAGATGGTGCAGGAGCCTGCTCTCAATGTTCTTGGCAATTATGGGACGTCTGATCTTACAGAAATTCCTCTAGAGGAAAACACCTTTGATCAAAACAGGAATTCCAATGATTTCCCAAAGAATTCGGCTTTTGGAAACCCAATACGAATTCCCATTTGGCCAGTTCCACCATCTCCACACACCTGCACTTGTTGCCAAACACTCAGAGAATTTTTCCATGTCAATGGTGTGTGCATCTCTACAGCGATATATGTCTTTTGGCTTAAATTTGTTTCAATGCAAGTGTACTAGTGGAAACATTCCTGTGAAGATTTACGTTGTTGTTTGATCCATAATCATGCCCTTGATTTGCTTGTTTTGGTACGTAGGTACTCATGTGTTGAAGCTTGATGTACATGGAAGACTTGGGCTCATCAGCCATGCGGTGCTCGAGAGATATAATACCGATATATCTTCTCAAACTGATCATGAGTACCATATGTTTGAGTAATCTTTGTGATACCATATTTTCCTTTCTATTTGAATAGCATATGTTCACTTCATCCTTGAGAAGGAACTTTTTCTATTGTGAGTTTCGTGTCTATGTTCAAGGTTAACTTTTGCTTACTTTATTGATGTTAAATTTCAGTTTCTGCCAGGAAAGCATAAGCAGTGTGAAGCAATTCTTAGTTCAGTACTGTGATGATCGTAAACGAGAAGGTTATGTCATGTTGCAGGATCCGCTCTCTCACTTCTACAACGCATTATGCATTGGCCTTGACAGCAATGGGAGTGCGGATGCCGACATTTTCCTTCACCAAACTTCAAGAGGTCCAGAATGACAGAACCCTTAATTATTCATTGCACCACTTGCAATCTTGCATTGTTCTGAATGTCAATTTGAATCAAGGACTACTTTCAAAGTCCGTTACATGAAAAGATATCGTGTTCTGAGGATAATTTAGTGACCCTTGAATCTTGCTACAGGCAACGGGCAAATGAACCAAGAAGATGATATAAACCAACCAGAAGAAGAGGGAAACGAAGTAAGATTAAGTAAGAGCTATATTGCATCACAGGTTAGTAGTAGATTCCAAGAATATAGTCTAGCAATTCTTACGTTTAAGCGTACAAACGCCGTCATCTAGTTATTTATTCTTCGTCACATGTCTAATTGATTTTGTGAACGACCATAGCATTCTTTTCTATATTTTTGTGGAGTCATTTCCCTTTCTCATGCTAGATTTTCATTATTGTGCTTATGATGAGTAGAGCAGAGGGAAAGAACAGGAAAGATGAAATTGAGAGATTTGGTAGGGTATTTCCATCTTCCTATCAGCACGGCATCTAAGGAAATGAATATATGTCCATCTGCAATAAAGAGTATATGCCGCAAGGAAGGCTTGTTAAGGTGGCCTTACAGAAAGGTATACCCTTGGCTTCGTGTTATGTACTTGTGCTTCTATGCATATGGGAGATGGTGAGAGTATGCATTATTCTGAATTCTTCCTGTTTTGCAGATAAAAAGCATTGAGGCTAAAATAGCAAAGAAGAAGCAGAGTTTGAATTCAAATGACGCTGATGAACGAGCACGTGCTCTGGCAGAGATACAAGAGCTTCGAAGAAAACTCGCCAATTTATATGATGTAAATGTTTGTTGATATATTTATTGGCATGTTCGACTCAGAGATCTTGCTCGGGTTTCCCATTGAAAATACTAGTCAGTAATTTTTACTTATATGGATGAGAAATTAGGCAGTAATGTAAAAATAAAATAATCTTTCTGTTTGATTTTTTATGTTGAATTTATATCAGATTTCTTATCAAATATTTGAGAGTATTCAATGACTGTTGCTTTATCTATTTCGAAGTTTCATTTTGAGAGACTGATTCCTGGGAGAATTCCAAAGTTGCTGATGGAGTTTAAAGTTAATTGAGGCAGTTTTTAGGCACTTGTTTATCTGAACTTGGGGCTTAAACTCCCATCTTTGTCGACTTGCTTTTAATATTATTGCCTGATAAACTTGTAATGGTAAGAACTTAGGAAACCACCATTCTATCAAGAAAACCATTGGAAACACCAAAATATAGGATAGGATCAACCAGCATACCGCTGAACAGAAAAGCATCCAGACGTTGAGAACTAAAAGCCCAGTTCTTAGAGGTCCCCATATTGTTATTCATTCTGATGGTTGTGAAGGGATCAATAGCATATAAGTGAACAAGGGACAACCTGTTTCCATACTATTTTTCCTCAAGACAAAGGCAATGGTCCTTCCTCAGACCGTCATCTGTGTCACACAAGTGAAGCAAGAGCAGCAGAAGAATGGGATGATAGTAGTAATGGAGATATAATAGAAGCATAACTGGTGCTCATTATGTGTTCATTTCTACTATGACGAGGTCAGGACTTAGTGCACAGCTCGGAGAACTAAATCAATCAGATGAATGTGCGTGGTTGAAAGTACGAAGGGAAGGAAGGACGGTCAAGCTCTGTGCATGATGTTAAGCTGCAGAAAAGGTTTAGTTAGGGGAGTCTCTGATGAAGACATGTTGCAGTTGTAGCAGAAATGACTTTTAAAGTGTGCTTTGATCTCCAAGGTAGGTTATGCTTTGCATCTGAGTTTACATTCTAGAAATCTCAACTCTCAAGGAAACAGTAGCTGTTTTTGTCGTTTAAATTGAAGCTTAAATACTAATGATGAGAGAGAACATATTCCAGCCAAGCCAAATCTATTGATTGGAATGACTTGTGATAGGCTGTTCACAAATGATTAGAACGATATCATACAAAATTTCGAGGTTTTTGACAACGTAAAAGATATGCTTAAAAGAAAAGAAAAAGGAGCTAACAGAAATGTGATGACCAAGAATCATGCGTTGATCGCACAGAAATGAGCAGAAGAGTGGTAAATTTGGACTTCAAGGGATTTCACCAGAAATCAAATACCACTGGAAACTTGGTATCTGCCTGATTGACAATCCACAGTTGTTAATTCCATTCTTTTCATGCCTCTGGCAAGAGAACGTGGCACAAACCACCCACAGTCAGGGCGATCGCTTGGTTTTCTGAAGCAGTTTCTTCTGGAATGCTTCTAGTTTCTATTTAACATCCAGACCGAGCAAATCATGGCATTGGTATCATTCTCCTCATTCCTATCTTCTCAGCTCTGAATCCTATTTTATAGTTTTTGCAAATTACAGTTACATTTGTCCTCAAGGAGAAGAATCTGGCGACCGGGAGACAACAAAACACCAATACTACTGTTAACGTTGTACAGGGTATAAGACTTTGGTTTATACCCGGGTATTCAAGAGGTTTCACTCGAACTATTTCCCGAAACTGGAGAGGTCAGATTCGGTATAGGATATCAAACTTACTGAAGAGGTAACAACAAAGTTTACACAGTAATCAGAGAAAACTTGCACATTGCTCCCTTTGTAAAATGGCACACACCTCAGAAGTTCTTCTACATTTCTGTCTGTAGTTCTTTCACTCAGCTTCCTCTAAGGCCAAAAGTTGAACACCTGAAACCTATAAAATGGTTTCTGCAGTGTTTCATCTGCATTTACTCTGTAACAGCAGGGACAGCAGCTGAGCGTGCTGGCCTTGGGCATTTATTTGAGCAAGCAAACAGAACACGATACCTGCTTCTGTTCTCGAGGCTACAAGGGAAGAGCTTGATGCTCGCAATCGTCGACTCTGAAAGCTTAACCCATTGCTGTGACGGACAATGCTGATATTAACAAGAAAAAAGTTCAGTAATGGAAAACACAGACAGAATTCAGCTCCACATTATGCGTTGGCCTAATCTGATGGTTCCTGCCCCACTGCTGTCTGATGCTGCAGCTCTTCGGCCAATAACCTGTTGTTAATTGTCTGAAATTTTGAAATTGAAACACAGAAATGTGGTTCTGGCAGTGTGTGATGGCATCCTTGGAATGAAATGTGGATTCTCCTACAACAATGTACTTATGGTAAAAATTACTAATATGTAGCCTTTTAATGCATGGAACTTAAAACACTTTCATTGCAATACCAAGGTAGAAGTTCTCAGGTTAAAAAAGTCCAAGAAGTTACATTAATTAATTAATATGGTATTATTATTACTTATTAAATAATCATATTCAAACTTGATTTTTTTTGGCCCATTTGCCCCATAGTTTAAACCGTATTTCTTCTCTTTGGTCTACTGAAGTGGAAAATTGGAAATAAACCAGCAAGATTCCGCCACCTTATGCAACGGTGAGACACAGCACTATGACCACCGCGGTCGCCGTCTCTCGCCACCTGCATCAACCCCTCTCGCATCTACTCTCCGGATCTCTCCAAGTTATACCTGCCATAAAATCCGTCCTTCAATCCTTAAACCCCCAAAACCCAAGGACCCACCAAAGCCCTAACCCTTCTATCCTCAACCAATTCTCTACTTGTTTAACCCCTAATTTAGTGGTCCAAGTCATCAATGACCTAACAAACCCTTATCATTCCCTGTTCTTCTTCACCTGGGCCTCTAGCCCAAGCCCGAACCCGAACCTGTATCGCCACTCCCACTTCTGCTACATTGCCATCACTGACAAACTCCTATCACACAAGTTATTTTCGTTAGCTGCTGACTTACTGAAAACCCACAACAAGTTTTCAGACTTTATGGTGGGCAAGTTCATCAAAGCCCATGGTGATTTGGGACACCTGAAGTGGGCTGTAAAGCTTTTTCATCAAGTGAGGAGGGGGGAAGTAGGGGACTGCTTGTTTTCTTACAACGCATTGTTGGGTGTTCTGGTTAAGGCCAATAGAGTTAGTGATGCTTGGGCTTACTTTGGGCGGATTGTTATTAAAGATAGCGTTGTGAAACCTGATGTTTCGACTTACACAACGATGATCAGGGGTTTATGTAAAGTGGGTATGATTGAGGATGCTGAGAAATTGTTTGATGAAATGAGTTGTGGGAAAAACTTAATGACTTATAATATTATCATTGATGGGTTCTGCAAGAAGGGCTTAATGGAAAGCGCGCAAAGAATTCTCGATCAGATGGTTGGAGATGAGGCTTGTCCGCCTGATACTGTGTCATATACAACTTTGATAGATGGGTATTGCAAGAAAGGGG
Source organism: Sesamum angolense (assembly GCA_034509725.1). Lineage (NCBI taxonomy): Eukaryota > Viridiplantae > Streptophyta > Magnoliopsida > Lamiales > Pedaliaceae > Sesamum > Sesamum angolense. The sequence continues at coordinate 617,936 of JACGWL010000013.1, forward strand.
AGTTCGGGAATGCAATGAGGTGCTTTGATGAAATGGTGAGTGGGGGCAATTGCGAGCCTAATGTGTTAACGTACAATGCTTTGATCAACGGGTTGTGTTTGAATGGAGATGTTGATGAAGCGAGACGGATGATGAGCAGGATGAGGTTGAGTGGATTGAGGGATAACATTGCGACTCATACGAGTTGTTGAAGGGTTATTGCATTGCTGGGAGATCTGATGAGGCTATTAAACATTTCAAAGAAAATGCTTAATCTTGGAATGAATCTTGATGGGAAGTCGTATGCTGTGATTGTGAATGAATACTGCAAATTGGGAAGGCCAGATGAAGCAGTTGTGCTCTTACGGGAAATGAGGGGAAGAGGCATTAATCCAAGTTTAGCTAGCTTTAATGCTGTTTTTAGGAGTCTTATTAAGTTGCAAGAATTTGATAAAGCCATTCTTCTCCTGACGCAAATGCGTCAATGGGGTTGCTGCCCGAACTTTATATCTTACAGTGAGGTGATAATTGGGCTTGTTGGAGCCGAAGGCAGGATGCAAGATGTTGAGATGCTTGTTAATGACATGATTCAAGATGGTCACGGCCTTGATACCACATTGTACAGTTCCTTAATTCAAGCATATTGTATAAATGGTGATGTAAGAAAGGCAGCTGGTCTTTTTAAGGAGATGATTGATGAGGGCCTCGTGATTAAGAAAGACTGCTTCAACGTTTTTGTTAAGGAATCGTGTGTGAAGGGTTTGGTGCATGAGGCGGAAAATCTTTTTGTTCAGATGAGAAATAGTTGCCCAGCGTTTGATGTGGAAACCTATAGAAGTGCTTTAAATGAATACCTTATTGGAAACAGTGGCAGCTGATATACTGCGGTTGGAGGCAAAACTTTGAACACTTCTGCTTTTTGTGTCAGTGATACGTGATTTTTGAAGGCTTATCCTGTGAAGCATAAGAATCTTGGTTAGGATTAAAACAGAAGGTAGACATAAAATATTTACAAGTTCAAGCATTCAGTTAGAACAAGGAAAATGCAACTAAAAGCATCCAAGAATCACATGGAACTCACAAGGATTGCTTTATAAAGTTCTAGAGCAGCCATAGTTATGAGGAAAAAGTACCCAATACACGGGTGAGCCAATGGCTGCATTTGACTAGGACTGCAAAAGAATCAAGTTGGGCTGTATATCTTTTGACTTATCCGGATAATGTATAATGTATTGAAATTCTAATCTATCAAGCTTGATATCCGTACACAACCACAGTTGAGCTCACTCAAATTTCAGGATTTACACATAATATTCACCTCCACTCGTCTGATTGCTATCACAACTGAAATAGTTTGTGATTTCAAAATCCCTTGAGTTTCAGTATCCTTTTTTACTTGTGAAGTGAAATGGTAGTAAGTGAGATATTATTGCACTAGATTCACTACTAATCTAGTGTTGTAAGAGTATCTATGGATCCTAGTAAAGCATGTTTTCTTAGTGCTAATCATCAAAAAGTTTTGAACTTCTATTTTATGGAGCAAAAGGTAGTAGAATATCGTTTTCTTTAAACCTCTACTCCGAACATTATGACCCTGCCCCAACCCCAACCCCACAGGAGATGAGGTCTCTTTAGGGACAATGTGTAATCAGACTACCTGGAATTTCATTTCACGTTACAAAGGCTATTGGCAAAAAGGGCACTTCTCAGAGCACGTCTAATCTCTTGGAGGAAGAGTTGTTTATTGAAGGGAGATTTTGACTCCTCAAGTCATCAGTGTAAATTGGCCAATCTACTAAGCCAGTAAATGCTGTCTCTTCAAATCAATTAAGGCCAACAGCCCAAAGTCAGAGCCAACTACCTCCGCACTCTTTACTAAATGGCTTTAATATCTAATAACATGGAGTAATATACAATGGGCATACAAGTTCTTTTTGGAAAAGAACGACAAACCCACAAGAATTTATTAGCTAAGTAAGAAACGGCACTTTCTCTCTAACGCATATTGACAAATCTTGGCATTTAAGCATTCATTTGCTGTAACCGGGTATGCAAATATTCCCATAGATTCATATAATGTTAGAAGCAGAAGAAAGCTACGGTCCAGAAGGCAGTCAAATTTTAAGACTGAACTGTTTTTCTAAATTTAGCTGATATGATAAAGCAAGGAAATATGGGAACCCATAGGAATCCTCTGATTCTAAAAAACACAAATTGAAATCAAGGCACTATTTTGCAAATTTGCAGCATTGCCTACACAACAGGTTGAGAAGGACTATGATAATCTAGTGGAACATTGACGGTCTGAACTTTGAACTCAAGGTTGAATCTTTGTTCATTGGATATCTGATCCCCGGAACTCTATCCTGTCCACGTAGCAGTGGATTCTAATCAGAGACATGAAACGAGTTAACTGCGAATGCTACATTTTTACAGTATTTACAACGGCTAATATCGGGTTCACAGAGAAACCAGCTAAAGGTGATCTATGTAAACAGGGGTTCAAAATACACGAAAACATGTCTCTCCCCCTTTACTCCTCTGTTCAAAGCTTTAACAAGCTAAACTCATTTAACAAATCTCTCTTGATTCTTAGTAGAAAGCCGTTTGAGAAACTCGTAGGTAGTGATCATTGTCGTTGCAGACATAGACATTGAAGCCCATCTTGGTCCCAACCCTCTGTAACAAGCACCAAATCCACCTTCCTTGACCAAGTTTCTCACAGTTTGTAAAATTGTCGGTGATCCACCACGCAAACTTCCTTCCCCGTCCAAAACCTGCAACCTCGTCTTAATTGTATCGAGTGGCATTGTCACCAATGCGGATACTCCACTAGCCATTGCAGCACTCAGACCCTGAACTGCAACCACTGCCTTCCCATCTGGCCTGTACCGCTCCCTTCATTCCCATTCTCATCCTTCTTACAGCAATGACAACTAACACAACCCCAAATCACTCTATGGGCAATAGAGTAAGTTGCCCACCAAGCAGCATTGGAAGGTGCATAAGTCAGTATAGATATCCCAAATCCCCTGTACAATCCTCTCAATCCATCCGCACGTATAATCTTCCTAAACGCATCAATCCCACCATTGTACTTCTTCAATCCGTTGGCGGAAGGACCTGAAACACAACCACCTCCTTGAACCATTAATCTCTGGCTCACAACGTCAATGGGTGTCCAAACCAATTGTGCGGCCATGGCAGCACTCAGTCCAGCGGCAGCATTAGCTACAGCCGAGGCGGAGCCCTCAGACAATCCTAGATTAAGACTAGCAGCATTGCCCACGTTACTCTTGGTAACTTCAAGCGCGCCCATGTACAGGGCACGCGCTGGAATAGTTCCCATAAGAGAAGTACCAAAACCAGAGTAAAAGCCCCTGTATCCCTCGCTCCTTACAATGGAGGCCGCCATTTTGAAACAGGGGATGGCCTTCAACATCACTTGCTGCCGCGTTTTCAACACGACAATCGGGTAAAGAGTGCCAGAAACAGCCGAAAACAGTGCAGCCCCAAGGAAGAAAAACTTGGATTTGTCAAGCATCTCCCAATCTATATCAGCAGGAAGATAGATTTCCGATGTTGTATCATTCTCTACAGCACTTAAACTCATCTTTGCCACTTTCGAAGTGACTAATCTTCCTCCTAAAAAAACTAAAACACGTTTGAGCTCCTAGTAATAGTGTAACAAAACCTCCGACCTACCCGTCTATATAACAAGAAGGAAAAGGACAACCCAGGAAAAAAGGAAGAATCTTGGAACTCTTAAAAGACTAAAACAAACCGACCCTTCTCCTAATTATTGGAGTATTGAAACGGGTCTTGCTCATATTATACAAAAATCAAATATTTCGTATGCTGAGTATTGGACAAACAGATTAGAGAGAGCGAAAGTGAGACATAAGCACAAAAACATCCAGCATTTCCTCACTGAAAACTCCAGCTGATGATTTGGCAATGGTTTATCGGAGATATAAAAAGATCTATAGCTCTGGAATGGGTCAAGAAAGCAATGAGTTCTCTTGATATATATAGCGAAAAAGGGTGCCTCAACTCTGTGTGTTTTCAAGGGTTAACAGAATTTGGTGGAGTCGAGGGTTAGGGAGCATCAGAAGGACGGGCAAGGACACGTGTCAGTTGATATTTCGAGAACTTTTCTTCTTGGATTCAGTGTGGTGAAGGACTATGGTGGGCTGCTGCTTCTCGCTGATTGATTTGGAAAATACCGTGGGTTTGATATATGCATTTAATATTGATGATAGATGAGCAGCAGTGATGATTGATGAGAGAGAGAGAGTGAGATGTTTGTGGGTAGGAGCAGTGGGCAGTAGCAGGAGCACCCTTTTTTTTTTGCCCCTAGAATAGCAATAGAATCTCAACTTGAATTTAGACTCTCAATAATATTATTTATTGCATGTAAAGTGATTCAGATTTCAAGTTTTTTAAAATAATTGAAAGAGAGGTTTAATTGGATGTTTATCAAACTCAATAATCATTATTATTACTATAATTTATATGTACAAGTTTATAGGATTGCGTGCTGTCCGTTTCCTCCCATCTATCTATCATATATATATATTCATTTATTTATTCTGTTTTTGATAAATAATGTAATGTTGGGGTTTTCATAAGATGCTTTTCTTGATTCCATGTTATCCATAATACTCACATTCATTTTGGTAGTTAGGTGATCAAAAGGGATTAACTCACTGCATTATAGTAAATACGGTAAATTACAATTGCATTTTTTTATATTTACTATAATATTGATAGATTTTTATTATTAGAAAAACTACAAAATACTCTCTCAAATATAAAATAATTAGGGATAATTACGCTCCTCTTCCCTAAGATTTGTTGTAATTACATATAAATTCACTGTGTTTGAAAAATTACATCTAGCATCCATGAGGATTGCTTCTATCTAAAAAATAAGTCTATTCGTTACTCAAAATTTATAAAGTTTGTTGATATTAATAAAAATTCAGAAGAAATATATATTTATCCCCGATTGACTTATTACTAACTTATAGTAGGTCAAATAAAATTTTTCATGGTCAAATTACTCTCATACATCTTCATTGGTTAATGCATATGAGAATGTATATTTTCATTGTTATAAGAGTAGTTTAGTCCAAAAATTATCGTTTGACCTGCAATAAGTCCGTTTTAAGTCAATCAATGGTAAATATCAATTTTATTCAGTTTTTTTGTTAATATGATTACATTCAGTGAATTTAGACTAACGGGGAGGTGGGGAAGGGGCTTATTTGTTAGAAGAAACCAAACTTCAGGGGTGCTAGATATAATTTTTTAAACTACAAGGGATCTATATATAATTTATACCAAACCTCAAGAGAGTGACGTGTAATTATTCCACAATAGGTCAGGTCTATTTTTAAATTTATCATATTATTTTTATATGTTTCGAATATATGTATGTATATATATATATATACTATCCGTTGTGGCACGCTGTTTCTATGTGTATATAATAAATAATTTTTCATATTTTAAAATATATTATAAATATAATCAAAATAAACAAATCAATATATAAAATTAAAAATAAAATAAAATAAAACTACTTATTAATTAATGAATAATTTGGAAAGTGAAATTAGTTGGTTATCTTATTAGTTGAAGGACACTTTTAACTTTACAAAAAATTGGCAGTATCACTAACCACAATTTGTGAGTGTGGAGCCCCTTTTCTTTTTATATTAGTATAGATATACAAATTTATCCTCTCATTCAAAATAATTGTATTATAATTCAAGTACATATTTTTAAATTTGAAAAAGAATGCACTAATTACTCGTTATTTAGTTGTTGCTGAAAAATGTGGAGTTTGAGGAGTTGATGAGAAAGTAAGAGCATTGCTGAGAGACTATTAGTGGTGACATGCAAATTGAGGCATATTCCTTGCAATTTCAATTTATGCCCATCATATTGTTAGCTATTTAGTGTAATTAAGAGTGTTGAATCCTAAACAGGTTAGAAGGTGCGGAGTGCACACTTATTTAGAACTTAGACTCGTTGGATCCAGAACCGAGAGGGGGTCAAGGGGGCTGCGCCTAGGGGCAACGCCCCTAGCAGGGTCCAAGGGGCAGCACCCCTGGCTGGGGTTTCGCTCGGAGTAGTTTCAAACAATTTTAACTGCTTGTCACCTCTCTGATTTTGGACTAATTATATATATAAACCTCAGATATGTTTCGAGATACAGTAGAAAGTTTTTAGTTTTCTCTTCCATAGCCAGAAAAGAAAATATTTTTCTGCATCTTATCCCTGAACAAAATTTGTGTAACCTGGTGGAATGTGATAAAAGGGTCAAAATTTGTTTAAGAAAAGTGATTTCCAAAGCACGATTTGCAGATCATATCTTGTTATTCAATCATCCTTTTGTTGTTTTATTTTCTAACACATATCATGAAAAGGAAATAGTAGAACAAGGAAAACAAAAGAAGCCAAAGTACATGAAAGCGAAGAAAATGAAAAGACAAAACCATTATTGTTTGTTAACTCAGACTAAAACCGGCCCTTGTTCTTTTCTTGTTAAATAGATATATTCTTATTAAGGGTAAATTACATCTACCTCCCCTGAGGTTTGACATAATTACAAATACCCCCTCGTTGTTTGAAAAATTACAAATACCTCCCTAATGTTTGATAAAATTATGTAATCCTTGGATGGAGGCATAGAAATGTCAACTTTGCCCTTACAGTATTTTTTTTTTTTTTTTAAAAAATTAAAATCTTATAAAAATATTGAATGGGATGGATGAAAAAAATTTAAAAATTATAAAAAAATTATCGCCTTAGTCGATAAAAAAAATATTTTTTAAAAAAATAAATAAAATTATAAATTTTAATTCATAAGGGTATTTTGGTTAGTTCACTATAAAAAATGCATAGATTGGGGTAATTGTTAGACGGTCGTTAAATTAGGGGGTATTTGTAATTTTTCAAACAACGAGAGGTATTTGTATTATGCCAAACATCAGGGGAGGTAGATGTAATTTACCCTATTATTAATGATGATGTGAACCTACTCTACCAAAGTACCTACGTATGTGTATTTGCTTTTTCCATCAAACTAGTTTTGATTTAATCACAATACGGAGAGATGGAGAGGCTGGTAACTGAACTCTTGAAGCTGCAGCAAAAGGGAGCATCACTTCATTGCAACAGCTGTTGAAGAAGGATCCTCTCATTCTTGACAGAGTTGTAGTTCAAATTTTCTCTGAGACCCCTTTACATGTGGCAGCAATGTTAGGCCATGTTGATTTTGTAAAGGAGATCATAAGGATTAAACCTCAGCTCATAACTGAGTTGAATTCATTCAGGTCGTCTCCTCTTCATTTTGGCATCGGCTAAAGGCTATGTTGATGTAGTCATGGTCCTGTTATCAGTTGATCCTCGAATGTGCCTGGCTCGTGATAAAAATGGGATGACACCCCTCCATTTATCGGCAATAAAAAGCCAGCTTCAAGTCATGACAATTTTGCTTCAAGCAAAACCTGAGGCAGCCCAAGTGACGGTGTATAGAGGAGAGAATATTCTGCATTTGTGCATCAAACACTATCAGGTGGAAGCTCTGAAGCTACTGCTCGACACGATAAGTGACCCTGAGTTCATTAACTCTAAAGACACTGATGGAAACACCATCTTGCATTTAGCTGTCGCAGATAAGCAAGTTGAGGTATTCCAAAGTCTCTAATGTCTATCTATAACTGATTTTGGGCTATATGATATATGGTATAATTTGTTATCATGTGACTTAAAGTTAGTAAACTCTTCAACAGACCATCAACTTTTTGCTAACCATGCCTGCTCTTGAAGTGAATGCACTGAATCTTAATGGGATGACAGCATTCGATGTTTTGATCAAAAGCCAAAGGGATGTGAGAGATTCGGAGATTGGGGAATCCCTAAACATGCTGGATGTTTTGGAACGAAGGAGAAGAGTACAGCTTCATATGTGAACAGAAACATGGCGAGTCGAGCCTTGTCTTCTAGCCCTGATCACCTTACTTCATCCACAAACATTGAAAGGAAGAGTTCTGACGATCTAGTTAAGCAGCCGGACGATTGGCTAGAGAAAAAGCGTAGTGCTTTGATGGTTGTGGCGTCACTTATTGCAACCATGGCTTTTCAAGTTGGAGTTAACCCTCCTAGTGGTGTCTGGCAAGATGATAACACGATCGACTCACAAGGCAATCCCGTCTCTGATCCTCACAAGGCAGGCTTTTCTGTATTGGCACATAACCAGCCTCAAGTGTACACCGGATTTTATACTGTTAATAAGTTTTATCGCCTCCCTCAGCATCATATTGCTTCTGATGAGTGGATTGCCCATAAGGCGTCGGTTTTTTATGTGGATTCTGATGGTGATCACATGGCTTGCGATTAGCAGCACTTACACTGATTATTGTCTCAATTTCTTGACGCCTTCCGAGCAACAAAATTCTGTTAAAAATGTGGTAGGATTCTCTGTATTTGTGTGGCTTTGCCTGATGGCTCTCCTCCTTATGGGCCACACAATTCGTTTGATCGTGAAGCTGGTTAAAAAGCTCAGAAAAACATTCAGGAGGAGGAGGATGGTTGAAGGTTCAGCAGTTCTTGTGAATAACGTTGGTGTTTAATTTCCTAGTGTTATTGTGGTGATATGTGCAGTTTCAGTGTTGAAAAATCATAGGGAAGCTGTTCTAAGTCTACTAATTGTTTAATGAAGCTCTTTCTTCCCATTGTCTTCTACACACATTCATCAAGTTTATTTATAACCACTTAAAGTTTGAAGGGAAGAGAAAAAGAAAGAAATTTCAGCAGTTTGCGGACCTCAAAGCTCAAACCATTAATCATCATATACCATTTTGCATCTTTCAAGTGAGAAAAAGTTCAAATAAAAATCTCACTGTTAATCTTTTGTTGCCTGTTTTAGTCTTCAATCTAATCTTGACGGGGTCAGCGGCATCATCCCTGCAAAGCAAGAGTTGATTATACCATTTTTAAGCACTCAGTCATTAAGTAATACATAATTCTTCAAGTCCTAAATATTGGTTGAAATTTACAGCCGCTTTGTCCGTTAATATTTAATTTCAAAGTCACCCAAAGTCTCTGTTAACAATACATAAAGAGAGATGGAGAGAAGCCAATAACTTCAACAGATAAAACACAAGCATCCAAGTACATGAAAAAAAAAATGAGATGAAAAAATCATCATTAACTCAACCAAACCGGCCCTTGTTCCTTTTATTTTGGCTGATGATGCAAACATTGTCATTTAACATATATGTCATTTTGTCCAGAAAATTCTATCCAGAAGTTAATATGCCTATGGTGATGATGGCCACATGTTTCTATTAAACTAGTTTTGTGAGGATTTATCTCATCTTGTAATCTGCCAATGGCATTGCTATAAGACTTGTTCAAAAGATAAAACCTATGTGCAATTGACTTCCATACACAGATCTGATTGTCGTTCTTTCAGTACCATAAACCACCTCTAGGAAAATGATATATATATATATATATATATATATATATATATTTATATATAAGCATACATGATGAACTTTGATTTACTCCGAATAAGGAGAGATGGAGAGGCTTGAAACTGAACTCTTTGAAGCTGCAGCAAAAGGGAGCATCACTTCATTGCAAAAGCTGCTGAAGAGGATCCACTAATTCTCGATAGAATTCTATTTAACATTTTCTCTGAGACTCCTTTACATGTGGCAGCAATGTTAGGCCATATTGATTTTGTGAAGGAAATCATAAGGATAAAGCCTCAGCTCGCAAGTGAGTTGAATTCAATGAGATCTTCCCCTCTTCATCTGGCATCGGCTAAAGGCCATGTTGATATAGTCAGGGCCCTGTTATCAGTCGATTCTCATATGTGCCTGACTCAGGACAAAAATGGGCGAACACCCCTTCATATAGCAGCAAGCAAAGGCCGACTAGAAGTCATGAAGATTTTGCTTCAAGCAAAACCTGATGCAGCTGAAGTGACAGTGTATAGAGGAGAGAACATCCTACATATGTGTGTCAAACAATACCAATTGGAAGCCCTGAAGCTCCTGGTGAAGACAATAGGCAAACCCCAGTTCATCAACTCTAAAGATACTGGTGGAAATACTGTCTTGCATTTAGCTGTGGAAGATAAGCAAGTTGAGGTATTCCAAAATCTCTATTTGTAACTGATTTTGGGCTCTATGTTAAGGTACAATTTGTTATCATGTAACTGAATGTTACTAAACTCTTCGACAGACAATCAAGTTTTTGCTAAGTGTGCCTGCTGTTGAAGTAAATGCACTGAATCTTAATGGAATGACAGAAGTCGATGTTTTGATCAAAAGCAGAAGGGATGTCAGAGATTCAGAGATTGAGGAATGCCTTAAACTTGCTGGATGTTTTGGAACTACAGAGACTAATGTAGCATTTCATACATATCAAAATATGGCAAGCCCTTTGTCTCCTTGCCCTGATCACCTTATTTCACCCACAAACATGCAAAGAAACAGTTTGAGAAATCTAGCTATCCCGCAGGAAGATTGGTTGGAGAGAAAACGTAGTGCTTTGATGGTTGTGGCTTCACTTATTGCAACCATGGCTTTTCAAGTAGGAGTTAACCCTCCGAGTGGTGTCTGGCAAGACAATAACTTAGTAGATTCACAAGGCAATCCCGTCTCTGATCCTCATCGGGCAGGCTATTCTGTAATGGCACATAACTACCCTAAAGGATACCCGAGATTTTATATGATCAACACCACTGCTTTTATTGCGTCCCTCAGCATCATATTGCTTCTGATGAGTGGATTGCCCATAAGGCGTCGGTTTTTTATGTGGATTTTGATGGTGATCACATGGCTTGCAATTACGGCTATTGCACTGGCTTACACCGTCTCGATTATGGTGTTGACGCCTTCTGACGAAGAAAAATCTGTTCTCTCTGTGGTAGGATACTCAGTATTTGTGTGGCTCTGTTTGATGGCTCTTCTCCTAATTGGCCACACAGTTCGTTTGATCATCAAGCTGGTTAGAAAGCTGAGGAAAACACTGGGGAGGAGGGGAATGGTTGCAGGTTCAGCAGTTCTTGTGAATAATATTGGTGCTTGAAAGTGTTATTGGTTTGCAACTTTCTCCGTTTGTTAGTTTTTGCTTTTTTCTAGTGGTGTTGTGATCAAAAGTGAACTTTCAGTGTTTACCAATCATAGTGAAGCATTTCTAGGTCAACTCAATGTTTACTTAAGCTCTCCTTTTTCAGTTGTCTTTCTACACATATATATCAAGTTTATGATCTCAAAGTTAAGTATCCACCTCTTGATCTTAACCTGTATAAAAATGGAGACAGAAAAGCAAAGATATGCATTACTTTCCAGACCTCAATTTGATCATTATATCATTTTGCATCTTCAAGGGAAACGGCATATCACCCAACAAGACGACTTTATACTTGAAATATAATCAGTAATAATGAGATTATTGCAAAACTGCAAATCAAATGTGTAACAGTTAATCTTGTGTTTGCCCGTTTGATTATTTTCTGCCACTTGATCAGGTCAATAGCATGAACCCTGCAAAGCACATGTGAAGAGTTAATTATACCATAATAGTCTAAGCAGTATCAGTTCATAAGGTGATACATGATTTTGATAAAGACTTTCAATCTATGATGAAGTTTTACATCTGAAATTCATGTGGGCTGTTACAGAAAAAAGTAGAATTTAGATTTTGAAGTAGCAATCAGATTGAAACAGTAATTTTGTGGAACTCCTCAAAAGCAAATGAACGTAGAAATCAATAACATCCATGGGTTATTACTAAGAAATTTCTCTTTGATTGACTTGGAGATTTCTGAGTAATTTCGCTTCATATAACCTGTAGAATGAACGGCTGACTGAATCCAAAATAATATAAGGACCAAGTCTTCCCTGAATATTTACTTTCAAAGTCAACCAAGTCAACGTTAATATACATAAAAATGATGTGCTCATGGAAGAGAACTTGTGTGGATGTTTTGAGAGTGAGAAAGGGGCAAAAGAGGGATGGAAAGAAGCTTTGAAGGAGTGGCCGAAAAGAGACTTTACGATGCTGCTGCAAGAGGGGATACAAGATCTTTGCAAGAATTGCTCGAACAAGATCCGTTGCTCCTTGATAGAGTCTCGTATACATGCCCCAATAAGACTCCTTTACATGTAGCTACCTTACAGGGTTACCTGGCCTTTGTTCAAGAAATCTTGAATCGGAATCCACAGCTTGCTGAAGAATTAGACTTGCAACAATACTCGGCCCTCCACATAGCATCGGCCAAAGGATACGTGGAAATTGCAAGAAAACTGTTATCAGCTGCACCTGATATGTGCCTGTTTCGTGACTGTCAAGGCAGGAATCCCCTCCATCTTGCAGCCATGAAAGGTCATGTTCAGGTCTTGGCAGAGCTCATTCGAATGGTTCCCCTTGCTGCTGGAGAAAAGCTGGACAGAGGCCTCAGCCTGCTGCATTTGTGTGTCAAATACTGCCAGTTAGAGGCTTTGAAGATGTTGGTGCCGTCCATGAATGAACTTCTGAATTCAAAGGATGACCGTGGTGACACCATATTGCATATGGCAGTTAGAGATAAACAAATTGAGGTAAGACAAAGTCTTCTTTGACTTACAATTTGTTTGCTTCATTTTATTCTTTATTATTGATTCAAGTAGGAGTTAGATGATGATTCTCTATCTACTCCCACTCTCTTGCAAAAAAAGAGTTGAACTGTCTCAGTTTCCAGTATTGGTTAGTGTATGCATATAGGAAGAGTAAATGAGGCAGCTCAGCTGAACAAATTCTAAAACATGATTTATGTGCATTTCCAAGATGCTTTCTTTTATTGGCTATAGATTAGGTTCAAATGCTCTGTTTATGCATACCTGAATTGCAACTGAAAGGATCAACAAGCTGATTCATAACATCTTCACCTGTAATCATCCATTTTCTCAAAGTTGATTGCTATGCTTGCAGATTATCCAGTATTTGGTAGGAAGCACCAGCATAGATATTAATGCAAAGAACTCCGATGGACAAACAGTAATTGACATTTTAGAACAAAATCCAACAGATGCAACAAATTTAGAAATCAGAAGAATCCTTAGGCCCAGACTCTGCAATTCCAGCAGCACTAAAATTCAACAACCAGAAAAGTGGCTGACCAAAAAACGAGATGCGATAATGGTGGTGGCGATCCTCATAGCAACGATGGCTTTCCAAGCTGGCGTGACCCCTGCAGGTGGTGTTTGGCAAGAAGACTTAATACAAGATTCAAATGGCAACCCTGTGACCTATCCACACTGGGCTGGAGAGGCTATAATGGCTCGTAATCATCCTAAATATTATAAGAGCTTCATGCGTGCCAACACAGTAGCATTTGTTTCATCACTTAGTACTATCTTGCTTCTCATCAGTGGACTGCCCTTTAGGCGCAAGCTATTCTTGTGGATTCTGATGATAATTATGTGGTTGACAATCACGTCAATCGCGGTGACTTATGCCATTTCAGCTCTTGTTGTAACTCCAAAGAAGAATAAGAAATCACTAAGTCATGATATTGAGATTTCAGTAACTGTATGGTGTTGTGTGATGGGAATTCTTCTTGTTGGGAACACGGTTCGGTTGATAGATAGGTGGTTGAAGAACAAAGGAATCATCGTATGGAGGCCAAGAAGATTTAGAAATCCGAGTGAAATAAACCAAGTAAATGCGAGCCAAGAAAGTGTTTGAATGTAATGTACAAGAATTTTATTTTCTTGCCTCCTCTATGAGATTCATTTTGCCGTTTGCAAAATTCGTTCAAGTTGTGAAAAGGAGTGGAAATGACAGAAGATAGGATCAATATAATGCATCTGGATTCAATTTCATACCCTTTTCTCTTAAAATGACAGATCAACAAATGCATATTGCAGCAACAAAACACTAACTGGAAGTCATCAAAGACTTATGGATCACTTCTAGCTCACAACTCACAGATGAATTCTTTCATAAACGCAACCACCTTTGTTTATTAGCAATCTCAGATGGTTCTCATGGAAGAGATTTCTTCTGAAATCTTTGCAATGAGAAACCACTTCAATGACATGAAGTGTCTTATATTCAGTCTTGAATCATGGAAAAATGCATTTCTTGACATTTAAGATTACTTGCGGAATAACAGAGAACCAAGTCATTTTTTTTTTTAATAAGAAGAACCAAGAATTATTATCTAATCTACATTCAACGATATGTGCCAGGGAATAGAAATATATTCCACCTAATTTTTCAGGGTCTTTCTAGATGCAAAATAATAACGAGTCTCTCTCTTTTGTTTTATATAGGGAACTCTGATTCCTGGCCCCATAGAAAAGTCTGCAGTCCAAATTGGAGGCTGCAAAAGTAAACTAAACTCCTCCCAAAATGTTTACAAATCTGGCGCGTTTGAGGATCCGTGCGCGTTAAACGCCACCAGAGAAAAAGAAATGGAGCTTCTGAGCTTGCTAGATCACGATAAACAAGAAGATCATCAAAAACATCAGATACAGCAGAAAGAGCTTCAAGAAGCAGCAATACAAGGCTCCGTCCCGTCTCTCTCACAACTCATACAAGAAAATCCTCAACTTCTTCGGTCAAGCATCTATTCCATGCCCGAAAATCCTTTACACACAGCAGCGCTTCTTGGGCACCTAGAATTCACCAAACAACTTCTTGACATAAATCCTGGCCTATCGAAATCGGTGAATCCAAAAGGGTCTTCGGCGCTGCACCTGGCTTCGGCAAAAGGCCATGTGAATATAGTGAAAGAGCTAGTTTCGGCGGATTCTTCGATGTGCTTTAAATTGGACGGTGATGGGAGGAGCCCACTTCATCTGGCGGCGGTCAAAGGCAGGACGGTGGTTTTGGAGGAGTTGCTAAGGGCTGAGCCAGAGGCGGCGGCAGTATTGACTGGAGGCGGAGAGAGCTGTTTACATCTTTGCGTGAAGTATAATCGCCTCGAGGCGATGAAAGTTTTTCTCCAATGTTTGCAGAGAGATGATCGATTCGTGGACTGGAAGGATCAAGAGGGGAATACTGTTCTGCATCTTGCAGTTGCCAAGAAACAAATTGAGGTGTGTAAGATTTCAATCACTGCTGTTTAATCAAAGAAGTTTTACTAAGATAATATGAGGTTTTAATTGCAGATGAGATGATATCTCAATTGCCTTTAATTTTATTAGGAATTGCATGTCGCCATTGGACTTAACAAAAATATCTGTTGATTTTCCCTTTTCCTCTTCTTGTTTGCCTTCCTTAGCAATTTAAGATCTAGTATTTGTTACTTCACATTTTCTCGGTTCATGACAGCATAGTAAGAGATTTAGCTGAAGTAGGCCTGATTAGAAATTGCTAAGATTGGGGATATGTTTGCAGATTGTCAGGTATCTGCTAGAAAATACAAGAATAGAAACAGATGCAAGAAATGCAAATGGCTTGACAGCATTAGATCTCTTGTTACAAAGCCCCGGAGACTTGAAGGATCTGGAGATCAAGCAATGTCTTGACCAGGGCAGTGCTTCAAGAACCGAGCAGAACGAATCCATGGCTCTTAAGACGGATATCTCCAAAACGTTTAGAACTTTACCATCCAGACAGACTACGCTCCCAAGCAATATCCCCAAGAAACACAAGCACACAGATTGGTTGGCCAGGAAGCGAAATGCTTTGATGATTGTTGCCTCACTGCTTGCAACCGTTGCATTTCAAGCCGGGCTCTCCCCACCGGGGGGTGTGTGGCAGGATGATTTTTCAGGCAACCCCAATAGCACCTCTGGATCTGATAAACCACACAAAGCCGGACAATCTGTCATGGCATACACTCTTCCTTCAAAATACGGGCAATATATGATCTTCAACACCATTGCATTCTTAGCATCATTGAGCATAATCTTGCTACAAGTTAGTGGCTTACCGATGAGGAGGAGGAGATGGATGTGGACTCAAATGATGACGATGTGGATTGCTGTAACTGCTCAGACTCTTACATATTTCGTCACCTTGATTAACATGACCCCCAAACGTGTTGAGCGCACAGTGTATAATGTGGCCAAGATTTCTGTTCTCGTTTGGCTGGCGCTGGTTGGTTTCGTGTTTATTGGTAACATCACTCGCGCCATTTTATATATACTTAGGACATATGGATACATTGAGGAGAAGGAGAGGGAGCCTCATGTTTCTAGGGAAGATGAAGAAGATGATGTGCTTTGATGCTGAGACCAGTGTGATAGAAGTAACTTGTAATCTTTGTTTCATATGGAGACTATGAATATATGAAGTGAATTACTTGGCTCCTTTTGCATTTGTGCAAGAATTCTCTGTTCCTAAATTTGCATACGAGTTAAGCCCAAAAGAGGTTCTTGGCCCAACTTTTCCCCAAAGTAGCACTTTCTGGATGGTTCCTGGAGAGAATAGAACAATGTAGTAATCTCCAATTACTCATCATTCTAGTTCCCGCTCCACTTGATTTATAATTAAAAACTGGAAGGCTCCAGCAACAACGAGCAGGCTGTTAACCCCTATATAAAGACCCCATACATAAAACCTCACATCTCATCTCAAACTGCAGTGAAAATATTCAAGCAAACTCATCAAAGAACCCTTGATCAAAGTTCGGTTGCAAATTAGAAAACCATTATGGATTTGAGAAACTTCGGTTTAGACACTTCCCTCCTCTCCACGCTCCAAGACATGCTAGATTTCGCGGAAGACCACGAAAAACCCACACAGAACAACCCCTCTAAAGCCTACATCCGCGACGCAAAGGCCATGGCGGCGACGCCGGCGGACGTGAAAGAGTACCCCAGCTCCTACGTTTTCATAGTGGACATGCCTGGAATTGGCGCGGGAGATATCAAGGTGCAGCTGGAGGAGGACAACGTTCTGGTGGTGAGTGGGGAGAGGAAGAGGGAGAAGGAGGAGGGAGTGAAGTATCTGAGGATGGAACGACGGTTGGGGAAGTTCATGAGGAAGTTTGCATTGCCGGAGAACGCAAACACGGAGGGCATATCAGCAGTGTGCCGCGACGGCGTGCTGGTTGTGACGGTGCAGAAGCTGCCTCCACCAGAACCAAAGAAGCCCAAGACCATTGAGGTGAAGATTGGCAATTAGAACTGAGGAAGAAGTGTGTTGAGTGTTGTGTGCTATGGCTATGGCTATGGCTATGCATGTTTGTTGGTAATATATATAGATGTGGGTTTCTTGTTTTCTCCATCATCATCATCAGATGCATAACTTACCATGAAAACCAAACCATTCGGTTTTGTAATAAATATTATGTAATTTTGGAAATCAAAAAGTGTTAAGACTGTTGACATTACAACACTAATTGCATTAGTATAAAGTGAATTATAGCTACCTCTCTTCAAATTTAATTTAGTGCAACGATCCATGAATCCTTTTTTTGTTGTGTAAAATTTAGATTAAGACTTCACAAAAGCTAATCAAATAAACTAGTTATTAAACGAATATTAAAATAAGAGATATTCATAATTTTTTAAATAATAAAATATTTTAAAATTATACCAAAACCTTATAAAAAAAAGTGGTTGCAATGCATAAATTTAGAGGAAATTAATGAGAGATTTTAAGTATGAATTGAAAGAACGGGTGTTTAGATCTTGCTCTTATTGCAAGTCAGAGTAGTTATTGCTTCAAACCATAGTAATCTAATATTAGTCTTATTATTTATTATTATTATTTATTTTATTGTTATTTTATCTTAGCTTCTAATTTTGATTCGTTATCAAAATTATAAAATGTAAGTATATCATCTCAAGAAAAACAAGTATAGTATCATTTTAGAGCTCTCAGTAGCTCTCAGTGTGGTTTAGAGTTTTTCTCTCTCTAGAAATTTTCTCTCTAGAGTGCCTCACTATGGAAGCTCCATTTTGATGGCCTTTCTTCCATGATTTGCAAGATTGGCTCCGATTAACCTCGTTGTCTAAGGATGCTCTCCATTTCTACCGATTATTTTCGTTGATTTGAGGGAGTTTTGCTGCCATATGCTCGCCTGTTCAGCCTCTGCTCGCCGGAGAAGTTGCTGCCGCCTGTTTCAGATTCTGCCTAGAAAATCTGAAGCTACAGGCGGGTTTGCTAGCCACTGCCGGAGGGAAAGGTTTCCAGGTTTTGATTAGCCATTTACAGCATTTTTTTGGCTGGTTTTCACCAACTTCCGGCGACTTTCTTGCTCTGAAAGTGTAACTCTGCCACTGCCCAACGCCAGTAAAGCGTGAAGGACCCTGCTCGGAACTGCTTGCCACTGGTTCTCTTTGTTCCAGAGGTGTTTTTCGTTTTTCCGGCAAGTCTTTTTTCCGGCCAGTGAGCAACCAGCCGGAGGTGGTGCAGCACTTCATTTTTGGTCAAAGCACTAGCCAACCTAGCTGCAACCTGCTGTTTTCCCTTGTGGAAAGCAGCCTGCATTTTTTGACTTTAGGTGCTGCTGTGTTCAGACTGCCTTCCGGGTTTTGTGCACCAGCCGCCTGCACAATTTGTTTGCTGCCTACCCTAGCTGCAAACCTGCTGTTTTCCCTTGTGGAAAAACAGCCTGCATTTTTTGACTTTAGGTGCTGCTGTGTTCAGATTGCCTTCCGGGTTTTGTGCACCAGCTGCCTGCACAATTTGTTTGCTGCTTTTGAAGCTCCCCCCCTCCCTTGCCTTGCTCTCATTATGGCCAAGGGAAAGAAGGGAAAACAACACAAAGCTTCCAACACAACCAGCCAGCATTCCAGCCTTGCGTCCATTGATGCCAAGGCATTTGAGGATGTTCTTGTCACTGCGGCCAAGCAGAAGAACAACAGGCCGGCTGAAGCTCCTGTCTGTCCAGAAGTCGGCCAGCCTTCCAAGCCACTGGCCGATGGCCAACCAGTGCCGACACTGCCCCTTTCTCGGCCAATGTCTACCAACGGAACAGAGGTTGGTAACAATGATTTTCGGAGTTTTTTTATCTGAACTAGAATCTACCCCCTTGTTGCCGCGAAAGCAAAGCATGGCTCCCGGCCTAAGAACGTACTACCGACCAAGGACATGCCGTCGGCACACAGCTACAGCCGGGGGTATGTTGAACAAACCGGCCATTGCCCTGTTTTGACTGAAAAACTGGACCAAGGTCACCGACCTAAAGGCACGCAGCCGGTCAAGGAGACACTGCCGATATATGAGACATTGCCGGCCTCTGAACCAACAGCCGGGGCTGAAGATAAGGCAAAATCATTTGCGGGCCTCTTCAGTTCCAATCGGAAGCTCTCCGACGAAAACAAAGTCACAAAGTTTGCGGTTGAGCCAGAAACTCTCGAGCTTGGGGTGGACGACTTAATTGATGTTCGGACCAAGTTGGGGTATTGCCTTGTCGGCTATATTACCGGCAAATTTCCGGGGCTCCAAGCCATATGAACGCTGTCGAAGACTTGGGGGTCTCTGTTCCAGCTGCATGACAGTGGCTGGCTTATTTTTCGATTCCAAAAGGATGCTGACCGGCAACGTGTCCTTGCCGGCGGCCCTTATTTTGTCTACGGCCGGCCACTGATCCTCAAAGCCATGCCGGATTGTTTCGAATTTTAGGAGGACAGCATCAGCTTGACATCGGTTTGGGTCACCCTCCCGTCGCTTCCCCTTGAGTGTTGGCATGCCAATGCTCTCGGTAAAATCGGCTCAAAGCTGGGCACGCCTATTGCAATGGATTCACTCACACTGAAAATGGAGAGAGTCTCCTATGCTCGTATCTTGGTTGAAGCCGACGCCTCAAAGCCGCTTGTCGACCAAGTTGATTTCATGCTTCCAAACGGCGTGATGCGATCTCAGCCGGTTGTCTACGAATTCATACCAAAATTCTGCACGAAGTGCAACCGGTTTGGCCATTTAGAAGCGTCTTGCCAAGGCACCCAACCGTCCACTGACGGCACAGCAATGCCTACTGCCCCGGCCGCGACCGACGTGCTGCCTGAAACGAAAAAGAGTAAGCCCACAGAGTGGACTGTTGTGAAGCGCAAACCACAGAAACAGCAGCAGGCCGGCAAGGGACACATGGCCGGAAAGGGTGTACAGGGACAGTCGGCACCATTGGCCGACAAGGTTACTAAGGAACGGTCAGTGCACAAAGTGCAGTCATCTGGCAAACAATCTCAGAATCAGCCGGGATCGTCCAAGCCCCAACAGAATGCGATTGCGCCTGCACAAAAGGCTGGACTAAGAACGCAATCATCGACTGATTCATCGGGCTCTTCCGATGAAACAGATTCGCAGACGTCGACCCAACACCTCATGCCAGGAACTTCATCGGCCGACGTCGCCCAGACTAAACCGAAGTCGAGACAAGACATTGGAGGGGAATACCTACCCCCCTCCACATGACGACTGGTTTGCGGCAGTGCTGCATAAATCAGCAGCTTTCAGCAAATGTAATTTTCTGTTTTCTCGATTTAGATCATTGTGTTCTAGCTCATTTTGACATATTTCCACATGTACTGATCGCATATCCACAAAGTGGAATTTGTAACTCTCCGGGTATGCCCGGAGTATTTGTAACTATTCTTGGATGAATTTACTTACATTTTATCCAAAAAAAAAGTATAGTATCATTTCGATTATCAAAATCAATACTTTCATCGAAACCAAAAGGAAAAAAAAAATTCTCCATTTTTTAAAGCACCAAAGTCAAACCCACGATTTTCAATAATTTTAAATTATTAAAAAAATACGATGGATACATGTATAATTTAATTTTTTGCTATTTATGTTTAATTGACATAAAATTAAGAAAGATAATGAATTATGAATCAAAATTTTAAGAAAAAAAATAGATTAATTTTAAATGTGTATAATAGAAAATTATTAATTAGATAAATAAATAAAAATTAAGATTACTCGTGGACGAAAAAATAAGGTGAGAATACCTTAGACAATTAAATATTTAGGCTAATCTATGGCATTATTAAAGATTCATTATAACAATATTTCCTCAATAAATTCTACAGAAATAAAAATATCCAACATCAAATTTAAAAAGTGAAAAAACAATTAAGCTGTTTGATATTATTTTTCGGATCAAAGCTGTAAAGAGAAAAAGCAGAAATTCCAAATGTCCCTGCCATCTTGCCACGTATCTTGGCGCTACACATTCTAGAAAAACTCGAATTTTACCAGATGCTCCCAGAAATTTCTACTTCTTCTCTCCAGAAACTTCCTTCTTCTTCTCCTCCTTTCTACCCATCCTATAAATCAACCAACCACATCTCACTCACGTTGCATTCATACGACAAGCATTAAAATCTCCCGCACTACTATCCTACATCGCAAGAAAAATCAAGCATGGACTTCAGATTCCTGGGATTCGACGCCCCACTTGTGCACACCTTCCACAACATGCTCGACACCGATGACTCCGACACCAACAAATCCATGAGTGCTCCCACGCGAACCTACGTCCGCGACGCCAGGGCCATGGCCGCCACTCCCGCCGACGTCAAGGAGTACCCCAACTCCTACGTCTTCGTCATCGACATGCCGGGCCTCAAATCAGGGGACATCAAGGTGCAGGTTGAGGACAACGTTTTGCTCATCAGCGGTGAGCGCAAGAGGGAGGAGGAGAAGGAGGGAGTCAAGTACGTGAGAATGGAGCGCAGGATTGGCAAGTTCATGAGGAAATTCTCGTTGCCGGAGAATGCCAACACGGATAAGATCACGGCGGTTTGTCAGGACGGTGTGCTCACTGTTACGGTGGAGAAACTGCCACCGCCGGAGCCCAAGAAACCCAAGACTATAGAAGTGAAGATTGCTTGAGACAAAGGTGTTAACTTTCCTAGTAGATAGTATTCTGATTTGTAGCAACGAAGAATGTCGACTACGATCACTACTATGCTCACCGAATCTAAACCAATCTTAAATAAATATGTGTCGTGTTTTCTCGTGATTGGTGGGGATCGGGCAGAGTTTGGCTTAGGATTTTCTCTTGGCGTTTGCATCAGGTTTGTTGGCTTTCAGTTCTTGGATGATCTATGTATGAGTTATCACAGTGTTGGTACTTAATGAATTATGAACGTGTGCTTTCCTGTCGCCCATTTCTAATTTTCTAGTAATACAGTGTGTTGCTACATACAAAAAACCACATTTCTGCAATGACAAATTTGCATACAACTAGGTAACAAAGTCCGGAAAAAATTTAGACACCCTTAGATGCTGGTGTCTGTGCTCTCTTTCGAGAGAGTTTAAATTGTTGGCCTGGCGAAACTTTAAGCATTCTGGCAACAAAAATGTTCAAAGGTTTTTTCCTACGGGCGCTTTTCCTACTGATACTGCCTGTACGGTTTTCTGCATTTGTGCAATAGTCTTCAGGCTGATGGATGCTTTTACGGACGAACAGAGCAATGAAGAATCCTTCTTTGTCTACGGTCAAATCCGTCCTTAACAAGTGTTCAGCTGAAAACAAAGAACAATGTGATGTGAGAAAGCTTGTCAATAATACAATCCCTCTTTGCATCTCTTCACCGTCATATGGCCGAAAAAGATAACTTTCCCCTCCCACCCTGCCAATATCTGTACAACGAAACACTTACCCCGTCAAAAGTTGGGAGGCCACGGCGAGGCCACTGTGGAAATGCTGTTGCCAGTTGAAACCCATAGGATGAAGCCATATGCAGAACAGAGTTGACGACATCTTCATTTTCAATTTGATGAATTGAACAAGTGCTATAAACGAGTCTCTCCACTGCTGGGACTATAACCAAATTCAAGAAATAAGAACTCAATGCTTTTGTTGAGATGATAAAATGAAACCTGGAATTAGAGTTCAGAGGTTTCTTGATATGATACAGACACCCATAATGGCTGGCGTGTGTACAGCTTTGAATATCACAAAAACAAACTATTGTTGGACCAATATCCAGTAACTAAATGAGATGTGAACATCACAATGGTAATCAAATTTTAGGCTACAAGATAATGCGTGCTGCAGCACCTTCTTCTGAAAACATGCAAGCTTTTGCAGTCGCTTTATGTCAACCTGATCAGTTCCACCTGGTGAAAGCCAGAGAACATTTTGCGTGAATAAAACTTTGTAAAGCTCATGATAGGAACCGTATTACTGATTTTGCTCGCAAGATACTGGAATAGAGTATTTCCTGGGTCATATGTCCTCAGGAGCAGCTTGAGAAAAAAATGAATATGCACCGTTAAATGCGAGAATGAAACAAATCAATTAAGTGATGTAGAAGGTGTTAATATGCAACGGAAACATATAAAAAGTATCACTTCCACAGACAGAGGACTCAGAGTGACCTGCATTATGTGATGGAAGTAAATGATCTAATCTCTCAAAAGCTGTCCCTGATCCGGAACATGATGGATCTAAGAGTATAGCACGAACCTGCAGAATGGGAGGAGCTATTCATGAAAATTTCAACTTGTATCAAGCGGATAAATCAAGAATGAGAGAAATCTGACAACCAAAGTATTCTTCTGAATCACCTTTGAATATGAAGGATCTCTAGGGTCGAGATTTAAAAAGTCTTCATGCATAACTTTTACGTCTAGGCCGAGTTAAGTTTACCATCTTTGATGCAATAATTGACTAAAGATGTCAAGAAGAAACAGTTATTAATTGGTAGACAGAAACACTGGAGAAAATACAACAGCAAAGAGAAAAGAGGATTTGGATCCTATTGGGAGAAATAAGCATCTTCATAAAGCAAAATATTCAAGATTGGAATATGGACAGGTCGAGGTAGACAAATGATGCAATGGATACTTGTTGCTCCAGCCAGTTTGACATTATTTTTCAAGCGCTTAACCCTTTCCTTGTTAAGTTCACAAGCTAAAATTTTTCCCTCGCCCTTCATAAGAGCAGCAAGGTGCACTGTTTTGTTCCCAGGAGCTGAACAGGCATCAATGACCTTCACAGAAACGGTCTTGCATTAAGCAATAACAACTGTGAAATTAAGAAAAAAACATACAAGGATTACAAGGGTAAGTCACCTCCCATCCAGGTTTGGGTCCAAGAGCTACAGCAGCCATAGAGCTTGCCTTTCCCTGAAACAAAAAAGATACTTATACTTCCATTCACGGTACTTTCTCTTCTAACAGTCACAAAAACACAAATAAGACGCTTTAACCTCCGGACAGTTGGTACCTGCAAGAAAATACTTCCATTCATCACTAGAGGATTGTGTAAATCAGCACCTGGTGGGAGAATCAATAGGTCGGGGACTATGTCATCCTCTTGAACCTGAGTGGTAGAGGCAACAGCAACACAACTTCATGTATGAGATAAACATGTAATTAATCTTGTAGGCAATAGGTTACATCAATTAAGTGATTTATCTAGTAAAAGTAACCCTTGGTTTTTATTCTCTGAAAGTACAGATTATAATCTAGCCATTCTCACCACTATCTTCTTTTGCAACAACCTAGTCTCACTTTTCCCCAGACCTCTACCCTCTCACCTTCCTTGTCTGAGGTCTTATTCATATTTGGTTTTATATGAAACACTTCTTCAACATTTTTTCTCAATCGAGCAGTTTTCTGCTCATTGACATGTGAACAAAGCACAGGTTTAGCACTGCTCATGAGGAAGAAGCGTAATACATGAGAAATAGCTTAACTGTAAAGTGTACTGACTAAGAGAAAAGATCATACAGCATGTTGTTGTCCTAATTCGCGTATGGCAAACTCCGTATCTATCTTCAGAGTATTTACACGAACATAACGAGGTTTCTGCAATTCTGCAGAGACAAAGATGATTAAGTTCAGGGAAAAAACTGAAGAGCTATATGATACATAAATCTGTGATGTACTGGCTCTTCGGTGTATTTCCTCAGACATATGGAAAAAAATGTTTGAAACAGAGAAATTTTTCTGTATATAGATGCCTCAGCTTGGATATGGCATAGATTTTACCGCCTGCTATTGTGAGAAGTGCACAACGCCTACCAAATCCAAATCAAACTACAAATACAACAAACCTTGAAAACAATGGTGGTCGTTCTTCAATTTTAAACTAGATTGTGACAAGTCCTTGATAATGTCATATTTGAAAATTG
The DNA here is from genome assembly GCA_034509725.1 of Sesamum angolense. Taxonomy (NCBI): domain Eukaryota; kingdom Viridiplantae; phylum Streptophyta; class Magnoliopsida; order Lamiales; family Pedaliaceae; genus Sesamum; species Sesamum angolense. The sequence continues at coordinate 642,985 of JACGWL010000013.1, forward strand.
GATTTGGTATAAAGAATAAATATGTTCACCAGATGCAGGAAACTACCAGGAGTTTATATACCAGAAAGTTTATCGAGAGCCACCAAGTCTTCTACATCTTTCACCCCTTGTGCCTTAAAATCCGTGATAGAGCTGATTGTAGTGCATCTTTTTTTAGCATGATACTTCTCGGCATCACCAGTAAATGAACCTTTCTACAAATAGAAATTCAAGCCAACAATTTAGAAGAAACATGAAATATAGCAATTTGCCACTGCCAGGAGAAATACCCTCATGGGGGATTGCAGAAAATAAACAAATCAACAGCAAGGACACACGAATCACCTAAAACCACTCAGATACTCGTGAGGAAAGAAAAAGGAAGTAAAAAAGAGTCACCTGTCCAAAAAGAAAGTCATATGTGATGATATACATTAATTCTTCCTGCTTCTGCAGGAACGGATAGCAATAAGTAAAAAGCTAAGACAATAACAACAACATGATCAAGAGCATACGATAAGTAAAATAGCCATAACTACTTTACACAATTAAATCAAAATGTGTTCTATCAGTTATTACCCTCCACTTGGCCGTCAGAACATTTGCACCGTCCATAACATCCTTAATAAGTGAGAGATCTACAGATCCAAAACAACAAACAATTTTAAGAGTGATTGACCGACCACTGAAAGCTCGTTTGAGCTTTATTTGTCAACTTATCACATGAATTATGAACACCATTCATGGACTATAATTATTGAAGCTCAGCTCGGTCTCATCTCATTAAGCTAAAAAACTGTAAATCATATCGACAAAACATGAAATTTAACCAAAGCTTCTTCCAGGCTGATACGTCATTGATAATAAATCAAAACAAGTTTGCTGCTGTCTGCTTTGTAGACAATTACTCTCCTAATAACAAACGATTTTTAGTTTTTCCTAATTACTGTTCCTAAATGTTGCCACACTGATTGTACAATTAAGCTGAGTGAGGAGTGTTGCTACATACGTTTGAGAGTTTGGCAAACCAAGGCAAAAGTAGCCTTCTTGTTCCTGATGGAAGGGCTGTAAACAAGCGACTTAATCGAGCCGACGGCTCGGCGCCGAGCGTCCCCCTGGAGCATGCTGCGCAAGACCTTAGCGGCTTCTCTCCGAGCGAAGTAAGCCGATCGTTCGGCATTGCTAGGCCGCTTTTCTTCCGGCTTCCGTTCTTTAGCCAGCGATTTGATCGGCTTTCTCCGAGCCATAGCTCACGCTTTGACAAAAAGCGGTGAAAAAAAATCGCATGAACTTAAGATGAAGCAGGGAGGGGGTTTTTCCAAAATTTGCCATCTCAGAGATTAGTACATTTTCAAACTGAAAACGCATTTCGGTTGCTCAACCACGACTTTTCGGTAAACACATAAATTTCACTTTCGTCCCTACTTTTTGAACGGACCTCAAAATCATCCTTATCTTTTTAATTAACTTAAATTATCAGTATCTTTTTTCATGTAAAATATATATTATTTTTTTTAACTTGAGGACTTATGAACATACCTAATAATTAAATATTAACGAAGCACATATATTTACAAACTTTTGTCAAAAATATTATTTTTTACATGTAAATTTATGTGCAAGGGGTTAAATTGAAATGCGAAGGAATAAATGATTTAAAGTAAAAACTTTAGCAGAGTCATTCTAAAATTAATGCCGACAAATATTGGAAGGACTAATACGAAAATAATTAAAAGATAGAATGATGTTGAAGTTAGTCTGAAAAGTCATTTTACCCCATAGTTGTTTATCTATTGTTTCGCCAATTAAAAGAGCATTCGCGAGCATTTTAAAAATATATTTTTCAGTTTGTTATTTTAAATAGTATTTTTGAAATGTTTGGAATACCAGCTTCTATTTTTGAAATAATTAAGAAAAGCATTTTTAGGCCAAAAGCTATAAGCACCTTGGCGGGTGCTTTTAGCCACTTTGATTTTTTGTAAATAAATTGAATTTTATTTTTTACTACGTTTGCCTTATTATAATAATCTTAATTCAATTTTATTATTTTTAATTTATTTTTAAAATTATACATTTAAAGTTTGATATTAGAGTTTTCAAATAATTTAAAATTTAACAATAATTAAATTTACACTTTCACATACTTAACATTTTAAGTTTTCTATACTTTTTGCAATATCATATAATTATATTACTTTATTCACATATTATTTTTGATTAATTAATAAATTAATTATATTTTGCAATCATACAAATTTAATTATTACGTATGAATCAATAATTATATTACTAATAAAGCGTTATTGAATTAAACATATTTTTATAATATAAATACGAAATATTAATTAGAATAAAATTTATGATATTTTGTGAAAAAATAGTTAATAGTGACAAATAACAAGTGAAATAATAAGCAAAAAGATTGTATTTTTTTCTAACACATAGGAAAAAAAACTATCTTTCATCAATTAAGTTTATATTAAAAGTGATTTTTCTCCAGACACTATTTAACGTAACTTTTATTTGCTTTTCACTTTTTTTACAAACACTACTCACTTTTTTATTTTACTACAACTTTCAACTTTTTTTACAAAATTTACTTTTTAAAAACACTCCGTAAAATGTATTAAAGTATTAATTTTCATTTTATCAATATCAGCAAAAGTTAGGCATCACAGTGAGCTCGTCTCAGAAAAAGCCATCATTTTGAATGATAAGCCATCTGCCAGTAGTACTATAACATGAAGTTATATATATATATTTTTATTGAAATTATCAGTCGTCATTTTTCTTTTCTATATTATATAGTCCTAATTCTTACCAAACGAAATATATTAATTGGAATTCAACCACGTTCTAAAATTTGATACGATTAGGTACATAGTATATATTTTAATAATTAACAACTAGTCGGTCCAGAGGCTATAAATCATAGGATCAAGCACGCCATCTCACTGTGTGTGCTCGTTCCAATCTGCAATTCTCGAGTCTACCACATATTTCGGATATTGTCACCAGATTTATTAAAGTATATAATGGTTTGCATGGTCAGATTCATAAACCATATCACAAGTCTAATAAAATTAAATTAATTATACTTGTCATTTTTTTTTAATTGTACATAAATTACATGAAAAATGTATTTTATTTATTGTATAAATTAATTTGATTCGGCCAAACTCATTTCAAAATAAAAATTATCATCTTGTGAATAGGTTTGGTGTGGGCAAGAGAAGACTGAAGGAAGACTTGGACACAAACATTACTGTGAATGACTTTTGTCTTATTATTCTTTATATGTAGCGTTTACACTAATGAATAATCAAGACGAGTTCTTTTTTAAATTAAAAAAATTATAATTTTGATAAGGGTGTTATCCCCAATTGGATGTTTGGATAGAAATACCCCTTAAATAGGGAAAAAAAAAATACCAAAAAGGCCATAAGATTCGCGCACTTTGGGTCGTTCGAGTCGATTATATGGATCGACCGGAATCTTGAATCCGAAATATGAGCAGTCGGTCTTCTGGCAGGCCCCTCCATAAGATGACGTCACGTGGCTCTACCTTGTACGGCCAAATGAACTTATAATACTACTGTTGGGAGACATTCACGGTACGTCATAATTAATATACTTGCAAACTCAACTACTCTTCTAGACCGCTTTCGACTTTTCATCTACTAACTTAGACATTAGGGGGTTTAGTTGGGGGCCTTCCAGCTATCCTAACGATCTTGTTTTGTTCTTAGGAATTCATTATAAGGGTTTAAGACACGCGCAACCTTGCTATTGGAGCTTGAACCAAATGATCCCGGATCAATAATAAAGTAAAATGACATGCAATATATATAAATTTTTGTGATATCACAGTATATATAATGGATATATGAAAGAAGATGTTTTACCAGGAAAACTAAGAAATATAGGAAAAGTCGACGCACAAGTCAACCAACACAGTGGCACTGCCCACGTCCATTTCTGAGTTACATCAGCAGCTGATGTTAGGCACATTTCACGGCCCCACAGCTCTCATTCGCTGCTTAGCCACCACCAGCAGCCACTAATAAGCAATAAGCAGCCACTAAGAAGCTTCTCTCTACATAGCAGGAACCTCACCAAGGAAGCAAGTATAAGAAAGCAAGCTATACCAACCTCTCAAACACACTTGATATGCCTATCTACTTGCAAATGCAGAGGCAGTTGATGATAAATATACATACATGGCTCACAGTCACAGTCATCCCCATACAAACATTCCCTTCAGCCCCCACCACCAATTAACCACCAACTTTCAGGTTTCTGATGACTTCTTCGAGTTCAATGATGAGCACTACTGGACTTATAACCACGTCGAGGATGTTTTTCCGGCATTCTCTTCCCTTTCTGCAGGTTATAATATTAATTGTTCGAATCATACGCCGAACGACAACGACGTGGCGGTTAACTCCCACAATCGCTCTCGTGAAGGGGTGATAGAGAAGGTAGCATTCATAACCAAGTCAGAGGTTGAAATACTGGATGATGGGTTCAAGTGGAGGAAGTATGGTAAAAAGATGGTGAAAAATAGCCCAAATCCAAGGAACTACTACAATGCTCAGTGGAAGGGTGCTCAGTGAAAAAGAGAGTTGAAAGAGACAAAGAGGATCAACGGTATGTGGTGACAACTTACCAGGGAATCCACAACCACCAACCTCCAAATCATCTCTAGCTACCTACCTACCTAATGTCATCACTTTCATTGCAAAACTAGGAAATACGTACTGTACCCTTTCTGCAGGACTTGATTCAAGATTCCAGAATTGTAATATTATTGTTAATTGGGTTCAAAAAGGACATGTTGCTGCTAGCTAGGTGTTGTACCACTACCACTGGCTTTGGCTTCTCAAGATTAATGAATTAAACTGAATAATAAATATTGCAGATTTAGTTAGCATATGAAACGAGGAACGTGTCACACAAGATTGAATTTTCTATTTTAAGTTATGTGGCGCCTTCTGTTTCATTTAATATATATGAATTACGTATTGGAGTGGAAAATGCAGTAAGATTTGAAATAAAAAAAATTCAATTAACTATAACACTCGTGCACGCCTACAGACTTCCACTTTATTAGTTTATATAGACGGAAAGAAAGCAATAGACATATATTGGTTCTTTGAACCAAAGTATTTCAGATAAATAATTGTATCTACATAATGGAAATAACCGTATGAAATTGAAAAACCATAAAAATGAACTTTAGCTATCACCACTCATATCATAAAATTTCATTCTTAATATAATTATTATTATCTACACTAATATAAAAAAGAAAGTTACTTTTCACTCACAACTGCTCGTTTTGTAATACCACAATACCAAATTTAAAATTCAAATATTGTACTATTAAATATTTGTACCAATACAATTACTTACATGACTAATCTATACTATTAAGAAAAACACCCTATTTTTACATATATATATATATATATATATGCAATTTACCTCCTTCTATAAATTTTCACAAGGGGGTAAATTGCACTTTATTTTTTTCACGGGTTTTTTTTTTTTTGCACTTTTTCAATAACACAAAGGGGTAAATTACATTTAACCCAATATCTGTATAAATATATACACATATATATTATACTTATAAAAAATATAGTTATACTTTTTGTATATAATTTATAAGTAAAATTAAATCTCGACGGTTTATATAAAGATAAGATCCAAAAGTTGATAATAAAGATACAAATAAAAAAAAATGGCACTTGTGTTACACTATTATTGTGAGGAGGTATTTTGCTTTTTTTTCATAATTTGAGAGAATAAATTGCTAATTTATATTTTACATGAAAAATATTTCTTATTTTTTTATTAACATACGAGGATATATTACAATCTACCGGATCCGGCCTATAACTAGAATCTGGACATTGATTCAATTAACAGTTGTTGACATCTAAATAAATTGACTTGATGGCATGGCAGTGAGACTGACACCCATGCCAGCGGCAATTGAAGCAGGCAGGCCTACCTCACCCGTACCTAAAAGATAACTCAAAGCCAATGCTCGAAACAACCCACGTCACAAAAAGATAAGATAGCGTAGAAAGATCAAACGGAGCGGAACCCTTAACTGACTGACTGACTCTCTCTCTCACTCCGAAATTGCTGGTATGGCGGAGGTTAATGGCCGGATTGTCGATACCATTGTGCAGGCGCCCTACGACGCAACCGTACGCTTTATGCTTGCTTCTCTCGAGCGCAACTTGCTGCCTGACGCCGTTGTGCGCCGCCTCACTCGTCTGCTTCTCGCTAGTCGACTCCGCTCAGGATACAGATCCTCCGCGGAACTCCAGATGTCCGACCTCCTTCAGTTTGCGCATTGTACGTTCCCCAACTGTGTGTACTAACTGTTGTTTGCTTGGAGCTTGTTGGATCGATTCTTCGAGAATTACCCAAAAATGGTCCATGTGTTGAGCCACAAAAAGATTTCTCATCTTAGTCTATCTCCAAAGTTTTGTCACAAAGAGTCTTTATCCCAAAACAACCAAGATATGTAAGCCCTCCAAGATGGTTCACACTATCTGTCAATATCCGATACTAGATATTATTTGAAACTATTATGTATGGCGATATTATCTGATTTCATCCAATATTATCACCAATACAATGCTATTATCACTCGTATTCCATATTATCAACGATAACATCCGATATTATCGGCAAGAAAAGAAATTTTTCCCAAGATTTGTGGCCTTAATTTTGAAATTCTCTAAATCACTTTGAAATTCTCTATAAAACACCTTGAAATCAATAATGCATAAATTTGTTTTGTAGTTTATTTTGATCATTTAAAGTGTAGGAAACATGAATTATAGTTTTCTATTGGAACTCGTATAGTTGATACATAAAAAATTAATTTAAGAATGTTTGTGTTTACTTAAGATTGTTTGGGTCATGTTGGCTAATTTTTGCATAGATTTAATATGAAATTAGTTGATGGTATCAAGCTTCAATAGGCTGAGCAATTGTATTCATTATTTGAGACCTACACTCCTAGACAACATCGAAAAAACTTTCTGAATTATCATTGATTTGATAAATAAATATATTCGAGAGAAGCCTGATGCAGTGTATTTCGTGTGCTTATATTTTAGTTTTATATAAGTATCAATTTCTTAAGCATTCTATGATTAATTTAGCAATGCTTAATATCATAAAATTTTTTGTTTGTAATATTAAATAGTATTGGTGATACTTATAGTTTTTATAATTTTACTAATTTTTTATGTATATAATATATTTGTTTTGTATCGCTCGATAATATCCCGATACGCCTCAACTAATATGGAATACTACCCGCCGATATTATCACCAATACCACGACTTTGAACCATGCTTCCAATAGAAGACGCGCAGAGTTCGAAGCCAAATGACAAAAGGGGAAGATCGAGCATCTGTTTCAGGATCTCGTTCTCTATATATGTATATTCGAGATGTGGATATAAGGCTTTCCGGTGAACTAGCCAGCGATCATATAGCAAAACGGACTATTATACTGATATCTCTCTGTCTTGCAGCTTTGAGAGAAATGCCAATAGCAATCAAAACAGAAAAGCCAAAGTCTCAGCACTATGAAGTTCCGACGTCTTTCTTCAAGCTTGTCCTCGGAAAGCATCTAAAATACAGGCAAATATTTTAAGAAACTCCAAAATTGTTTTTTTACCAAACAGTACATAGTTCTTAAATATGCTATGCTTTCAGCTTATATATTTAATCCAGGGATTCAGAAGCTTCCGTTCCTGGAAAAATGCAATTTATCCCCCTGTGATATTACAAAAGCACAAAATTACTCTCCTATGAAAAATGAAATAGCAATTTAACCCTCTGGTATTTTTCAAAATGTAGCAATTTACCTCCTTGGACAGGGATGTAAACTGTTTCATTTTAAAAAATATTAGGGGTAAATTGTTATTTATTTTCATAAAGGGTTAATTTGCTCATTTCCAATATCACAAAGGGGTAAATTGCTATTCACCCCTTCTGTTTCTCCTGGTATTTTCACTGGCATTAATCTGGAAATCACTGAGTACTTATTATGAACTGATCTGGTTTTAACTCGATCGTGCAGTTGCTGCTTCTTTCCCGACAAGTCAAGCACCTTAGAGGATGCTGAGAAGGCAATGCTAGAGTTATACTGTGAGAGGTCGCAGATCAAAGACGGTCAATCTGTTCTTGATGTTGGTTGCGGCTGGGGGTCTCTTTCTGTATACATAGCACAGAAGTACCCCAATTGTCAGGTTACGGGGATTTGCAATTCAATAACCCAGAAAGCACATATTGAGGAGCAGTGCCAGTAAATTTCTTACATAATTTTTCTTTGTCTACTAGTGGCTGCTAAATTTATGTCACGTGTACTATATGAACGGCCTCATTTGCAATTTACACTGAAAACCTGTCTAATAATTGCCTTAATTCATCAGTGAAGATGATGGTGGTAAGAAATCATGCTCTAACATTGAACAACTTTTGTCTTGCATAAGTGAAATGCAAGATCACCTGCTATGAAAATCTGGTAGCATTTGGATTGTGTTGAAATTATGTTGAAAGGGCTTTGTTTTAGTTGATGTGTTTCTTATTCAAAGAGCTTGCACCATACGCCCTGTTGTGTCAAATGCATGCATTTTGTCTGAACAATCAAGGTCTTCTGGTTATGTCCATTATAGCCACAATCAAATTCCCATGGAGAAATCACATTGTCTACACTTGTTCTTCCTCACAGGGACCTTCAGCTGCAGAATGTGGAGATAATTGTAGCAGATATCAGCACATTTGACATGGAAGCTTCATATGACAGAATATTTTCCATTGAAATGTTTGAGGTACTGAATCCTCACTTGGCTTCATTATGAGGCACCGTGTATGAATTATAGTGTTGGCCAGGCTCGTGAATTTTCTATGTTGATTTGAAACAGCATATGAAAAACTATCAGGATCTTCTTAAGAAGATATCGAAGTGGATGAAATCAGACAGTCTTCTATTTGTCCATTATTTTTCATAAAACATTTGCTTACCACTTCGAGGTAATAATGCCGATTTCCTCTGTTCTTTCTTTTGACTGTAAGGACAACATCTCTGAGTTCCCGAAGTGTCCATTGTGATTGCTTTCACTAAATTTTACAGAGACTGTCATTTTGGTATTTCAAATATTATTATGCAGGACGTAAATGAGGACGACTGGATCACTAGGTACTTCTTTACTGGAGGTACAATGCCTTCTGCAAACCTGCTCCTTATTTTCAGGTCAGCTGCTTGTTACCAACTAATAAAGCATTAGGATCTGAAGTCCAAGGAGCAGCCTAAGTATCTTACACTGGCTTTTGATTATGTCTTTCCTGCAGGACGATGTGTCTATAGTTGATCATTGGCTTGTGAACGGCAAGCATTATGCACAGACAAGGTAATTGTGTGAATTATGAATTACCACCAGGTGCTAAGATATAATTAAGACTGTTGTCCTTGCTAACCATATCTATGGTTGGAAAAGAAATGGCTTCCTCGACTTATTTAATCTTCATATTACTGGGTGTCTCTGTTGACCGGTACTCAGGTTCTCGAGTAAATCTAACCAAATAACTTTGCTTGCAGTGAGGAATGGCTTAAGAGAATGGACCAGAACTTGAATTCTATAAAGCCAATAATGGAATCCACTTATGGCAAAGATTCAGCAGTCAAATGGACAGTCTACTGGAGAACATTTTTCATTGCAGTTGCAGAATTGTTCGGCTACAACAACGGAGAAGAGTGGATGGTTGCTCATTTCCTTTTCAAGAAGAAATAAAAAAATTTACTGGGTCTAGATTCAAAAACTGCCGCTAAGTATACAAAAGAACCGACCCACTTGGTTGAAACTCATCATGTTATTGCAGCTGATAGCAATGGTTTTAAGTAAGGTCCGAGTCTTACAAGGATTGCCTATCTCAAATAACTGGCATGTAATGTACTGGGATCTCTCCTTTTTATGCAAAATTGCAAGGAAAAGTTCGGCTCCTGAGTAAAGAAACAGTTCCAGAAACAGCTGATCAATATCCCCAAAGTATGGATACAACAGTGACGATATCATAGAAAATTTTCTTTTAATTAAACAAAATACATGACTAGTTGAACTCCCCCCTATAGACCATACTGCTAGTCGCACTGGACTCCCAACACTCTGATTGATCACAATATGCAGGCAGGGATCCCCAATCAATCAATAGCCATGGTAGTATTCCTATTACAACGAGCAAAATGATATTTCTCAGAAAAGAAATACCATTCAGTTTATCCATGCTAAACACAGAGAACCAAGGGGAAGGCGCCTCAGTCACAAATTGTGTAACATGTTATTCAAACAAAAGCCCAACTTAATTATCAACATTCTGAATTTGTTCTATCCTGCTTTCTATGGCTATTCATCATCTGAAACAACAATACCTTCACAAGCGATGTTTCAGATAGTAAAGTTATTTATACAATAGGATTTGCTATAAGATTATGACAGAGAACATTTCTGCACAAGGATTCTATTGTCTTTCACTTTACTCAGCCTCACAACTTCCATAAGACACCACTAGAGACAGATTCCAACATTTAAGGATTCTTCATATCCATGAGAATCTGATACCTAGGCTGACTTTAGTGTTTTCATCAAAGAACAGACAGCGGGAATGTAATTCTTTGTAATATCTTAGAATAAAAACACCTATACTGATCATGGAAACTGCATTAGAATTTGATACCTATTGTTTGCAGAGGAAAACTGTAGTTCTACATATGCCTCCCCACAACACTCCATCATAACAAGATTTGAGCATCAACTGTGTTCCATAAACCTATGATACAACAGTGACGATATCATAGAAAATTTTCTTTTAATTAAACAAAATACATGACTAGTTGAACTCCCCCCTATAGACCATACTGCTAGTCGCACTGGACTCCCAACACTCTGATTGATCACAATATGCAGGCAGGGATCCCCAATCAATCAATAGCCATGGTAGTATTCCTATTACAAAGAGCAAAATGATATTTCTCAGAAAAGAAATACCATTCAGTTTATCCATGCTAAACTCAGAGAACCAAGGGGAAGGCGCCTCAGTCACAAATTGTGTAACATGTTATTCAAACAAAAGCCCAACTTAATTATCAACATTCTGAATTTGTTCTATCCTGCTTTCTATGGCTATTCATCATCTGAAACAACAATACCTTCACAAGGCGATGTTTCAGATAGTAAAGTTATTTATACAATAGGATTTGCTATAAGATTATGACAGAGAACATTTCTGCACAAGGATTCTATTATCTTTCACTTTATTCAGCCTCACAACTTCCATAAGACACCACTAGAGACAGATTCAAACATTTAAGGATTCTTCATATCCATGAGAATCTGATACCTAGGCTGACTTTAGTGTTTTCATCAAAGAACAGACAGCGGTAATGTAATTCTTTGTAATATCTTAGAATAAAAACACCTATACTGATCATGGAAACTGCATTAGAATTTGATACCTATTGTTGCTGAGGAAAACTGTAGTTCTACATATGCCTCCCCACAACACTCCATCATAACAAGATTTGAGCATCAACTGTGTTCCATAAACCTCTAAGAGACACATTTCAAATAGACATGAAAAACTATTCTTCAAACATGACATAATCAATTCAATGAAATGATCTAATCCAAAAAAATTACAAACTACAGAGAAACTTCATAAGTTCCAGCATTCACCTCTGATAATAAAAAATCACTAAGATACACCAGTGTGGCCCTTAAATTCAGCTGGATTGTTTAAGCCCCCAATGACATCAGCCTCCAAGAACCGACTTAGATGCTTATCATCCAAATATTGCTGGCAAAATAGTAAAAGCATAAGAAATACAACCAAAATAATAACTTTACTTGGTATCATAACTTTCCATGGAACATGAATTCCACTTAAAGATTCCAATCATAAGAGCTTACAGACAAACACTCTCTGTACTTCTCCCACTCAGAAACACACTCTTCTTTATCCCACTGGCCCTTCAAGAACTTCTCTGAATACCACCTACACATAAAATCAACTTAGGGCATTAAAGGGTTCAACAAAACCTTCCACACAACAGAAACTAGAAACTGATCAAATTTTCTATTCACCACAAAAGACCATCTTTTTCTGAAACTTAAGCACATAGTAATCAGCAATACAAAAAAACTCAGTAAGAAAGCCAAAAAAAAAAGAAAGACTGAATCTGTACCTGTTGAAGCAGTTGTGATAAGCAGTTCGGAAGTGGGCACAAGGTGAAGTTGCCGACGGAGAAGAGCGCTTCTTCTCTCTCATAATCCCCATTTCTACAGATTAATCATTCCAAAAACATCGCTGTGTTGTGATTGCTGAATTACACCTCTTTGAATCGGACCAATTAACCATTCCAAAACACTGCCGTGTTTTTCCTTCTCTTCCTTGTCCGTCTTTTTCCTTCTCCAGACTGTAATAAACAAAATTGGGCCAAGGCTCATTTCATATTGGTCCGATCAGTAGTTTGGGTTGGGCCGGCCCATTTCTTTCACCCAATTCCCCGGCACACGTGTCAACACTAGTAACCTTACCCCCCCCCACCCCCACCCACCCACCCCCCACCCCACCCAAAGAAAAGCTCGCGCCTATATGTATCGCTTATCACTTACAAGCAGTAGTTCACTTTCACTCAAACGAAGGATTCACCTCCACCCAAGGCAACGATGGCGGAGCAGAAGCAAAAGCACTCCCAGTTCAGGGGACAGCCTAGGCTCCCCAAATTCGCTATCCCCAAACGCTACGATCTCAAACTCAAGCCTGATCTCACCGCATTTAAATTCGCCGGCGCCGTTCAGATTTCCGTCGACGTGGTTTCCGACACCAAGTTCCTCGTCCTCAACGCCGCTGAACTCTCCATTAAACCTAATTCCGTTTCCTTCGCGTCTCACAATGAGGTACCTTGGGATTATAGTGATTGTAGATAGCTTTTCTATGTATTTAAGTACTAGGATAAACTTAACGAGTTACTATGTGATTAGTTATCATTGACTTTAAGTACCTCCTGATAGTTTTCAAAATAGTGACACTCCCGTTGCGATTTCATGAAGTTTGTTCTCTTTTATACATGATCCATTGGGATCCAATGGAAACTGAGAGGGAGCTTGAAAAGTGTTGTGTTCCACTTCTTTATACGGCCGTTTCTTGTAAAGTCTTTATTTTTCTCAGTTGAGTCTTATGAAAACGGAAATAAATTAGATTTATATTTAGTAAATGTCTTCCATAATAGTGCAACATTTCCTTCATGTTTTCATTTAAAGCCAAATACATGGATATGCTTTTAGTGTTTTCTGCATCAATATTCAAGTTCAGAAACCTCCCTTAAATTTTATTGCTGGATTTTTTCAGGTGCTGGAATCTGTGGAAATAGAGTTATGTGAGGAGGATGAGATAGTGGTGGTGGAATTTAAGCAGAGTTTGCCAATTGGTACGGGGTTTTGAACATGGAATTTGAGGGGACCCTAAATGATAGAATGAAGGGTTTCTACAGAAGGTAATTTTCTATTTTATTTATGTATTTGTATGTGCTTGTTCTTTACATGCATTCTTTGTTTTATTGCCATTATCATAGCTATTGGAATTATTATTCTTTTATGTTCTCTAGGTGCAAACTGGTGTACTGCTAGGCTTAGTTATTTGTGTTTTTGTAGGCTATTGGAATTAGTAGCGCCACAAATTTGAGAACAGGGTTTGAACTAGTTCTCTGGATTACGTATTGTGTGTTTCTTTGAGAACTATTTACGTGCTGCATTTAGCATATTGCACTTGGGTTTTATATAGTTACCTTGATATCTGAAGAACATCAATGGATTGAAATCTATTGGCAGAAGAGCTTGTGCAAGAGGAATTCTGCTTCATGAATACTTGAAGAAGTAGAGGATTCTGTTTCTATCAAAGTTATTGCAAATAATACTAATAGAAAAATTCTTTTACACTGAACCTGCTCTGTAGCCACTGGATATTCTCATAAATAACAATATTGAACGGGAAAAAGTATTTTCTGTAGATTGTTTCTTTGTGCTGGAACATGAACCTGTTAAGTGATATAGTAATGGGAACATTTTTTGTCTTCCATTGATTGCTTCAGTTCTGATTTGGTTGTATAATGTAGGTTTGTTTAACTTATGTCCAATAATTTTAGGGATTCTAACTATTTTGATGCCTTAATCCAGCACCTATGAACACAATGGTCAGAAGAAAACCATGGCTGTGACACAGTTTGAGCCAGCTGATGCAAGGCGATGCTTTCCATGTTGGGATGAGCCCGCTTGCAAGGTTAGCTTCCTAATCCTTGTGCATGCATGCTGGAGGTGTTTACGATACTTTCTTAATTATGCATGGTGATCATTTCTCATGCATTGTTCCATATTTTATGGTGAAAAAAGTTCAACTTCATTTAAAAGCACGGTTAATTAACCAAAATAGGAGTCAGCAACCGAAATAGTTAAGGTATATATGTTCATTCTGTGCATTACAGACTTGCTCTTGTGCTGAATTTTTTTAGTATTTTGATTGTGCAATCGTTGCATCTTTCATCGGGTTAAAAATTGTTTCGTAAACTAGCTTCATACTACTTTTAACCAAATAATTGCTCTTGAGATCTTGAGCGACCTTATCCTTAATCAATTTCAAACCTACAACTCAGGCCACTTTCAAGATTACATTAGAAGTACCATCAGAACTGGTAGCTCTTTCCAACATGCCAGTCATTGAAGAAAAACTAAATGGGGATCTTAAGACAGTTTACTATCAAGAGTCACCAATCATGTCCACTTACTTGGTGGCGGTTGTTGTTGGCCTGTTTGACTATGTTGAAGATCGTACACCCGATGGTATATTCATGACTTTTCATTTGTCGCATTTTAGTGCTATTCAGTTGCGCTCTTGATGATGTAATACCTGCTTCCCAGGAATTATTGTCAGGGTATATTGTCAGGTTGGCAAGGCTAGTCAAGGGAAATTTGCCCTGGATGTTGCTGTCAAAACACTTGGCCTTTATAAAGAGTATGCACAATGCATTTTACTAGATTCCTTACCTAGATCTTATAGTACTGCAATTGCAAGTGATTGGTTGTTATGTATCATAGCTTTACTTGTTAGTTGTTTGGATAAGGTCTTAAATTTGAACATAGTTATATGGTTCATAGGGGCTCTTGCAGTCAAATTTGTTGACTCTATCCTGGTTATTTTAAAAAATCCAGCTACTTTGCGGTGCCATATTCACTTCCTAAATTGGACATGATTGCGATTCCTGATTTTGCTGCTGGGGCCATGGAGAATTATGGTCTTGTTACATATCGCGAAACAGCTTTGCTTTATGATGATAAGCACTCTGCAGCTGCAAACAAACAGAGGGTAAAATAAATGCTCTTGCAATAGTGAAAATTGCCAATTATATACGTGTTCTGTGCTTTATTTCATTGGATCCCATATATTAATATACTTCCGCTACTTAGGTTGCCGTTGTTGTAGCCCATGAACTAGCACACCAGTGGTTTGGCAATCTAGTGACAATGGAATGGTGGACACATTTATGGCTTAATGAGGGATTCGCTACATGGGTATCGTATTCTGTTCAAGAGTAAATACTTATTTTTGTGCTATTGGGTCCCTTCCGGTTCACTTATATTCAGTAATCGGTATTCAGGTAAGCTATTTAGCTGTTGATAGCTTGTTCCCAGATTGGAAAATTTGGACTCAGTTTCTTGATGAAAGTACTGAGGGGCTTCGATTGGATGGGCTTGCAGAATCTCACCCCATTGAGGTAAATGACAAATGTTGACTTTTTGCTATATTGTGAGCATTTGTAGAAATCCTAAGGAGCTAAAGTTTAAGTTTTTACAATATAAATCTTGAGTTGATTCACTATCTTGGAACTTAAGTTGATTTGCAATCTCCTTTCAGGTGGACATCAATCATGCTGGTGAAATTGATGAAATTTTTGATGCAATCAGTTATAGGAAGGGTGCATCTGTCATTCGTATGCTACAAAGCTATCTTGGGCCAGAATGTTTTCAGGTAGGTCCGCTGGTTTTGAAATTTATTTATTCTTTCCTTTAGTTTGTGTTTCCTCGAGTTTTTAAAATCAACATTGGTCCTTATTTGACTCATATCTAGTTCTAGATTTGTTTGAGTTGTCTCTATCCTTGATGAATATTTAAACCTTAAAAAAGTCTTTTTTCTCAATGTATTTGTCAGCATATTGAGTATTGAAAATTATTTAGATCTGAAATATTTCAAGATGAAAGTTACACAAAGCTTCTATTGCATAAAGTGTCAACTTCACACTCCATACTTTCTGTCTCATTGATGGTTTCTTGTATCTCTTTTACTGATCTTATCTAAATTGATAAGTGTTTCTTGTGACTTCTTCCAGAGGGCACTTGCTTCCTACATCAAAAGACATGCTTGCTCAAATGCAAAGACTGAAGATTTATGGTCAGTTCTTCAGGAAGAATCTGGTGAACCTGTCAACAAACTAATGAACTCTTGGACAAAACAGAAAGGTTATCCTGTTGTCTCAGTGAAAGTCAAAGACCAAACTTTGGAGTTTGAGCAGGTTATTTGACAACCAACTCCTTTTAATTGAGTGCTTTCCTTGGTGTAATTAATTCCCTAATCAGTTGATAAGATCTTCTCTTGACGTCATGGATATTGATAAATTCTGAAAGCCGTTCATCTCCCATTTTTGGACAGTCACAATTTTTGTTGAGTGGTTCTACTGGTGAAGGGCAATGGATTGTTCCAATAACTCTGTGTATTGGCTCTTATGATGCTCGCAAAAGTTTCTTGCTGCAAACAAAAAGTGAGACTCTTGATGTTAAGGAATCTTTGGGTGCCTCACTTTCATCCAGCTACCCTTGGATTAAAGTTAATGTGGACCAGACTGGTTTCTTTCGGGTTAAATATGATGAGGATCTATCAGCTAGACTGAGGGATGCAATAGAGAGAAAGTGCTTGTCAATCAGTGATAAATATGGTAATTCTGATTTTACTCTGTTTGTCATTGCTCAACAGGAGAAGGGAATATCACTTTAGTTTTATTTTTCTGAGCAGGAATATTGGACGACTATTATTCGTTGTCCATGGCATGCCAGCAGTCCTTGACCTCTTTGCTTGCTTTGATGGGTGCTTATAGAGAGGAGCTTGAATACACAGTTTTATCCAACTTGATCAGTGTAATCTCTCTATTTCAAGTCTAGTATTTGTGTTCCAGGATTACATTTACTCCCTTTTTGGAACATATTTCTTTTTGGCTCTACAGATAGCTTATAAAGTGGCAAGAATCGTGGCTGATGCCGCACCTGAATTGCTCGATAACGTCAAGCTGTTCTTCATCAATCTTTTCCAGCATTCTGCTGAGTATGTTCTTGATTATTGTCCATGTGCTTTCAACACCAAATATACTCGGCTATATTATACAGGATTCACTTATCACCTGTGCTTTAAATGAATACGTAGAACACATAGACCCATGTACTTGACTTCCTATCGAGATTAAAATTTCATATTCAGATTTCAAATTTGAGTTTATTCCATTTCACATTTTCATGATGATGGAGAAAGAAACATTGAAAACTGCCACCAGTTTCCATTTAACATAGGGTTGAAATTTGATGTGAAATTCACTAATTACCCAAGCAGAGAAATTCATCATGATTATCTAAGCTAATATGTCTGTTAAATTTATCCCGCTAAAAACTCAAATAACCAAATATTATTTAACCAGTCTAAGACATTATGGTACATTGCCATATAATAGGGTACCTACGAGGAGCAGCAGAGCTGCTGCACATGTCAAAAGGCTAAAAAAGCATAGTGTTACCATTCCTGTACCTCCAAATATATACTTCTGTTCTATTGCATTTTACTATATAAAATCTGCTGCTATTCTTCTCTTTATCAGGAGACTTGGTTGGGATCCTAAACAAGGGGAGAGCCATCTTGATGCCATGTTAAGGGGGAGCTGTTAACAGCATTGGCTTCATTTGGGCATGAGATGACAATAAATGAAGCAAACAGGCGCTTCTGCATATTTTTGGATGACAGAAACCCCTGTTCTTCCTCCTGATTTGAGAAGGGTTATAAGGACAAAACTTAAGTTCTCATCTATAACTAAGATTTGAGAACTTGTCCACTGTTTTGCTGACAGCTGCTTTTCTCCATGTTCCAGGCAGTATACGTTGCTGTAATGCAGAATGTGAATAAATCAAACAGATCTAGCTATGATTCTCTTCTTAGAGTTTACAGAGAAACTGACCTCAGCCAGGAGAAAACACGAATATTAGGTGCAATTTCATAATTTCTATAATTTATATCTTAAGTTGTTTTGCAGTGCAGTGACTAATGGATTGCCATCTTTCCCTTAGGTTCATTATGTTGCAGGGATCCTGAGATTATTCATGAATTTTTGAACTTCTTGTTATCTTCTGAGGTCTGTTGATCTTATTGAGTTAGTAGTTGCAATTTTTGTTACCTTAATTTTCTTGAATTGAAGTTCCTCAGTTCTTCTTTCTCCTAATGTAGGTTAGGAGCCAAGATGCTGTTTTTGGACTGTCTGTTAGTAGGGATGCTCGTGAGACAGCATGGAATTGGTTGAAAGTAAGTTCATGTAGCTGTTGCCTATGGAACAGGAATTGTTGCTCCTTTTATTTATAAACACAATTTTGAAATTACCCTATTATTTATTTTGATACTGGGGAACAGAGTCCTATATTAATACTGTCTGCAATACTGGAAGTTGTTAGAAATTATGTGCCTGGCTGATACAAAATTCTGTCACAAAAAATTGTGGTATTACAGACACAATCAGATTTTCTTGGATATCTCCTTCATCAATTCAACCTTTAATGCTGAGCCATAATCAGAACAAAACTGTGAAATTTATGTCCCATTAGACTCCAGCTGGTATTACTTAATTCATTGTTAATTTAAAAACTAAGGTGATTATCTTTTACTAGTTTGTTCTGATTAATGAAATTCGTTCATTCTGTACTTGTGAAGTATGTAAATGTGCAATTAGGTGATATGTGTTTACTTAGAAGCAGGATGGCTTGAAATAAAGAACCTGCGTATGCCTTGATAAAAACCTGTAGGTCTAGAAACTTTATCTTGGTTACTGATAAAGTGTTCTTTCCAGCTGCACTAGAAATCCTAAGAGAGGTTCAAACCGACTGGCTTTTGATTACCCTAATATGGTGTTCTGATACAGGTAAATTGGGACCAGATCTGCAAAACTTACGGGGCTGGATTCCTAATAACTCGCTTCATCAGTGCAATTGTGTCACCGGTAGGTTCTCGTCTCCTATGCACTTCAATTTGGTCCAGGCTCGGGTGCATTGGAAAATTATGCTGATATATATATATATATATATATATAAATTTGCATTTTTCTTCCTCTATTTTCTCTGCAGTTCTCTTCTTATGAAAAGGCGGAAGAAGTAGAACAGTTCTTTGCTAGCCGCATGAAGCCTTACATTGCAAGAACCTTGAAGCAAAGCATCGAAAGGGTGCACATCAATGCCGCATGGGTCAAAAGCATTCGAAATGAGAAACATCTTGCTGATGCTGTAACGGAGCTAGCCTTCAGGAAATACTAGAAACTTATTTCGTTGAACTGGGTGGGTGGATGTCCTTGTTTTGCTTTTTATGGAAAAATTATAATTAAAAGAAGGATTCTGAGTGGACTACACTGAATTCAGACTTGGTTTACCATTTCATGAGTTGATGTTTGGCTGTTTTCGACTTGTGTGTTATAAACCAATAATTTCTTAGTTATCCGTATTCCATTCCCCCTTGCCTATGCTGTTTTAGTAGGGCCATACGTAAATGTATTAATCAATATTTAGCAATAAACATCAAATTAGAATAGATGGATGTCGCAATCACACAAGTGTATAATTGAGAAAATCTGAAATACTGAGATGCATCGAAAAGTGTTAAGTGCTAGGCTATCATATAATTTGATAAAGGAATTCCATTCGTTCCGCAAAGCTCGATATTGTTAATACAACGTAAACTGATGCGCCTCACAGAGTCTTTAAACTCGGAGGCATGATAATGCCCCTGCTTCTTGGAGCAATGACTCCAACTTTCTGCTTCAAATAGCCAGACTACATCACCAGCAATTGGACTGAAGTTCCAGACTCTGAAAGACTTCCAGAGTAGTAATGCTACCCTACAGACATCATGACTGCCGTTCTACTAAAGCTATATATAGCCCTCGGATAAAACAGATGGGCATCGACCAAATGACAATTCTATTCTGGATAAGAAAATTTTAGTAGGAGATTGAGAAATAATTATATGCTATGTTCTGCCTTTAATCTTTCTTTGAGCCTTGAGGTCTACGACCACTACACTGATGTTATCCTTGCTGCCCTTTTGAAGTGCACGGTTTGATAGATACTCAGCTGCTGCTTGAGCTGCAGGATCAATTCCTTCGCCCCTCTCTGATGGGAGTGTGACTCCGTTGTTCTTATGCCAGAGTAGTATCCTCTTACGAGCCATGTCACAAACCTCCTTGTTTGTCATCACATCCCATAAACCATCACTGGCAAGAATGAGGCATTCGTCCTCCCTAGTCCGGGGACAAACATTACTTCAGGATCTGGAATTATCCATGGTTTCAGATATCTATCTCCTGCAAGCAGCAAGGCAAGTCGAGAATAAGAAATTGGTGGTTTACTATGCCGCGTCACAAAGCAGCTTTTCCCTGTTAACATGCATGTAGGAAAGATGCAGACTTCCGCTGTAATTTCAACAGATGCAATGCAAAATTAAGACAAATGACCCAATAGCTTGACAAGATTTTCCTTTCTGCATGCAAATGCAAAATGGCTTTTGGTTTCAGAAATCCCTGAAGCTTTTCATTGTCCAAACAAAACAGCTTGAATCAGTCATTTTCGACAGACAAATATTCAGCCTTGTCTATGTGATTACTCAGTTTTGCCTTGCAATGGTTCTGGTTCACTATCATTTCAACAACTCAACATGCATTAGCGCTCTGAGGCTGAAACATTTCTCACCGCATTCCAGATGTTTGAACATATTAAGATTGCAAAAGTACCTCCACTGATGTTCATAGCATCTTTTTTGCCATCTTCAACTTGGGGTTGGGGGAAGGGGGCACAGGATTGGAGGCTGAAGTTATGGTACCAAGAACAAAAATGCAAATAAAAGAAAAGTGAAGGATATAAAGGATGTACCAATAGACCTAGACATTGCAAGGACCCCAAAGACACGATGTCCATTCCACTGTATCACCTTGCCTCCTGCTGCTTCAATTCTTGCATATTCATCCTCCCGATTAGGCTAATGGTTAGGAGGAAGATATTAGTTCGTATCTACAAAACGCTGCCAAGAAATTTAGACGGATATGATACAATTACCTTGTGATCCACGGAGAGGGCCATCGGTTGTTTGCCACGGCAGAGCACAGCCCTTGAATCACCACAGTTAGCCACTATTACATGTGATGAACAAACTATGGCGACGACAGCAGTAGAGCCAACAGTTTCTGGAGCAACAGGTTCAAGTCTGGCTCTCCCTCCAATCTCATCATCAACCTTAATGAAACATCTAGTGAGAGCTCTTCTCCACTGCTGTTCACAATTATCCTTATGACTCCCATCATTCATGTTGTTCATGATAATTTCCAACTCCTCAGTCAAGGCAGAATGAATACGATCTCGGCAATAATTAGCAACCTGAAAATAAAATTTTGGTAAACTGTCATCGCAAGAACACAGTTCTAGTGAGTGTGCAAGTACCAACAATGGTGCTTGTGTTCAAGCACGAGCACCATAGTTCAAAGTAGCAGTATTGGTGGTATTGTTCCACATCACATAGCGTATTGGAATATCAATGGGCGATACAAAACAAATGTGCATTATAAGATGCTAAAAAACTCTAAATTTTTAATATAAATACAAAATCAAATGCAATTAACATAAATTACTTCTATATTAAGAAATTTAGAAATAAAACATTGTTCTCATAAGTTGAAGTGAAAAATAGATCCTTACCAAAAATAATAAGAATGTATTAGTACATTAAATAAATTATATTACAAAAAGTTTTCAAAAAAGAAGTCTAAAATTTCATTGTGGTATATAACATTCGCGATATTGGATATTATCACCAATATTCTCATGATACGGCCAATAATATCATTGCATTGGCAATATTATCAGATATTGTCAGCGATATATCTGTATTTGGAGAGTAATAAGTATCGGTGGATATTATTGGATCGACAAGGGCCAATGAGGACACGATAATATCAGTTGCCAATGAGAATACAATAATACCGGCCGGTGCTTTGAACTATGGAGAGCACGTGAGACAGAGAGATATACCTGAGAGCCCCCATGGCCATCATAGACCCCAAAGAAATGGCCAGTCAAATGACTTAAGCAGGAAGTCACTCCATCAATTACACGGTCACCAATTAGCATCTGGATTGGAATTCTCATAAACCGAGGCACAGTGGCCACTGCGTCTTCCATTTCCGGTCTTCTACCACACACAGATATAAAACCCCATAGAGGAACATAATCCACCTCAAAAACACTTCGACTAGCTTTTCCACTTAGCCCTTTATCCAACTGAACATCAGCTTCGGATGATTTTGAGCTGACACCACCAGCAATCTCGTGCCTAGTGCCCACAGCTACAGACAAAGATTCACCAAGAACTGTACCCTCAATCAGTTCTCCCAAATCTCTGGTCTCGGGGATAGGTTCAGCATCACAGATGCTCTTCTCGACGTCTAAAAATTGTGTTCCAACCTCTGAATTGGTCTCAAAAGCTAACAAATCATCACCGCATAGGCTACTAGTATCACTCACCACAGAGAAGGAGCAGGAGCTATCAAGAACGCGGTCACCTTCCAAAGACGACGAGCCGTCTTCTTCACTTTCACGCACGACAGTCTCAGCAGCTAACCAATTGCTTTCATCCTCTGAAGTCATGGCCAGCACAGAAGACACTCCACTCCTAGTCTCCGCAGACCCCAACGACACTGATAAACCAACTTCACTTCCTGAATCACCAAGAATACAATCCTCATCGTCACCATTCCCAGAATTACCTGAACTTTTAGTCAGAGTCTCCGGAAACGAGCTTTCTTGGCCAGCCATCAACTTGAAGTTCATTACATCCATACAACTCTCCCCACTCAGATTGTCAAAGATCAAATTACCTACCCTAAATGGCACCGCAACCGCCCCATACATCTCCTCCATTGAAATCACTATCTACATAGCAAAAGTTACCATGCCGCCCATCTAAAATCACAGGACCTGTCATTGTTAAATTAATTCATCACCTTTCTCCGATATGAAGGAAAAATCACAAGTAAAAGTTGATAAATCATTTCCCATGCTCATAGCATATAGAGAAACTTATAGACACTTGAATTCAGCATATGGATCGCTAATGAAGAGGCTTAAAATAGAAAAACTTGTTAGATCTGGCGACCTAAAAACACACACCGACTTCCATTCGTGAAAAGGTGTCACCAAATATAGAAAGGTGAAACTAACTTGTCCCAAGCTTGGATTCTTATTTTCTGGACTCTTCACTATCTACCTCCATGAACCACACTTCACATGGAGAAAACAATAACATCAAGAAAGGGTCAACTAAAACACAGAAAAGAAATTTAAAAAAAAATCAAGAATCAGAAGTAGGAATTAAGGTCAGTTCCAACACACAAGAAAAGGAGAGAAAGGGGTTGCTGGGCAAGAAACTAGGAAAGGCAGAGCAGAGAGCAAAAAAGTTGGAAGAATCACAAGGAAATCCTGAAATGAAAAAGGCAACTTCTTTTTCAACACAAAAACTTTGAGAGTACCCTGGATCTGAGGCAACCCATGTCAACCCTTTATTCAGATCGTGAGCCACTTTCTCCACTCCAACTCTCCTTTTCAAACAATAATTACTCTGCTTACTTGCATCAGGCTGCTATCAAGAATTGGTAACAATAAATAATAACCATACTGAAATGAAAACTATATATGTGAGCTGAAAGAGTGTGCTAGATTTCTTACTGTTTTTTTGGGTTTTTTGTCTGTTTACAAGAAACTGTTATGCTTTCATTTTCTTGAACATCTGCCGCATACAGAAGAAATATTTTTTTGAGAATTCAAGAACCCAACAAAAGATTGGGAAATGTCAAACTAAACATTCTTTTTAGGAGTTTTTAGTGATTAAACTTTTGGGAAAACCTTCATGGCTACTGACTGACTCCCTTGTAATATTCAATAATATTTTATGTGGGTAATTTGATAAAGATAAGTTTAATTTAAGCAAAATGTTCCCTCAGCTTTTGCGCAATACATACATACATAAGATAATAATAATAATAGAATGCCAACAAAGTAAATGGAGTGGGAGAAACAGAAATCATCATCATCATTAAAGAAAAGAATATAGAGACAGACAGCTGAGGTATTCATTATTATTATTATTGTTATTTTGATGCATTTTCAAGAAAATAAAGATGGTATCTCGAGAAAAGAAGAAAGAAAGCAGGGGGCAGACAAATGACAGATGTCAAATCCTAAGAATGAGCATATGAGAGAGAGAGAGAGAGAGCATGTTCAATGTCCACTGTCCACTCTCCACTCTCCACTCTCCACTCTCCACTCCAACCCTTGTTTCTTTGTGTTGGCCACCGCCTCCTCTTTCACTTTCCTACCCTATATTTTTATGTCCCGTTTACTTTGTATTATGAACTAATTAAATGCTAGACAAAAAAAAAAAAATTAAAATTAAATACATAATAATAATAAATTTATTTGGAGTCATTGTAGATAGTACTTGGATTGACATATAAATTCATTCCGCCTAAATTAATAGGATGAGCTACTTAATAAAACAGTGCTTTAATTCAAATTTAATGTTTACATCCAAAATTCCATTCAAAGCACTAACTCAATCCACAAAAATAAACAAAATCCTTAGACAATTAAAATTTTATACTAATAATTTTATTGCTTCTAGTTTGTCTAATCCACCCCCAAACACTTGACAACTTACCAAAATATAAATACATTTTTCTCTTTTGTGAAGTCCAAGTACTTATAGAATTATTTAATATGTAAAAAGGAAATAGCATCACACCAAATATATAAAGGTTCATTCAAGTGAGATAAAATGTGGGAGACCAAGTAAAAGGGGGAAGGGGAAAAAAAATAATAATAGCTTTCATTTAAGTTGTTTGGTATGCTTGGAATCGAACACAATCTAAAAGTTGAATCAAGTAAAATTAGAGTACAATATGTTTGTGTAAGTAGTGGAAGAATTGTTATCTAAATTCAATCGAATTAATTTAAATAATAAGTATTATATTTTTGTTTTATGACTGGTCACTTCTTTTAATTCTACGGCAATCAAATGTTATATATTTTACAAAATATGGGCACTCTAGTTATCATAAATTTGTCAAAAGACCCCTAAGAATTTGTGATTTCCGCAAAAGCCCCCGGAACAATTGCTAATGCGATTTCAGTAGAAATTGTAGAAAATATGGATCGAAGCCTAAGTCTAGCTAAAAGCGCGTGAATCTTCCAGAGACTTCAAAAATCAGAACTTCTACGCACAAGCTTATTCCACACACATCCGCACAGTGTATTTCTGTTTCTACGGAGAGGCTTGCGTTGTGAGACAGCTAAACGATGTCGTACTTGCTGCCGCATCTTCATTCCGGATGGGCCGTCGATCAGGCGATCCTCGCTGAGGAGGAGCGCCTCGTCATCATCCGTTTCGGTCATGACTGGGACGAAACCTGTATGCAGGTCGGTTTTCTTTGCTATTTTACTGTTATATACCGAATTTATTTATCTGTTCGGAAGATTGTTTGCTTGAGTGAATTTCATAGTCAATCGGGCTTTTTGGACACATTGCTGTTGATTTCTAGGTTTTCTTTGGGGTATTTTTGCTATTTTTAGCTGCAGAGTTGCAGCAATTAGGGCTCTGTTGGTAACTATCAATTCACTAACCATGATCTCAATTAATTTAAATTGGGAGTTCCGCGTTATGAATACAAGTTCCATGTAAGAATGATATTACTTGACAACTTAGTAAACCTAGAAAATGCACTGATCACCGCTCTTCAATATTTGTTTTTGTCCGTGAATTACAGTTAAGCCTTGTGCTGCTCCATGTTATGCCTTCCACATCTACTTAGATTGAAGGTTGTTTTGTAAATCATCATCTGATATTTAGCACACATCATTTGTCTTCTGTCTGGATTGCAGCATGAAATAGGGTAAAATCCATATTACCCTCCTGTGATACCCCAAATGTTCAAATAAGCCCTTGTGATAAAAAAAAATACCATATAACCCCCTGTAAAATTTAAAAAGGTGCATATTACCCCCCCCCCCCCCCTTAAAATTTCATGTTCCCAAAATTGCGATTAAATATATGTATTTTGCCCCTAAATTGCCAAACTACCCATGTATTTAAATTATATATATTTTAAAAATATAATATAAGAAAATGTAATTTAATTATATGTATATATATATAAAGAAACCTAAAAAATATAAAATAGGAAAATGGAGATAACACGCTGACGGACGAGAGATTGGCAGTGGGTGGGGTGTCAAAATGATCGTTGTCGGACGGGCTTTCCAATGGTGGAAAGCACAAGTCGAAAGGTCGTCGAATGTCAAATAAAAAAATGATAGAAAATGGGGGCACGGGTTAGGGGCCAATATGCACCTTTTTAAATTTTACAGGGAGTTATATGGTATTTTTTTAATCACAGGGGCTTATTTGAACATTCGTGATATCACAAGAGAGTAATATGTATTTTACCCGCATGAAATATGTCCCATTATGTACACTTCACATGTGCACTTTCATTGCTGGTTATTAGACATCTCATTTGTTTCTTCATTTAATTTTCAGATGGATGAGGTGCTAGCTTCAGTTGCCGAAACAATAAAGAACTTTGCTGTCATATACCTGGTGGATATCACAGAAGTGCCAGATTTCAATACTATGTATGAGTTGTACGACCCATCCACTGTCATGTTCTTCTTCAGGAACAAGCACATTATGATTGATCTTGGCACTGGAAACAACAACAAGATCAACTGGGCCTTAAAGGATAAGCAGGAGTTTATTGACATTGTTGAGACCGTGTATCGTGGTGCCAGGAAGGGCCGTGGTCTAGTTATTGCGCCTAAAGATTACTCCACCAAATATCGTTATTGAGATTTGCGTATATCTTTCAACAATTGTATGACATTATTGATCTTCGATAGCCCATAACTAGAGCTTGTAAGCTGGCACATTTCGCCCACATGCTAACTAATTGCTCCCAGCCACTGCAGTTATGCTATGCTTTGTGGTGATTGGCGATGATGTACGCATTATTGTTTGTTCAAACCCTAAGCTTATAAACGAAGCTTAGAAGAGAATTGCTGTGTATGAAACTCAAGAACACATCTTAAAAACTTGGCCTTGGGATGCCGACGTGATTGTTAGTGGTGCTAGTATGTTGCCTTTTACTGCTATGTGATTTAAAATCTGTGGGAGCTACCAATTCATGCTTATTCTACCATGGACTAGGAAGACTTTGATTGAAACTATATACTTTATGTTCTGGCAGATTGTACCACTCCATTTCTAATAAGGAACTCATATGTATAGTTAATACTTGGAGAGTGCGATTATCATCGATTCTTCTCTGAAACATATTATCAGGTTGGCTAGCTAAATTATTTGGATTTATTTAATTCATTGACATAGATAGAATAGGTAATCAAATTACTAAATCTGAAGGTTTTTAGAGAAAATATTCTTTGAATAATCAAAATGGGACAAGATAAGAATATATCATCTATCTCCTAATATCTTGACCGGATCTGGATCCACCAACAGAGACTGGATCAATGACTGCACCTGGATTTGAAATGAGGAGAAAGAATTATCAAATCTAAAAAGGCCGAATCGGATCAGACCCGACCCGGTAACACAAATCATTGTAAGTCCGTTTTATGTTCGTAGAAGCCCAAATTTGATTGGGCCTATCGAAACCCTTAAAAAGGAAATCTCCAGCTAATCTCTACTAGGCAACGCTCCTCTTTCACCACTGCAAAACCCTAACCTTTCGCCGGATCTCACTGTCAATCTCTCTGTCTCTCTAGTCAATCATGGCAAGCACAACAGAACCCACTACTCTAAAAAGGGAAGAAGAAGAAGAGGAAGACTCGAAGCCAGCCGCAGATGACGAAGATACCGGGGCTCAGGTAGCACCGATCGTCAAACTCCAAGAAGTTGCAGTTACTACTGGCGAAGAAAACGAAGATGTTTTGCTTGACCTGTTAGTGACCTGATTCTCGGTTTAATTTGATCTAAAGTGCTTATTAACTTTTTGTTGCTAGAATTAGTTTATGGGCTGGAACAATTGATGAAGCAGACGAAGTTCGATTGTTTATGCAATTGATGCAGTTGATGTAGGGTTTCCAATTAATCGATGCAATCAAATTAAATTGACCAAAATATGATTTTGGTTTCCAGGTTTTATATGAACTGATGCAGTTGATGAAGTGGGTGTCATAGTGTTGTCATTTATATGTCGTGATTGTGTTTGAGATGTGTAATTCTTTTGGTTGGATCATGGATGGCTTGTGATTGAAAGGAAGATGAGTTTGCGGTTTACTTCAATACATATACGCATATGTTCTATAAGGTTTTTTTTCCCTTCTCTGTCTCGCCTTGGAAAGTGGACTTTTAAAAGGATCTTGAATGAATTGATTGAAGCAGATTTGGATCGTTTGGTCTTTATGCTGTGTGAATTTTGTGGTGGTGATCGTTTTTATGTTTAGTAATTATCGTTGTTAATTTAAATCTTTTTCATTGTAGGAAATCAAAGTTGTATAGATTTGACAAGGAAGGCAACCAATGGAAAGAGAGGGGAGTTGGGACTGTGAAGCTACTCAAGCACAAAGAGACTGGCAAAGTTAGGCTTGTTATGAGGCAGAACAAGACCCTTAAGATCTGTGCCAACCATCTTGGTCAGGAAATTATATCATTCTTTTTTTGCAGTAGTATATTAAATTTTGTTGCATGTGTAGTTGGCTGTGCTATGTTTTGCTTATACATATTGTCAATGCTCAAAGTGGGTTTGGGTTTTGATGTTGGTTTGCAATTGTAAATGTTGTTTTATTGGTTAAAGCTTCATGACATGTGATGGTGAGATGATGTGTTGGGCTACGAATTGAGTTTTTCTTTCTACTTGTAGTGCTACCCACAATGACGGTTCAAGAGCATCAGGGGAACGACAAGTCATGTGTGTGGCATGCTGCTGATTTTGCGGATGGAGAGCTGAAGGAAGAGACTTTCTGCATTCGTTTTGCCTCTGTCGAGAGTGAGTTGATTCTAACTCCAAACATGAATTTAATTCTGCAGTGTTGCAAATTCGTACTGATTCTATATGATAGTAGTAAGCCTAATGGGTTTATATGTTAAGAACCTTAAAGCCAATGAATGTATTATGAGGGGATGGATTGATCTGTTTCTAAAGATACTGCAGTTCTTTAGTTTTATAATTTCCTTGTCTATCATAGTTGAAAACCTGCCTTCAGCTGGAAGTGAGAATCAGTTTTGGGACAACGCTCAACACCGCATATCACCAACTTGTATTTATTCACAAACCTTGACATTAACTTCAGATGACTGTCCTTGTATAATCTGCTTTAGTAATAATTCGATATCTATCTATGGGCTGTTGGAGTGAATAAGCAGTGATCTTGTTGCATTAGGATGTGAATTAAATGCCTAAGGGCGCAAGTGCAAGCTCATCATTCATATATTCTCTTCCCTCTCTGGTGCTGGGCATTCTGGACTAACCTGTATTAAATTTGGCTCTCCGTTTTCCTTTTGTTTCAGATTGCAAAGCTTTCAAGGATAAGATTGAAGAAATCACTGAATCTCTGGCAAAGGACAGTGGAGAGAGTGAAGAAGCTAAAACTGCTGCCAGTCTTATTGAAAAGTTGAGTGTTGAAGGAAAAGATAAAGAAGAGAAAAAGGAGGCTGAAGAAGCACCTTTAGCCTCAGAAGGGAAGAAGGATGACGATGAGAAGCAGGAGGAAAAATCTGGTGATGGAAAGTAAACTATTTGGTGTTCTTGTCTGGGTTTTTATCGACAAGGGTTGAAAAATGGGTAATTCGGGTGAACATTAACCGAGTGCCGAGTGCCATATGTTATGAACATATAAGTGTATTTCTTATTTGGTCTGCTTGATGGTGTCCTGGTTGGTTGTCAATTGGTGTGTTTGGAGTCCCAGAATGTGGTTTTATGTTTGTGTCATGCTCTATTGCTGCCCATTTTGTACTGCGAGAATTTTAAATAGGGTTCACCCTAGCGTATATTTTATCCTGAGATTATTAGGTTTTTGTTGCACTTTGGATTCTCAATTTTTTATTTATGTTTTTTTGTGAATAAGTGTCAAAGAATGAGTCATGATGTCTGGGTGGGGTTTTAGGGGGGTAAAGGAGAACATCCTTGGAGATGTGTTCTACTTGATGCCTTTTTAAGAGTGGAAGGATACCTGGAGTTCTAAACATGGGCTTCATTCTATCTCCTTAGGTACGCTATCATCATTAGCATGGATCTATGTTGATGAGGAACTCGTTAAAGTACATACTCGGACCACAGTATTTGCAGCTAAAAAATCTCGTCCAGCCCATTTGGTGATTGTTTAAACCGCCTGTCGGTTTCCAGTCCAAACGCCCGCCCTCTGGGCAATTGAAGGAAAAAGGTCTGGAGCTTCAGGTTATTGTGGCCCCCAACATATATCATTGGGCTGTGGTAGTAAGTAGACAACACACCAACGATGAATTTAAGTCTAATGATCATGCAATCGTAATTTCTTTTTTCCCTCAAAAACATAAAATAATAATGATGAAATAACATATGAAATAAACTTCTTCCTTGACACATTGAAAGAGTATCTGGATACTTAGGCATCTAATAAATATTGGGTTAAAAGCAATTTACCCCCCTGTGTTATAAACAATGAGCACTTTACCCCCCTGTGTTATAAAAAAGAGCAACTTACCCCCCTCCGATTTAAATAAAAGTGCACACTGCCTCCCTAGACTAACCTGGCTTATAATTTTTACTGCAAATACCAAATTGCCCCTTCTTTTATATATTGTTGACTAATTGACCAACTCTTCATTGACCGAAAATCAGCGTTTTTTTCTTTGGAGAAAACCCATTTACTTCAAGGTTCAAACCCTAGATCTAGGCAAAAGAAAACGCAAAATTGGCCGTTGAATCGAACAAGAAAGTGTTTGATCTTGCAA
Organism: Sesamum angolense; assembly: GCA_034509725.1. NCBI lineage: Eukaryota > Viridiplantae > Streptophyta > Magnoliopsida > Lamiales > Pedaliaceae > Sesamum > Sesamum angolense. The sequence goes on from JACGWL010000013.1 coordinate 674,389, forward strand.
AAACTAGTATTACGAAGGTATGTGACCGTATTTTATGGGTTTTTTTAACCCCTTTTTTTTAGTTGGTTGTAGATTTGATTTCTGAAAAAAAAAAAAAAATCTATGTAGGGATCGTTCACTGTTAGAGATCGAACAAGGAGAGTGTAAATCTGGTGTATTTTGTCTCAGGTATGTTATAAGTTCAAGTTTTTGTTTTTTTCTTTTCTTAACTGTTAATTAATATTTCTTTTGTTCTTCTTTTTGTTTTCTTTTTGTGTTTTTCTGTCGCTGAAATAGAGAACAGACAAGAAACGTGTTGGATTTTCAATATGAAGGTTAGTTTTTTTATACATTTATAATTTCTTTGGTATATGTTCGGTTTGTTTTGAGACAAACATGTGGGGTGGGGTGGGTAGGGTTTGTCTACTTGAAATCTGCATATGTTAATTATTATAATGTGTATGTCTTTTTTTATTCGATTTTGCTTAGAAATTTGGGAGACAGACATGTGAGGTGGGGTAGGGTTGTTGTTTTCTGTTGGTTTTTAGTGTTGATGGGGTATATTCTGTGCAATATACCCCCCTGTGTTTGTATTTTTTAATACTATATTTAAATATGTTGTTGATGATGTATACTCTGTGCAGTATACCACCTGTGTTTATTCTGTCCATTTCTGATGCATTTTTGTATGATTGTTTTATTATTTGCAGCATACTGATGAGTATCATGACATAGAGTTTTGGTGGGGTGGCAAATTTATCTCTAATCCAAAACTTAGATATGAAGGGGGTAGTAAAAAAGTGTTTGAAAAAATTGACATAGATTATATAGGCCTATATGATCTAGGTGCAATGTATGAACAATGTGGGGGGAAGGGTTCTGTTTTAAAATTTTATTACAAAGATCCCACATTATCTTTAGAGATGGGCCTAAGATTAATAAAAAATGAATGTCCTGATATCTGTATAGTTGATATGCTACGTATTCATAGGGGTTAGATGTTCCAATTGTGATATATGTGGAGGATGAGATGGTGAACCACTTCAGGCAGTAGATAGTCAAGGTAATCTAATTGTTAGACCACAAGAAGATGAGATTATGGGTTTATTAGAAGGCATAAATTTTGAGGTTTTAGGAATGGAATGAGAATGATAGAGGGGTTTGAGTGTGAGAGAAATGGTGAGGGGCAGGTTTCAAAAGGGTTGAGGGTTTGAGCATGAGGTGAATGTGATAGGCATGATTGTGAGGGGCAGGGTTTAGGGGAACAGGGAAGATGGTGAGGGGCAAGGGGTAGAGGGACAGGGACATGGTTATTGGTATTGAGACTGTAACTAAAGAAAGAAGTGAAACATTGAATGAAAATGTGCTTGAATGAATGACTGAAATGAATGAAAATGTGCATGAAATGTTAATGAAACTGTGACTGAAAATGTGCTTGAAAATGAATGAAACTGTGACTGAAAAACTGAGTGAAAATGTGCCTGAAATGATGAAACTGAGACTGAAAGATTGAAAAATTGAGTGAAAAAAATGAAATGAAAGGGGTAAGAGAAAACTATATGAAAGATTTTTGAATGAGTCCTCATCAGAGTTTGATGATTCATCTGATGAGGACTATGTACAGTCGAATTCTGAAACTGATAGTGATACACAAAGTCTTGTGTTGGAAGATGTTGAGGCTGAAAGTGATGATGACATCTTTTTGAATAAAAATCCAAGCAAAAGGGATTTAATAAAGAAATTGAAGAGAGTGATGAAAGATAAAAATAAACTGTAATGACTGAACAAATGCCTGAAATTGGGATGGGATTGGCTAGTGATATTGGGATGAGGAAGATTTGGCCAGTTTACCAGGTAGTGATGATGATTCAGTTGATAAACATCCTGTGTATAAAGAGTCCACAACAATAAAAGATTTGAATTTAGTTGTTGGAATGAAATTCAAAGATGCTGCAGAGTATAGGTCTGTTTTAAGGATTGGTGCATAAGAAATGGCTACGATATTGAATTTACTAGAAATGAAGCCAAAGGGTGACTGCCAAATGTAAAGTAGTAGAATCCTGTAAATGGAGAATTCATGCATCACCAATAATGGGGGACCTACTTTCCAAATAAAATCACTAAAAGGCAATCAACATGTGCAAGAACTTATGATAACAAGCTAAATGCATCATACTTGGCAAAAAGAATTGAAAAATCAATCAGAGATCATCCTACAATTCCAATCCAACAACTGAAAAACAGATTCTAAGAAAATGTAATGTGGATGTGAGTAGATTCAAAGTGATGAGAGCTAAGAAAAAAGCCTTGAAAGCAAATTAGGGGGGATGCTAAACAATATGAAATGTTGTGGATTATTGTGAAACTGTGAGAAAATTCAATCCTGACAGCAAGATAATTCTTAGAAAATTTGAAAATTCTAATCCTCCCATTTTTGACAAAATGTATTCAGTCTGTGGGCCTTGAAAAAAGGGTTTTGGAGGGTTGTAGACCAATCATAGGGTTAGATGGTTGTTTTTTAAAAACTTGTTATGGGGTCAATTACTTGTGGCTGTTGGAAGGGATGGAAATGACAATATGTTCCAATTGCAATGGCTGTTGTGCAATCTGAAAATAGGGAGACATGTCATGGTTTGTGGGTGAATTACTTGATGATATAGGTGGTTTGGGACTAGTAAATGGAGTTTCATTTCTGACAGACAAAAAGGGCTGATTGAAGCTTTAAAAGATGGTGCCTGATAGTGAAACACAGATTCTGCATTAGACACATGTATCAAAATTTAAGCTCAAATTCAAATCTGAAGAGTTAAAAGAATACTTTTGGAAAGCAGCTTCAACTGCTAACAGGAAAGATTTTGAGAAATACATGAAGAAAATTGAAGAAATTAATCCTAAGATCAGTGATGATGTTGAGACTGCATCTGATTGGTTGAAAAAAATCAGTCCTGAACATTGGGCAAGGTTTTTTTCCTGTGCATAGCAAATGTGACATTCTAGTGAACAATTTATGTGAAAGTTTTAACAACTACATCCTTGAGGCAAGAGAGATAAACCAATTATTAGCATGTTTTGAATGGATTAGGACCAAGTTGATGTCTAGGCTGCAACAAAAAATGGTATGGAGAAGTATTCGGGGTCAATCTGCCCAAATGTGATAAAAAAGATAAACAACAATCACAAGCTAGACATTGTTTCACTAGGTGGTGTGGGGTTCTGAATTTGAAGTAGACCATTTTCTAGATAAGTTGTGGTTGATTTGGAGAAAAAAACATGCACTTGTGGCATGTTCCAGTTGACAGGTTTGCCATGCTGTCATGCATGCGCAGCAATTGGGTCAAAAAGATCAAAACTTGAAGATTATGTTGATGATTGTTACACCAAATCAACATATTTGAAAGTATACAGTGAGAAAAATTCATGCTGTCCCTGGTGCAAAAGACTACATAACCACTAGTTTTGAACCCTTCAAACCACCCCATATGAAGAAGAAGAGAGGTAGAAGCTAAGCTAAGGAGGAAAGGCCTGATGAGCTCCAATCAACATCAACCCGGAAGGGGTTGACCCACACTTGCAGCAAATGCTTGAAAACAGGCCACAACAAGGAAAGTTGCAAGAATCCCATTCACCCCAAGTCTAAGTTTTTCAAGGTATCTTAATTTATTTTCCTATTTTCCTAGTTTCATGTTTTTTAAATCTTATTACACTATATAGTTTAATTCATCTAATGTATGTTTCAGGAAAGTATTCCTGAAGAAATGTCTCAAGGGTCTCAAGCACCACCTATGAGCCAAGAACCAGCGGGGGTAAAATTCTGTCTTAAGGGTAAATTAAGCTTAATTATCTTTAGAGATGGATAGCCATCTAATCAATTTTTTTGATAACTTTCATAAGGAATCAACAAATTTCATAAGCAAACAGCAAAAAGAAAGTGGTCAACAGTTTGCATCAAGCACAAAATCAGTGGTAAGTTTTGTATTTTTTGGATCATTTTCTGGGAATACAATCTTGAAAAAAAAGTAGTCATGTTCTGGGATTTTTTTTGCAGGAACAAATGGGTTATCAAGGGCCTAGGAATGCATCACTTTTGGGAAAAAATAGGACATACCAAAAAAGGCCTACGATATCTGAAGTTCTGGACAAAATTAAAGAGAGATCTAAGAGAAGACAACAAAAGTTCTGGAATGTTTGATACATCTATTTTGTTGGTGCATGAAATATTTTTGTATAGAATTATGAAAGAATATGTGTTCATGTGGATAGTTTATGTGACAAGAGTTGATTTTTGTGGATTATGGAATTTTTTGTAACAATGCAACAGTGCTACGTTCAGCTTTGGTACACTGCAAAATTTATATAAGTTTTACTTTTCTGCAATTTCAAATTTTTGAAGCTTCAGTTTTCTGCAAATGTAAAATTTTGAAGTTTTAGTTTTCTGCATTTGCATATTGCATTTGTACAGGTATAGAACATAATTATTATTAGGACAGGTTTTGGTTCATTGCAATATTTTTCTGCAAGTGAAGTACCAAATATACCAGATTTCACAATTAATTTTTAAACATCAATTGCAATATTTTAAACATCAATTAGAATATTTAAATATCAAGATGCTACACACATAATTTCATTAACCAAAAGGAAGGTTGGTTGTAATTTTAATTGGACAAGAGAGGGCAAAATTGTTAAAAAAAAAATAGAAAACGAGTTAATTGGACAAGAGAGGGCAAAATTGTCAAAAAATAGTGAAAATCAGTGCCCAAGTTGCAGTGTTGGCGTGTGTACCACACTTGCGGGCTTTAGGGGGCTTGTTGCTCCATTTTAAATAAACACATGGAGGTAAATTGCTCTTTATTTTTTCACAGGGGGTATCTCGCACTTATTGTATAACACAGGGGGGTAGCTTGCATTTTTCCCAATAAATATTTGGTCAGAAAACTGCCACGAGAGAGAGCAAGTTCCCTCGCAAACCTGGGCAGCCAGGACAAATTCCCACAACCTACTCTAATTTCATATTACACGCTTCTCTACTAGTGAAAGGATGTTTATGCCCTAGAAGTTGACAAATTTGTGTGCCATCATACTATACAATGAGTGATGCCACTACAGAATATGAGGCAGCCATCTATCTCAGTTTGAACCTGAAAGGGGCGAGAACCTACAAATATACAGGCATTCGCCACCATCCTTGATCACATTTTCCAATTGCCAAAACCGTTGGAATATCTGTACTACTATGGAGGCATATTGTCGTCCATTGATGCGATCATTTGTACATCTGTTTCCTCACATGTTCCTCTCCTCACTTGAGTACCCATGGAATCACCTATCAGATGCACTACATTGATTTAGTCGATGTCCACACAAGTTTTAGCTAGAAAATCCAATCTTGAACATGCATCTTACCAAATATAGAATCAATTGACGGTCGACTTGGTGATGTACTTCTCGCATGATCTGCAGCTTAAACTCAATATAAGGATTTTCTATGCATATACAACACTTTTTTCAATATAAAAAAAGTCAGAAACAATCTCTAAATAGTAGGTAAATTATTCTTTGAAATAGAATGTTCATGTAGCAGTCGTTTCGAGAAACATGAAAGTGACATACTATGAGTGGGGATGCATTTTGTTGAAAATATATGCTGCGGTGTATATGTATAAGCCAGGTCTCGCAAATATACACACACACACACACACACAGAAAACTCAGGAGTAATCCAAATCCTTGCCTGATGAATATCGCAGTGCCTTGACCGCATCAAAGTTCTTGTATGTATAGCCCACGAAACTCAAATCTTTTGGAGTAAGATGCATCTGCTTTCATTAAACACAAGGGGATAAGTCATTTACCTTACTCATGCCTAAGCATAAGAAAAGTAAATCATTACAGGAAAGAAGATCAGCTTATGATGACAGCATTCAGAAAATTGCCAGAAACAAGCACAATAAAATGAAGCACATAATACATAAATAGCCGGATTGTGCAACAAAAAAACTTAAAAACACATAAAGAACAAGCAAAACCTTTCGCGACGGTCCTGAGCCGGATCTTGTTGGTCTTGGAGGATCCAACTGTAAAAGACAATGAGAAAATTTGCATCAGTAAGTCTACTAAAACCAGAAGAGACTATAAGAAAGCACTTGCCATAAGAACATCAAAAACACTGAAAGATGATCATTGTATCAAGAACGCGGCGCATGTTCAATGCAAACACAATAGTAGAAAAAGTGTAACTGGTTCATTACTAAAGACGTCTTTAAAACTTCAGATATCCCAATTATATTCCACATCTTAGCATGGACAAAATTTCTTCGCGCAGATTCATAGTACAAATCAGAAAAATCACTGGGTAAAACAGAAAAAGGAAGAATCCATTGCGCTTACTCCATTGGTCTACAATTAAATAAAATTCACTATAATTTGATATTTGTCAGTACTTGTCTCTGTTGTAGCATAGATGACATAAAATGTAACAAAGTAAAGATATTAGGGTATACTTCATCAAACTTCATAAAGTTCTGGGTGTCCAGCTCCCCATTGACCTCTGGTTTAAAGGCTGCTTCCATTTCATATAGTTTATCCCATTCAATATCAGCAAACCAAGGGTGAGCCTGCATGCATTCATTCAAAATTTAAGTGACAGAAGAGGGGTGGGGGGGGGGGGGGGGGGGGATTATGTAACACCCAACAACCGTAAACTACCTTTATCTGGGCTGCGCCTCCAGTTCCAAGCCTATGTTCCACGTCACAGAGTAACCTACAGATGAGATCTTTTGCCTCGGGGCTCAATTTGGTATCTTCAGGAAATCTCAGGTGATTTCTCCAATGAACAATCTGGGAATTATTTGTTAACCGTATCAGATTGCAGATGCATCAAGACTAATTCTAATTCATAAAGAAATATGTTGACATTTCCATTTTATTGTATAGCTAAAGGTCCACAGGCAGCTTTTGTATGATAAACCAACAGAATTACAACAGTTATCAAATGGCTGATACCATTCTTGTTCTCACTCTTGCTAAAGTTGCACATACATCAGCAAAACACATTGTGAATATCATGCATTCATAAAACTCTCTCAGCTCAAGGAAGCCATGATCACATACATATATTTTGTATGGTGGCAATTCTACATCTCTTTGATGACCTTAAAAGACACACAGCAAATGGGTTATTAAAAGGACAAGTATTTTCAATGTACTCTACTGAAACATGTGAGGACAAGCAGCCACAAGCAGTTGTGAGTACGTGGGATATAGTGACTTGGTATTTGGTCTTCAGATCAATGTGGCAGTCCTCCAGAGAGTGGGCAGATGCAGAAGGAACCTAAGAACGGTTTCGTGCAATTTGGGGAAGTTTATGACCAAGACATTAGGACATTGAAAATTAGCATGCACCTGTGCCATTTCAGTCGCTCTCTTAGCACACTAAACATACAATTAATACATATCTTCCAGTTATTGCACTTCAAGATGTAGACATGTTGTAGTACTAGGGGTAATCAAGATCAGAGAAAACAAATTGAGTTGACATTATACACAAAAAGGTATACCTTCCGGCAAGTGGTCATAGGATCATCAGAATAAAAATGGGGGGTAGCCAACAAGCATCTCATACATAATTGCGCCCAGTGACCACCTGCATGCATGTGGTATTAAAAGTGTATAAGGGATAAATTAGCAAGTTTCCCCTTCTGTGGCTTCTAGTTCCACATAATGCAGTACAGAGAACGTAGACCTACCCATTGCCCTTCACATAACGTTCATACCCATACCCTACCCAATGGGTAGAGACCCCTACCCTACCCTAGACCCAATTAAATAAGTGGGTATGGGTAGGGGTCTAATACCCTAAAATACCCATAGGTATGGGTAAAGGTTTAGTACCCTAAAATACCCATGGTTATGATATACTCTAATACCCCAAAATATTCATTTATCTATTAATTCAAAATTATTGAATTTGTAAATATTTTAGTAAATTAAATGACTAGATTTACTTAATATCTAAAGTATTTCAAATAGTTTAACTTTCTAATCCAGATTTAATTTGACAAGCCTAAGAGAATGCATGTAGCCCTGAATGCTAAAGTCATTGCTAGCACTTCATTATATAAATTCAAGCATCAACATGTTGATTATAAATTGTGATAGGTGCACATCTGTTGAATAAGGCTCATATCATGCCATTCATCTTTTAAGTTATGCACCATGGAAAGTGAAACTTATAGGTGAGAAGATACAAGCAAAATAAAATGTGTACAGACACATCTTTTAAATTGATAGAGATTCTCTAACACATAAATGACCAAAAGTAACTGAGGCAATAAGATGAAAGAATAACACATAACTGACCAATCACACTCCATGCCATATCCCTTCTTCAACAACACTTCTGGAGCAATGTAGTCTGGCGTACCCACAGTTGAAAATGCCTTGGAGCAGAAAACAGATGATTACATCATGTACTAGAAAGCAATGCAACACAAGTTACCTGTTATGACACAACTTAATGAGAACTACCGAGTGCCTTCCTATATAAAGAGAATAAGAATGGAAGCTTCCACGGTATTAATTACTAGACCAGATATTAGGAAAACTCTTCATATCGGATGGTTCTCTGTATCTCTCTTTAGATGGAAATATCTAATAAAACAAATATTAGCAATAAGTAATTAAAACTCAACCAAGCAGTTTCTGAAAGAGGTTGCCACGAATTTCATAAACAAAAAACAAACAAACAAACAAACCAGAATCCGTGCAACGTGTTCCCTCCTTATCTGATTGTTGCAAAGCAAACATAACTAATGGACAAGGCCCCAATCCAATGGCTATAAAGGAAAAGGAAAACCTCCAAATTCTTTTATGACTTACCAACTTTCTCCTATTCATCTGCCAGTGTTGAAGTTGCTCACGAGGACTCCTCCCAATTACTTCCATTTGCCGCATCAGGAAAGTGTCCATCAATGTCCATTGGCTCCCTTATATTCTCATCATCCATGGCTTCGTTCTCATTCACTGTAGATAAAGTTCTACAATCAAGTGGTTTGCAAAGACCAAAGTCTGAGAGCTTCATGTGACCATTCTTGTCAAGCAGAAGGTTGTCTGGTTTGATATCCCTAAAGAGAAAATGAGAAGAAAAGTCAATATGATAAAATTGATCTTCTATAACATAGAAGAGGGCCTAACTCTCCAGAAAAGTAAGTATCCAGACTTTAGTTCATTGAATATTAGATCATACCCACTATGAATATAATTATGCTTGTGAATGGACTCAATGGCGAGAACACTTTGAGCAATGTAAAATTTAGCCACACTTTCAGAAAGTGTGTCTTCTCTCATCAGCAGAGTCATCATATCACCACCAGGGAGATACTCCATGATAAGGTATAAATACTCAGCATCTTGAAAAGAATAATACAACTTAACTATGCAGTGGCTGGCCACTTCTGCTAACAGGTTCCTCTCTGCTCTAACATGTTCTACCTATAAAACAGAACACTTTCAGATGTACGATGCTGCTAGTGCACAAGCACTTCCAAAAACTTAGAATGTGGGTAACCATGCCTCAGCCACACAAGGAAAATGTATATGAAAATATAAAATATGGATATCTCTCTCTCTCAATATATATATATATATATATGTATTATATATATATATATATATATATATATAACACCTTTGAATTTATGTAAAATGTTGAAACCTTGAGAGAGTTGAAATTTTTCAGTGGTCATTAAGAAACATGCAGGAAAATTCATCAACGACAATAAGAAAAGAAAATTCTGCACGTTTGATCAATAAACTCACCTGTCCTCTTGATACCATTTCAGATTTCTTCAACTTCTTCATAGCATAAATATTGCCTGATTTTTTCTCCCGGCATAACCGTACCTGTACTTTCAATCTTAATCAGTAGCAGAGAGAGCAACCAAAAATACAGATAACTGCATATCCATCAGAAGAAAGACAAGGTCTATATCTGTTCAAGGGAAAGCTGGATTTGAAGTTCAGAAGATAGTTTGATGTACAAAGATGGGAATAAAAATTGCATTTTCATCATCTGTAAATATATAGAAAAACCACTTAAACTGTGATGGAAAAAGATAAAAGATGCTGCAAATCACCAACCTCGCCAAAGGCTCCACGACCTATGATGGTTAGAAGTTCAAAATCATCTACACATATCCTGTTCCTTCTCAGTCGCATAAACTCCGTTTCCTTTCGCTCTAAATCTTTAAGTAGATTTATCTGTTCCTCTTTGGGCACATCTGAAGATGCCAACTTTCTTTCTAGTATCCATCGCCTGGAGCGAAAAGCATAAAACTTTTGGGAATTTTTATAGCATAGCTAAAGATCTGTAGACGTAAATTTAAACGAGTAGAATTGTTGGTTGAATGCTTTAGGAAACCTCAATGGGTTTGGCATAGACTTCAGAATTTACTACAAACATGGAAAATCCGTCGTATTTGGATCAAAAGATGTCAGATTGGATATCGTCTGTCACTTCACACTCTACAAGCGGAAAAAACTAAGGCAAACACATGGCAGATGTACATCACATTCAGATCCGAAAAGCCGCTTTAAATGTCAGCGCTCGCTTCCACTTTGCATGACGACAATGTAGTAAAAGGAGTGGCTAAAATTAATGTCTGATGGAGCTGACATAATGAACTTTGTCGACAATCAGAAGAATTGCATGCCAAAAATTTGGTTATTAATGTTCATAATTAATTAAGCCATATATACTTTTCTATATGTCCTTCAACTTCTTTTAAAGTCGTCTAGAATTATTCATGCATAGAAAATAAGTTATAACAGATTACAACCATCATAGACTCTTATAAATCTCAGTATCTTTTATCAAATCAACCCTCACTTGAGTACATAGACTCTTCAAATTGAGCTCACTGCATCCATAAATCACTAGGAATGAAACCCTTCAAATTCAAATAAATTTTCAGAAGGAAAAAAAGAAAAGAAAAGGGAACACGCACACACGCAAAAACAACATAAATTGACCATCTATACATGTGGAAAAATTCGAACCAACCATAACTTTAACCGACTTACAGAACTAAAGTCCACATGCCGAATTTAGAAAAAAAAATAAAAACTCGAAGCAGGCACTAGATCTTGTAAACGATGAACTTAAATCACAACGCGAACTAATTAATCAAATTTCAACACTGCTCGACTACATTTCTAAGCCAAAAAGTCGCCACACATACAAGCACATAGCTCTTGTTGATATACATATGTGTGTTATATTTATCTATAACAATACCTCTCCTTCCTTTCTTGAATGCTTTTCATCTGATTTTTGTAGTGATTCTCGATGAACTGTTTGGCAGCGGCCACTTTTTCCATTGTCAAACTTGAACCCAGAATTTCTTCTCCCCCGCCGTTATTATTTCCTTCTCCATCCATTTTCGCTTCCCTTCTCTCTCTAGATTTCCTCTAAGTTTTCGTTTTCTCTATCTAAACTGTGTGTCTGTATATATATAGACTATAATAGTTGTGTCACTGTGCGAGTGAGTGAGTGAGTGAGTGAGTGTGTGTTTCGTATTTATTGCAGGAGCGAAAAAGGGAAAACCTCAGCAGCCCGCTCGGCGTCGTTTTATCTCGTCAGCTCGTACTTTCGGGATGATCCCTACTTTGCATAATTCGTGCACCTGAAAAATGATTGTACCTCGAGACTTTTGGTTCAATATTTAACAAGAATAGTAGTACTGATGCAGCTTGCCATGCAATCGATATTAATGTATTATTTATTCTAATTTTGTGTGATTTTATAGTTTTTTCTTTTAAAAAAGTCTTGTTGGAGAGAGATTTTGAAACTTACAAACTATGTGTTATAAATATAAAATATTTGGATCTATCAAATATAAATCAAAACAAATGATTTGTATTAGCAACTATCTTAATATTTTTGAGGTAATTTACTCCAAAGTACTTCATCCTTTTAATTATAATATTATCCTATGTAAAATTTCTTAGTAATATTAAAAAAAAATAATTTAATAAATAATCCGTGTTTGTTTTCCCTTCCCTCTCTTTAAAAAAATATATTGATTCTGATTTATTATAACAAAAATAAAAAAAATTACTATAGTTATTTAGTAAAATCCAATATTTTCCTTCTCAAAAAAAAAAAAAAAAACTACAAGTTTATATATCTAATAAAATAAAAAAACTAATATTGGAACTCATTTTATAAAAATTATACAATTAGTAATACATATAAGAAAAGAAGAAAAAATACATTCCTCGGATGCTTTCGTACAAGTTAAAACGAGAGGGTCACAAAAAGGGTTGGATCTGGTGCAAAATGACAGGTCCGCTCTAATCTGGACTGACTTGGCAGCTCCCAATTTTTTATAAGTATGTCCGTCTGTCTGCTAAGGCCTTGATTTTATTTTCATACTTTACAAAGTTTCTCTACATTATCATCAATAATAAACTATGCCACATACTGAACTATATTAGTCATCTTTTGAGATCAATGAGTAATTAATGGACTTGATTAGTATTCACAATATTGGGTTGCCATCCACGACTCTAACTCAACCCAATTAATTTTTAAATGAATTGCATTTAAAATATCTCAAATTAAATCGAATTCGATCAAATTACGAGCTCTATATGGGTTCTAATAAATTTTAAATGAAACCAATCGTCTTCATTCTATGTTTTGTTGTTTCTTTGAATTAAAGGTTCAAGAGAAAATAAAATAAAAATGTTGAAAATTTCAATGTTGTTGGATGAGCAGATTGGTGAACATTATTTGACAATTGTGTATATAATATGAGGAAGAATCAAGAAATGCAGAGAGCAACTGGGGAAGGTTGGCAGAGAATACAAGTCATGTACTAATCATGTTTGACTTTTAACTCATCTTAATTCTCAATCTTCTCTTCCACCAACATTGTGTAAAATGACTGCAATCCCAAATTTCCTGTTTGCTCTGAAATATAATTTGGACTTTTGACTCATTCTGATGGGGAAAGAGTAATCTCACACTTCCTCTGCCTGAACAAACATCATCAACTACTTACATCACAAAATTCTCAAATGACATTCGATGTTCTTATCCCATTTACCAGTTTTCCGTTCCAAAGGGTTGGAACAACTGAAATACAAAAGATAGGATCGAAAGAAAAACAACGATGCCCGTTATATTGGATGTCTATTTATAGAATTTTGACGAAGAATAATATGAGGATTAGAGAGGAATATCGTATGCTATTCACGTTAATTAATATTTATTGATTTTTAACGTTACAGAATATAACAAATGAGAAAATATTGAATCAGCTTCGTGTTTATCCAAGTCAAGAAAAAAAATATATTGTCAAACAAAATCAATGAGATCAAAGCTGTACCTAACAAATAATGGAAGAAGATTTCTTTATTGTTGTGGCATTTTTCAGACATTTCCTACAATCAGAGGTGAATGGTGTGAAAGGGATCCGTCTTAACTTCATTGTCAACAACATTCACACGGAATACACTGACAGCCAGCTTATAATAAGCATGGTAAAATGTAAAGTAGGACCGGACCTATAGATGGATACAGATCAAAATTAGCAGTATGAGAAAGAATTCATCCAATGGCCACTAAACCACAAAGCGATCATCAGCTAATTTGTCCTAAAACAGTAATCAAATGCTATAAAGTCGATCCATTTAATAAATGTTGTGGCTGTCGTTTTCAGCCTTTGTTGGGGAGCCGGAAGCAGTATGATTCTTGCCGTTTGCTGAGTGACAAAGGCTTAGGATACCTCAATGCACGATGGAAGATTTCATTTCATAAATGAGAATTAAAATAACTATTCACGGTTTTGAAAGTTTACAATACAATACAATTCTTGGAAGTATAACAATGCAATGGAACAGTTAGTCTTCAAACTAATGGAATTCACCTAACTAACTGTTAATTGTAAAAACTGAACTAAATGTGCCTGTGATTTCTGTGTATGACTTCAGCCTATGAGACGGTAATAAACATCAATTTGCCCAAGGGGAAAAGCACCTCCCATGGAGAAACAGAGCCCTTGGACAAATTGCAAACTGTGTATTGTACAAAGCTAGAATGGAAAATGTATAATGTCATTCTTCATTCTGGAATGAAGAGTGGAGAAGGCTTTCTTCAAATTATCCTAGGAAAGAAATGATGTGCCAGCATGGTTATGATGCAAGAGATTGTGAGCTATTGTATCTCTTGCCTTCATTGCATTTGCTGATCTCAATCCAATCTCAGGAACCATCTCATCATCAATGAGTTCAAACTTAAGCGATGGATCCAAACGCTCGTTCCTCAACTCACATATGTTATGCAACACGCAGCATGCTCCGAGCACCACTGGCAAGTCTTGAAGTTTCACTTCAGTTCTTTTCTGCAAACAACCCCACCTGCCTTTCAATCTTGCAAATGATTCTTTAGCAATCCTTTGAATCTCCCCAATTTTCTCATTGAAGGCATGCTGAGTCCAAGTCAAGTGCTGCTGTGTATAAGGCACCAATACCCAATCCATCAACGGATATCCAGAGCCCCCAACAATCCAAACGCCCTGGTAGAATCCTGCATTCGCCCGCTGGAAAAGAGTGGACTTCTCCAGCACTTGATCATCAGTCATTGAACCAGGATAACCAATGCAAACATCAGTAAACACTCCCCTCGGATCAACAACTCCCTGAACGGTGATAGAATATGATGTCTTCTGATTCCTCTCAGTATGCCTCCTATTGAAATAAGCCGCTACACTAATCTTAGGAGCAATAATGGGTATGTGTGTAGTATACATGGATCCAACCACATTGGGTATCCCAGATATGGATTCAAATTCTTCCTTGATCCTCCTCACACTCTCCTCATCAGGCCACCTAAGATACTTGGGCATCAAAACGCTCCTTATCGCGGAACAAACCTCAAGTACAAGCTTATGACATGTTGATATTCCCAACCCAAACTTCTTGGAAACCAGCCTGAGCGGCTCACCAGTGGCCAACCGCCATATGCACACCGCCACACGTTGCCTAACCGGGACAGCATCCCTCAACATCGTATTTTCCTTGGCAACAACAGAGCTCAGCTCATTACAAATCAAGTCAAATGTCTCCTTCCCCATCCTAAACGCCTTCTTAAACTCCTCCTCCGGAAAATCCGGACTGTTACATTGATCCCACCAATCTTTAGACCTATTCTTAACCCACAAACGCCGTTGAGGCCCAGCCGCCGGAGCTTTATCATTCGCGGCGAGGTTTTGTTCACTAGAAACCGAATCCTCGGCACCTCCTGCAGTACCAATGGCCATTGCCGCAACGTTTGTGGCAGCAAAAGCATTAGCCTTGGCCTTTCTTTTCCTCGTCCCTTCAGCGCGCTCAGCGTCCTTATGATAATCCTGCAAGTCGGAGTAATAATCCATCATAGCCCGTGTCCTCTTACTATGATTTTCTTCCAATTGAAGCCTTTCTTCCTGATTGGCCTTCTCCAACTCATCAAGATCGTTCTTTTCTTGATCCTCAAGCAAAATCAAAGAAGTGATAATCTCGTTGAGCCCTTTAGTCTTCACTTGCTTCACGTCCACGTCTGCGTCCACAACCCCGACGCTATCATTCGTGTTTTTCTCTTCTTCTTCTCTTCCTCTGCGGCGGCGGCTGCTGCTGCTGCTTGTTCTCATTCATCTCTCGAAACGGGCTTCCTGAAAAAAACAGTCTAAAGCACGGAAGGAAGGAAAGGGATGCAATCAGAATTCTGTGAGAAAATGGAATGCCTCATATACATAGACAGTAGAGGTGATTGACAGAATGTGTGAACGGCAATGTGAACGCATGGTGAATGTCAAACTACAAAAGTGGGTTTTTGAAAAACTTTGGGGTCAGCTGTGAATACGATATGTATACACAGAGAGAGAGAGAGAGAGAAAAACGTGTGGGAAAGGTGTGAACACGGCATCGGATAACGAAGTTTCCAGGACAATATAATAGGGACAGATGGCGGGGGGTTCTGATTAAAGGCGGTGACTTTGGGCTTTTCGGTTAGTTTTTTTTTTCTATCAATTCTTGGCTGCTTTTATTTTTTTAATTCATTTAAAAAATATTGTATTTTTAATTTTCTAATTAATTAAGAAAAAGATAAATAATTCTTACATTGTATTTACTTAAATTATATGCAAGGGAACAGCATGACATCATTGCTAGTATAAATATATGGTTTGTTTTATCTTAAAAAATTCAAAATAATTAGATCACATTTTACATGAAAATATCAATTATTAAGCCTAAGGTTGTGTGAGCCCCAATAATCATGTCAGCACAAAATTCTATTATTAAATTATTAAATTTCCTCTTATTTGATCGTTTTACGAGCAATATATCGCAAGTAATACATACCATCTTAAAAAACAATCCAATTTCAATAATTTATTATGTAAAAGCATTGATCTGACCCAATTTATTGTTCAAGGAAAAGGTTAACCCCTAAGGAGTATGTGGACCATCCCTATCAATGTTTGATTCATGATATGTACATGTTATGTAGATGAATATAACAAACTTGGGGGTCGCTTGTTTATCCAAAGTTGAATTTTGAGCAAAACGTGAATGAGAATATCCCCCAGAGTTTGATGGCAGGCGAGCCGACAGCCACAAACCATTCAAATTTCAATCTCTCCCTTTTGCGTCTGCATACGACCATGTTTTATTTGCACTAAATTGGCTACCCAACACTTTTGTCATTCATTTTCCTTGTGCTTAAGATGGCAAAAAGGAATAAGAAATATTTGTTTCCCAAACACAAAAACCAGGTTGTTGTAATTGCGTGTTGGGTTAATTATTCAACGGCAGTCAGTTTCATTCATACTGTGCAGAGAGAGATTCTTTACCATGAAGAAAGTGAAAATCTGGAATCTGCAACAGACAATAGGAAAGCAAAAGAGGGTGAGAAGAAGTCAAAAGAGTGTGGAATCCAATAGAACCCTCTGCTAAAATTTTCCAAGTCTTTTTTTTTTAAAAAAAGAAAGCAGACTTTTGACAGCACCTTAAATTAGGTGCCGTGAGATTAAGTTACGATGGGCAATTGAAATAATACCCTAAAGAAAGACCTTAATGCCCGTCTATGGTATTGCTGCAACAATTTGCGTGCCCCCTGCGCTATACTAGAACCATTTGAATTGAAATTGAACTAAAACTTCAATTTATCTTCTGCCCGTTCTTGTTTTGCTGCAAAATAGCTGACAACAACGACTCTTCTGGTCCAAACGCCACTTTTCTGACGTTTTCTATGACCAATTCCTTACATACCTAAAATAGTAGAATATGTGCTCCATAAATAAATAAGTTGGCTCTACTCATACGCGGTAACAGCTATGAGCAGCAGTATAGCAAATTTTCCAACATAGGGAAAATCGAAGAGAT
>JACGWL010000013.1:692791-1112106 GCA_034509725.1 Sesamum angolense
CATTAAATAAATGCATCGCATACAAAAGAAAATCATAGCACGCCCTTGTTGGATGATCACAAGCAAAAATCTATGCGACCCACTAAGCCCACAGTGGATCTTTCGTCAGTCTAAGGGTAGGCCTACACTATTACAAGCTTTTAACCCATTAACAGACAATGGGTCTTGTAAACTCCTCTTTATTCTCTTGGGCTCTCCATCGTGGGCTCCACCGGACCTCTTCTCCATGGATCCTCCATGGAACATCCAATGATCTCCTCCATGGGTCTTCATCTCCTTGGACTTGCCATCCTTACATTTTATTTATCCAAAAAAAAAATAAAAATATGCCCTCACCTCCTATCTACTCTCATTACATCATAAAATTGAGAAACCCCAATCAGCAGTTGGGGGGAGTACAAAGGGAGGGACAAAGTAAGCCTCATAATTCTAAGACTAAAAACAAGAGAGTTAAGAGAAAAATTAAGAGGCACGCAGGCCCCAACACAATAAAAAATAAACCTACATTCGGTCCTAGGGCTTTGTGATCATTCATATGATAACCAATATCATAAAAATCACATATCCAAGTGCTAAAATATAAATAAAAATTTTATAAATTGAAAGTTGCACATAAGATAACCCATGCAAAATGATTTAGTGTGAAAATCCTTTTTTAATTAATTTTAGTAATATAATTTTAGGAGGTACCTTATCTCAACCAAAATTAAAATCACCAAAATTAATTATTCCAGAAAATGCCAAAAAAAACATAGAAAAATAAAATTTTCAGAAAAAATGGAAAAGATCAGTCCAACAAACGTCAGCGGCCGATTGGCCGTGCCCAAGCGCGCGCGCCAGGCCTGGGCCAGTGGACGCGCTCACAAAAGTACGCCCACGCACCTGCGCGCGGCCGGCTGCTGCCAGCCGTTCCCTGCACCATTTTTTCAAAAAACCTCCAATTTTTATTTTTATTTTTTGCAAATTCTGAAAACAAAAGAATCATTAATATAGAAAATAAAATTTTCATCAAATCACACGCCCAAAATTTAAAAGTACAAAATTAAACATGCCAAACCCTAGCATATAAATATGAAACCAAAGCATAAAAAACTCATGCTTCAACACCGATAAAAAATACATGCAAGATTCATAGCCTATACACCAAATCGGGCTCTGATACAACTTGAAGGAAGTGGATCGGCTCGGGAAGCGCGACAGAAGAAGCGCGTAAATTCGAAAATACGATAAATAAACATTAAATCCCGATCAAGAGGTGTACCCTTGATCTTTTTCCCTGCGTTTGATGTATTAATTACAGATCTAATCATGTAATTAGGCTAATGAATTTAATAAAAATGAAAGCATAAACAAAACAGAGTTACCTTTCGTTTTCTCCTCCATTCGGCAATGCGTGTAGATATCCTCTCCGGCAATCGTCCACGCAAGACTCCAACATAGGAGACCTCTAATCTTCCACACTACACTAAAAGGTTAGATTTATCATTGTGCTAGCAAGCATTAAATCTGTGGGAAGAGAAATCGAAGGTCTACTGAATTAGTGTGTTTCGATCTCCTTTGTTCTTCTCTTGGTTCTAAATCAAGAAGAACTTCAAGAGAGAGAGGAGAGAATATTTGTGCTTCTTCTTGGAAAGAGTGCACGAAATTTTTGTCTGTAAAACATAAAAAAACGACTAAGGTTTAGTGAGTGGGAGAGTTGGAATGAAAAAGTTGAGATATGAAAGGAGACCTAGTCATCCAACTTCTACACATTTCTCAACCACTTCTCAAGACTTCTCCACCACTTCACTATGTTGCACGAATTTTACTGATTTTTTCACCCAATTTTCATCTATTTTTGACCTACCAAAGGTCAACATTGGCTAGGGCTTGATGCATTTTGGACCGGATTCAATTTGCTTGTCCAACTAGTCAAATTGAGCCCATGCACTATTCCTGTTGGATTTAATATTTAATCTAATTAAATAAAATGCCCAACAAAGAAAGTTCAAGTAAATATTTAATCCAATCAAATATTCACAAGTCCAAAAGATACTTAATTATTTAAATTAATCCAATCCGCTTAATTAATTAGCCCAACCAAGCATAACTAGTCCAACTAATTATTTGTAGCCAATTCTAATTAATTAATCCATTTCACTAATTAGATAGGTCCATCTACTAATTAATTAATGGATCCAATCCACTAATTAATTACCCCAAGCCTCTTTTAAATTACTCCAATCAATTTAAAAAGGCTAGTTCAAAATTCAATTAATCCAATTAATTAAATTCTGAATTATCCATCTAAAGGATTATTCCTCATAAATGATCTGATCATTTATACTCTCCAGGAATTAATTTAATCCAATTAAATTAATTCACCTCTTTCGGAAGTAATTCCAAATTAATTTCCTCACCTTTCATGATTGTGTGTGACTCTTTAAGTTCACCCCTCAACTAGACTTGGGCGTGCTACCAACACAATTAATTAAATTCAATTTGATTAATTATTTCAGATTATACCATAACTAGAGATAGCCGTTACCATGGGTGGCTGTCTAGCAACAGTCCATGGCACTAGAGAGTAGGTGAATAGTGGCGTGAACATTCAGGCTCCGATTTCATACGGATACGGTCGTACTGTCAACCGTCTCCCGGCCTTAGTCTAGGGCATGAAATTGGGCATCGGTTTCCATCCTTAACTAGGCATCTATGCTTCATACTCGAGATGCGTTTACTCTACTGATCATCGTAGAAAATCCCTGTCCCACCTTGATCAATCGCTCGTCCATAACTTGAATAGTCTAAACCATCTTAGAGCGCATAGCAAATCTCGCTGTCACAATACTGATAGAGGACAGATTCTTTCTTGGAATCCACCATCCCCGCTACATACTCCGATTGCACTGGATAAGGCTTGTGCGACCATACCTCATACAACAGCCCCACTCACTATCTAATTACAGTCTTCATATGCACGTGACTGTTCTAATTCCTCAATTCGAGCGACTAATCCTGTACTATTGGAACTGGGAATCCAGTCTACATATCAAATCTAAGAGGCTTTCATATGATGGTTCCCACGAGTCAGTTAATCGTGCTTTTGCCACCTTGGTCAACTAACCCACTAAACTGCATAACGACCTAGGGTCGTCCACCAAAAACACGACTACAGTTAATTAGTGCAAGTCCCACTTTTTCCATTGGTCAACGTTGAACCAGAATTTCTTCTCCCCCGCGTTATTATTTCCTTCTCCATCCATTTTCGCTTCCCTTCTCTCTCTAGATTTCCTCTAAGTTTTCGTTTTCTCTATCTAAACTGTGTGTCTGTATATATATAGACTATAATAGTTGTGTCACTGTGCGAGTGAGTGAGTGAGTGAGTGAGTGTGTGTTTCGTATTTATTGCAGGAGCGAAAAAGGGAAAACCTCAGCAGCCCGCTCGGCGTCGTTTTATCTCGTCAGCTCGTACTTTCGGGATGATCCCCTACTTTGCATAATTCGTGCACCTGAAAAATGATTGTACCTCGAGACTTTTGGTTCAATATTTAACAAGAATAGTAGTACTGATGCAGCTTGCCATGCAATCGATATTAATGTATTATTTATTCTAATTTTGTGTGATTTTATAGTTTTTTCTTTTAAAAAAAGTCTTGTTGGAGAGAGATTTTGAAACTTACAAACTATGTGTTATAAATATAAAATATTTGGATCTATCAAATATAAATCAAAACAAATGATTTGTATTAGCAACTATCTTAATATTTTTGAGGTAATTTACTCCAAAGTACTTCATCCTTTTAATTATAATATTATCCTATGTAAAATTTCTTAGTAATATTAAAAAAAATAATTTAATAAAATAATCCGTGTTTGTTTTCCCTTCCCTCTCTTTAAAAAAATATATTGATTCTGATTTATTATAACAAAAATAAAAAAAAATTACTATAGTTATTTAGTAAAATCCAATATTTCCTTCTCAAAAAAAAAAAAAAAAACTACAAGTTTATATATCTAATAAAATAAAAAAACTAATATTGGAACTCATTTTATAAAAATTATACAATTAGTAATACATATAAGAAAAGAAGAAAAAACATTCCTCGGATGCTTTCGTACAAGTTAAAACGAGAGGGTCACAAAAAGGGTTGGATCTGGTGCAAAATGACAGGTCCGCTCTAATCTGGACTGACTTGGCAGCTCCCAATTTTTTATAAGTATGTCCGTCTGTCTGCTAAGGCCTTGATTTTATTTTCATACTTTACAAAGTTTCTCTACATTATCATCAATAATAAACTATGCCACATACTGAACTATATTAGTCATCTTTTGAGATCAATGAGTAATTAATGGACTTGATTAGTATTCACAATATTGGGTTGCCATCCACGACTCTAACTCAACCCAATTAATTTTTAAATGAATTGCATTTAAAAATCTCAAATTAAATCGAATTCGATCAAATTACGAGCTCTATATGGGTTCTAATAAATTTTAAATGAAACCAATCGTCTTCATTCTATGTTTTGTTGTTTTTGAATTAAAGGTTCAAGAGAAAATAAAATAAAAATGTTGAAAATTTCAATGTTGTTGGATGAGCAGATTGGTGAACATTATTTGACAATTGTGTATATATATGAGGAAGAATCAAGAAATGCAGAGAGCAACTGGGGAAGGTTGGCAGAGAATACAAGTCATGTACTAATCATGTTTGACTTTTAACTCATCTTAATTCTCAATCTTCTCTTCCACCAACATTGTGTAAAATGACTGCAATCCCAAATTTCCTGTTTGCTCTGAAATATAATTTGGACTTTTGACTCATTCTGATGGGGAAAGAGTAATCTCACACTTCCTCTGCCTGAACAAAACATCATCAACTACTTACATCACAAAATTCTCAAATGACATTCGATGTTCTTATCCCATTTACCAGTTTTCCGTTCCAAAGGGTTGGAACAACTGAAATACAAAAGATAGGATCGAAAGAAAACAACGATGCCCGTTATATTGGATGTCTATTTATAGAATTTTGACGAAGAATAATATGAGGATTAGAGAGGAATATCGTATGCTATTCACGTTAATTAATATTTATTGATTTTTAACGTTACAGAATATAACAAATGAGAAAATATTGAATCAGCTTCGTGTTTATCCAAGTCAAGAAAAAAATATATTGTCAAACAAAATCAATGAGATCAAAGCTGTACCTAACAAATAATGGAAGAAGATTTCTTTATTGTTGTGGCATTTTTCAGACATTTCCTACAATCAGAGGTGAATGGTGTGAAAGGGATCCG
The DNA here is from genome assembly GCA_034509725.1 of Sesamum angolense. Lineage (NCBI taxonomy): Eukaryota > Viridiplantae > Streptophyta > Magnoliopsida > Lamiales > Pedaliaceae > Sesamum > Sesamum angolense. The sequence continues at coordinate 698,077 of JACGWL010000013.1, forward strand.
TCTTAACTTCATTGTCAACAACATTCACACGGAATACACTGACAGCCAGCTTATAATAAGCATGGTAAAATGTAAAGTAGGACCGGACCTATAGATGGATACAGATCAAAATTAGCAGTATGAGAAAGAATTCATCCAATGGCCACTAAACCACAAAGCGATCATCAGCTAATTTGTCCTAAAACAGTAATCAAATGCTATAAAGTCGATCCATTTAATAAATGTTGTGGCTGTCGTTTTCAGCCTTTGTTGGGGGAGCCGGAAGCAGTATGATTCTTGCCGTTTGCTGAGTGACAAAGGCTTAGGATACCTCAATGCACGATGGAAGATTTCATTTCATAAATGAGAATTAAAATAACTATTCACGGTTTTGAAAGTTTACAATACATACAATTCTTGGAAGTATAACAATGCAATGGAACAGTTAGTCTTCAAACTAATGGAATTCACCTAACTAACTGTTAATTGTAAAAACTGAACTAAATGTGCCTGTGATTTCTGTGTATGACTTCAGCCTATGAGACGGTAATAAACATCAATTTGCCCAAGGGGAAAAGCACCTCCCATGGAGAAACAGAGCCCTTGGACAAATTGCAAACTGTGTATTGTACAAAGCTAGAATGGAAAATGTATAATGTCATTCTTCATTCTGGAATGAAGAGTGGAGAAGGCTTTCTTCAAATTATCCTAGGAAAGAAATGATGTGCCAGCATGGTTATGATGCAAGAGATTGTGAGCTATTGTATCTCTTGCCTTCATTGCATTTGCTGATCTCAATCCAATCTCAGGAACCATCTCATCATCAATGAGTTCAAACTTAAGCGATGGATCCAAACGCTCGTTCCTCAACTCACATATGTTATGCAACACGCAGCATGCTCCGAGCACCACTGGCAAGTCTTGAAGTTTCACTTCAGTTCTTTTCTGCAAACAACCCCACCTGCCTTTCAATCTTGCAAATGATTCTTTAGCAATCCTTTGAATCTCCCCAATTTTCTCATTGAAGGCATGCTGAGTCCAAGTCAAGTGCTGCTGTGTATAAGGCACCAATACCCAATCCATCAACGGATATCCAGAGCCCCCAACAATCCAAACGCCCTGGTAGAATCCTGCATTCGCCCGCTGGAAAAGAGTGGACTTCCAGCACTTGATCATCAGTCATTGAAGGATAACCAATGCAAACATCAGTAAACACTCCCCTCGGATCAACAACTCCCTGAACGGTGATAGAATATGATGTCTTCTGATTCCTCTCAGTATGCCTCCTATTGAAATAAGCCGCTACACTAATCTTAGGAGCAATAATGGGTATGTGTGTAGTATACATGGATCCAACCACATTGGGTATCCCAGATATGGATTCAAATTCTTCCTTGATCCTCCTCACACTCTCCTCATCAGGCCACCTAAGATACTTGGGCATCAAAACGCTCCTTATCGCGGAACAAACCTCAAGTACAAGCTTATGACATGTTGATATTCCCAACCCAAACTTCTTGGAAACCAGCCTGAGCGGCTCACCAGTGGCCAACCGCCATATGCACACCGCCACACGTTGCCTAACCGGGACAGCATCCCTCAACATCGTATTTTCCTTGGCAACAACAGAGCTCAGCTCATTACAAATCAAGTCAAATGTCTCCTTCCCCATCCTAAACGCCTTCTTAAACTCCTCCTCCGGAAAATCCGGACTGTTACATTGATCCCACCAATCTTTAGACCTATTCTTAACCCACAAACGCCGTTGAGGCCCAGCCGCCGGAGCTTTATCATTCGCGGCGAGGTTTTGTTCACTAGAAACCGAATCCTCGGCACCTCCTGCAGTACCAATGGCCATTGCCGCAACGTTTGTGGCAGCAAAAGCATTAGCCTTGGCCTTTCTTTTCCTCGTCCCTTCAGCGCGCTCAGCGTCCTTATGATAATCCTGCAAGTCGGAGTAATAATCCATCATAGCCCGTGTCCTCTTACTATGATTTTCTTCCAATTGAAGCCTTTCTTCCTGATTGGCCTTCTCCAACTCATCAAGATCGTTCTTTTCTTGATCCTCAAGCAAAATCAAAGAAGTGATAATCTCGTTGAGCCCTTTAGTCTTCACTTGCTTCACGTCCACGTCTGCGTCCACAACCCCGACGCTATCATTCGTGTTTTCTCTTCTTCTTCTCTTCCTCTGCGGCGGCGGCTGCTGCTGCTGCTTGTTCTCATTCATCTCTCGAAACGGGCTTCCTGAAAAAAACAGTCTAAAGCACGGAAGGAAGGAAAGGGATGCAATCAGAATTCTGTGAGAAAATGGAATGCCTCATATACATAGACAGTAGAGGTGATTGACAGAATGTGTGAACGGCAATGTGAACGCATGGTGAATGTCAAACTACAAAAGTGGGTTTTTGAAAAACTTTGGGGTCAGCTGTGAATACGATATGTATACACAGAGAGAGAGAGAGAGAGAGAAAACGTGTGGGAAAGGTGTGAACACGGCATCGGATAACGAAGTTTCCAGGACAATATAATAGGGACAGATGGCGGGGGGGTTCTGATTAAAGGCGGTGACTTTGGGCTTTTCGGTTAGTTTTTTTATTTTCTATCAATTCTTGGCTGCTTTTATTTTTTTAATTCATTTAAAAAATATTGTATTTTTAATTTTCTAATTAATTAAGAAAAAGATAAATAATTCTTACATTGTATTTACTTAAATTATATGCAAGGGAACAGCATGACATCATTGCTAGTATAATATATGGTTTGTTTTATCTTAAAAAATTCAAAATAATTAGATCACATTTTACATGAAAATATCAATTATTAAGCCTAAGGTTGTGTGAGCCCCAATAATCATGTCAGCACAAAATTCTATTATTAAATTATTAAATTTCCTCTTATTTGATCGTTTTACGAGCAATATATCGCAAGTAATACATACCATCTTAAAAAACAATCCAATTTCAATAATTTATTATGTAAAAGCATTGATCTGACCCAATTTATTGTTCAAGGAAAAGGTTAACCCCTAAGGAGTATGTGGACCATCCCTATCAATGTTTGATTCATGATATGTACATGTTATGTAGATGAATATAACAAACTTGGGGGTCGCTTGTTTATCCAAAGTTGAATTTTGAGCAAAACGTGAATGAGAATATCCCCCAGAGTTTGATGGCAGGCGAGCCGACAGCCACAAACCATTCAAATTTCAATCTCTCCCTTTTGCGTCTGCATACGACCATGTTTTATTTGCACTAAATTGGCTACCCAACACTTTTGTCATTCATTTTCCTTGTGCTTAATGGCAAAAAGGAATAAGAAATATTTGTTTCCCAAACACAAAAACCAGGTTGTTGTAATTGCGTGTTGGGTTAATTATTCAACGGCAGTCAGTTTCATTCATACTGTGCAGAGAGAGATTCTTTACCATGAAGAAAGTGAAAATCTGGAATCTGCAACAGACAATAGGAAAGCAAAAGAGGGTGAGAAGAAGTCAAAAGAGTGTGGAATCCAATAGAACCCTCTGCTAAAATTTTCCAAGTCTTTTTTTTTTTAAAAAAGAAAGCAGACTTTTGACAGCACCTTAAATTAGGTGCCGTGAGATTAAGTTACGATGGGCAATTGAAATAATACCCTAAAGAAAGACCTTAATGCCCGTCTATGGTATTGCTGCAACAATTTGCGTGCCCCCTGCGCTATACTAGAACCATTTGAATTGAAATTGAACTAAAACTTCAATTTATCTTCTGCCCGTTCTTGTTTTGCTGCAAAATAGCTGACAACAACGACTCTTCTGGTCCAAACGCCACTTTTCTGACGTTTTCTATGACCAATTCCTTACATACCTAAAATAGTAGAATATGTGCTCCATAAATAAATAAGTTGGCTCTACTCATACGCGGTAACAGCTATGAGCAGCAGTATAGCAAATTTTCCAACATAGGGAAAATCGAAGAGATACATACATGGCAGACATCAAATAGTCAAATGAAACCATGTGCATTTCTGGCAAGTTCAAGATCCAGATTGGGGCTTTTCTTTAATTCCCATCATGTGATAGATACTGCAACGAAATAAATACTCACATTCATACTTAATTTAATTGGAACTAGGAACATAAATGCTTTTTTCTTATAGAAGCTGGAGATGAAACATGCATCCATACCCCGATGTCAGAGATTCCAGTTCAGTATTAGCTGAAAACCAAATAGTTCTTCACATTGGCTCAACTTTCTTTAAACAGAAAACACGCCGTGCTAATAGTATTATTTATTAGGATCAATTTTGCATAACATCATTGAGAATTGCAGAGTACATAGGCTCAGGTTTGACCACCACGAACCATCACATGTGATATTAATGCAACTGATTAAAGAAATACACAAGTAACCACAGCTCAGCTTTAATCTTCATTAATTAATTTTGGAACATAAAATTTTAACTAGGATGACATGTTATTGATGGATGTGAAACCTGTAATGTTTTTGGTATAAATGGTCAAACACCAAGACAAAAAAAAATTCTTTATAACACCAAGTCTGGATGTCACAAGATATATTGTGTCAATTACTTCTCACATATGCTAGATATCACAAAGAATATACCTTGATTATGTGAGGGAGATGTGAAAAATGGGTGGACGATGTTTTCCACATGACAACCAGATCTATCTCCTGTGATCAATCAAGAATGTTCCATTGGGCCGGTGGTATATACGGAAACCTAATCGGAGGAGGGAACATATTCAAGCAGTGAAATTACATCAGTAACAACCCGAAAGAAATATAAAATCCTGTGCAAAATAATATATAGGTAATTATAGGATTATAAATTCCTGCAATCAATCCCTATGTCCGATGGCCAGAACAGACTGTTTCTTGGACAATCTATATTGCATGCCCGGATAACTTACATTTACATCTACGACATGTGGGGGGCAGCACATGAGCAAATATACACCTCTAAATGGAAGAAAATTGATAGGTAGGGGGGGGGGGCATCACCAGATACTTGTGTTTTCTGTTCGTTCACACTACAAGACAAATCAGGCTGCTGCCCGGTGAAATACCTGGACCCTCAATAGAATATTTTTGATCTTGTTGTCAAGGTATGGTAAGTGTCTCAAAGCTACAGTGATACTCCGATGTCATTAAAAGGAGCAGAAACAGGTTCAAGTAAGAGATTTCCCAGCCCATTCTCGTTGTCTTCGCTTTTCCTTTGCCTGCATTTTGTTGAATTTTTCTTTCCTTTCTCCAAAAGAGGGTCATGTACTATGTAGTCATTTGGGTCGTCACTGCGAGACATATGATTCTGCAGAATAGTGCAAATTGGACGTTATTCATTTTTGGTTAAAAAGAAAAAATATAAAAGTAAACTAGCTACATAAGTGTTGCAAGGGCTCAGGAATGGATAGCAGCCGTGGTATTTCCTGATGAGCTATAAAACTCAGACAATAATGCATGAAGAGCTCGTAGATGGAAGAATTTGCATAAGCATTGTAAGGGCTCAGGAAATTAATAGCAGCTGCGGTTTCCTGATGAGCAATAAAACTCAGGCAATAATGCACGGAAGGCTTATGGACGGGAAAAGCTTTTGTCAGAAAAAGCAGAAAGTTCAACACTTCAACTACATGTGGTGAACGGCAGACTACCTTTCCAGGCTCAGGAGCAAACTTTAGTGTCACTCCCATCCAATCTGACAAATCATCATCCTTGCGACCACCATGTTCACCATTTGATCCTTCGGATTTGGTTGAGAAGGCACTTAAATTTCTCAAGCTTTGATAGAATCTAGAACCCACATGAATACACCGTTAAGAAATTTAACAAGCCACAGAAATAAACAAACTTGCAAATATGAAAGACCTAGAAAGGAACAACAAATCTAGACAATTCAGACCCAATATCTAACATGTTGCATTATGCCTGCCGCGACATTGCAGCGAATCATTACTAAAATCTCACATTCTTTCCACAGGCTTGAGGATTTCTTTTAAATAACTGTTGTTTCCATACCCGAAATTCCACCAACTAGGGATCCATATTATAGCAAGCTTTGTCATGCAATGACAAATGATACGTTCCAATTCCATGACCCGCTCCAAACTATACAGAAATATCTTTTGGTTGGGTAGTGGAACCAAAAAAAATCAAAGCATACCTCATCTTCATGTCCTTGACGCCTACGTTTCTTCTGCTTCTGCAGCTGTCTTTCCCGTTCTGCTTCTCCAAGCAACTGTAAATCAGCATCTGCATTAGCCATGCGTTCAGCTCTAGCTTCTGAACCTATTCCTTTTTTCTTCAGCAACAACTTATCCACTTTTGGCCTTTCATCATGTTTGTCGACACTTGACCTAATAAGTGGTAAATTAAGGTATAGATTGAAATGGTAAGCCTGCAGTCTCGATTAATCAGAGGAAGCGTAATAAAAGAGATATGGTTGTCCATTGTGAAAAAAATGCACATGCCAGTGAGGTGAAATAGATTCATTCGGCTTCAAGTTAAAATGAGAGAATAATATTCACCAACACTAAGGCCATAATTCATGTTATGTTGACCAGCTCACAAAAAACTAAAGGAAAAAAAAAAACAGATAATAAAGTTCCCAGCTAATTTGAGCTGTGCAAAGAGTGTGAAGAGCATACCAACATGCCTGCAATTTTCTTTTCCTTTTTTTTGGTTACAACAACTTTCATTGTTGTCGCTTCTTCAATTGAATATAACACAGTGTGTTCTCTATAATCAAAGTAACAAATATGAACTTTATCCCTCACTCCGATGAAACTGACCATGGAAGGATGTTAACTTTACTCTCTCGTTTCTTTGCAAAATTTGACTCGTTCCTTTTGTGAAACTGATTTTTAAATCAAACTTCTAAGCTTAAAAGAGATATGCTAGACGATGCGGAAGTCACAGAATCACTACTGAAGAGACATGTGAAAAGAAAAGAAAAGAAAAGCAGTGGCAACCCTCTTCTGAGCTGGTCACTGAAACTGAATAAAGAGTCGGACCAAATTAGCCCTTGTCACTGACATTGGCAACAAATATTAGGTGAAACTTTGTGGCCGTGTGACAATGAAATACATAGTTACATACAAGAATCAATGATAATGCTATCAACCCTTTTAACTGCAAACTTCAGTTTATGATTCAAAAATGAAAATAGACACTGTTCTTTATGGCAGATGACCATGAACGTAGAGAAAATCTCAGGCAACAATAACCATACCTTGGTGGAGATGCTGCACGTTTCCCTGAACCTACAAGCTCTGCCCATGCAAATTTTAGTTTATGATTAGAAAGATACAAGTCCAATCATGGAGAAGAAATTAATAATAACAAAACTTCTGAAGCAGATAACTTTTCCTTTACTTTAAATGGCACAACAATTTTCAAAAGCTTCTGAGCTGAAAAATGGACAAGTCGAATCAACAGTAATTGCAAAGAGTGTACTGCCTTCATTAATACCAGAGCACCATACTAACTACACGACTGCTCAAAGGACACATTGTAAAAACATGAAAAACCACATACAACTATTTGAACCTTTAACCTGTAGGTTAATGAGACTCTTGTAAACTACCTATTATTTGTCAACTGCTGTTAAGTATGAGAATATTTCAGTTATGGTTTTACTTTTTTCCCAGAATTTCTGTCTGGCTTGCAGTTGCGCATCAGAAACCTGCTTATATAATAAATTAAAGTTAATTAAACCTACAGGGAGCTAGTGGAGTGCAACCATTTTGCTCAAAGTACGCAGGCAACATCCACACTCTAAGATGAGATCCAATGGCATAAGTAATTCATTATTGCATCTTCCACAATCATCCACTCTAGAATATTCAATAAACACCTATGAGCCTAATTATGAACCTGGTGTTGACATCAGACCTAAGTACAGGAAATGTAAACAGAAATCTACTTATCAATTTCTAAAGTTTGGAGCTCACCATGAGGCAACTCTTTCTTAGTTGGTAGGTCTCCAAGCTCCTGCCTTCTTCTTAGTATCTGCTGGCGCATCCGTGCATCAAAGCTAGCCTCATCTTCATCACTATACTCTAGAGATTCAGAATATGCGTCACCTAATTCTTTCTGTTGCTCTCTCTTTGAGCTTAGAGCTTCTCTCACAATTAATTGTGCGTCCTTTGCTTTTCGACCTTCAGCTGAGTTCTGCATAAATAAGTTGCATCAGATAATATGCCTTACATGAAATTTAGTAAATTAATAGGTCCAGAAATTTTTCTAGTGCACTACAATCTCTTATATGCCATCAAGAGTTTACCCAAAGAACACGAGACTTCCAACATATGAATCCCAGGAGCAGAGAAATGATAAACAAATTAAAAAGCTTCAATCAGCATAGGAAGTGCGAACTCAAAAGCATACAATCAGTTTTGTAACATGTGATGTATAAGTTAAAGGTGAGGAGAAGACATAACGAGTGCATTCTAAAAGTTGATGCAGGACTATAGTGAGATGCTTTGCTATTCATGACAATGTTCTCAGTGAATCAAGCTGGTTCTTTGGTACACACTTCTCTCCCCTCAGTCCTCATATAGTTTCACACTCAGGCACTAACCATCAAGCAGAAGCCAAGTGGAGACATAGTGAAGCACCAAAAACAATAATCTACCTACAGTTCCACATCATTACCAAATCAGTTTCAGGGCCTTCCTTCAGGAGGCGGGGATCATTCAAAACATCATGACTACTTTTTATTCTAGTATTGGAAGCCACAAGTTCCTTCTCCTCTTCTTCAGCTTCTTCTCCAAATGAAAGCAAGTTCAACTTTCTGAACAACAAATTAAAAGAATCATTATCTTATCATTCCAAAAAAAATAAGTAATATCAGTGAGAGGATTGCTATATTCTATATCAAAATGCATGGACAGGAAACCTACTTGGTAACCTTCTGCTTTATTTCTTTCTTCTCAGACAATGGTAAAGACTTCGCAGCGATTATCCTTGGGACAATGTCATCAAATGGATTCCATAACACCTACAAAGCAGTTTTGAGAAGAAAATTGCACAACAAAATCCTAAGGTACACGGCTTTGTAATGGAATTAAAAAAGTTTTAACTAAGGTTTATCTCCACTAACAGAAAGCATACATCCACCTGTTTTCATCCATACCATCCACATAAAATAACCTAATAAAACTAGGATAAGCACATCACTCCTAACAATACAGAAAAATATGTATTCCACTTGAGGCCCCTGGGGATGTAAGATTACAAAATGGCTGAGCCACATGAATCAATTGAATTTTATTGTCCTCCATTTCTGAAAATGCAACTGGAGCTCAACAAGTTATGAGTATTCAGCAGCACAAGAAGCTTGAGCAAGATCAAAGATACCTCAACTGAAAGTATTTTAGGAAGAGGGTCCAGTGGCCTATCGTCTTTATCAGTCTCAACTTCACCTAACTGTAAGAGGTTAAATATTGAATCTCCAGTTACCTGCAAAAAGAATTTGGTACACTGTCAACTCCAACACGGCAAGTAATGGGATCTAGAGATGAAGATAAATATGTAAGACCATAATTACTTTTCCAAATATTGTGTGCTTCTTGTCAAGCCAGTCACAACGATCCAAGGTTATAAAGAACTGGCTGCCATTTGAATTAGCTGCACCAGCCCCAGCACATGCAACCAACCCCCTGTGCTTAAATCTTAGACGAGAATGAAATTCATCAGGAAAAGCACCGCCGTATATACTCTCACCACCTGTGCACATACAATAAATGAACATGTGAAAGAGAATGTAAGGTAACAGAATACTTAAATTTAAGGATCAAAATCAATCAGATAATGAACTATTTCCCAGCATCATGACCTTTCATGCTGCCTTTTGATAAAGGAATTTGTCAAATACAGTAACATGTAGTCAATACGGAGAACCGAAGATTTTCAGGAAGAATTAGTTTATTTAGCGAATGGAACCCAGAAAGCTACCAATTCCATAGTGAAATAAACTAACCCACATAACTGAGTTGCAAATGCTGTAAAACATTCAAAATGTACAAGAACAGTTCACATCATTCAATTCCACAAATAACTAACATTCAGACGGTACTTTACTGCATGTGAACTCTGCGAAAATTCTCATGCCACCTTTTATAGTCTATTTATATGAAAAAGGTGATCAATGAATAATCCTCAGACACTTTGTGAACTTTATCCTTGTTTCATTTTAATTATATAAACCCAAAGATGAAGCATCAGGTAAAGTAAGAAATACAATGAGTAATTTTTGTACACACTGAATTCGTACAAATTGCTCAATTTAGTACTGGTAACTTCAACTTAAAAACCTCTACTTGCGCAGTTTCCAATTTACGTTTTCCTTTCCCAAACCGAAATAAACCCTTGAACAATCAGAAATGCCCTCATACAGTTATGCACATGGATACAAATTACAAAACGATTTTACCTTCTCCAGTGCCGGTGGGATCACCTCCTTGAACTAGAAATGATTTAATGACGCGATGGAAAACAGTATTATCGTAGTAGCCTTCGAGGCACAGCTGCACGAAGTTGCGGACAGCCTTGGGCGCCTCCTTCGGCCACAGCTCGATGTCCAGTGGACCGTATGACGTTGTCAGTATCACCTTCCCCTTCGTCGGCGGTTCCAACACATAGACCGTCGACATTTTTAATCAACTATGTATTGAATTATTATGGTAAACAAATCGGTTGAGTATTTTAGGATTCTATGTTGTTGTGTGTTGGTGACTAAACGATGTAATGTACCTCAGGTGGATTTAGGGTTTAATTAGGGAGATTCTAAGCTGAAGAATTTGGATCAAGACGACGTCGTAGTTATTATACTGGAAATAGCACATCCACCCCCTCAATATTTGGAATATTTCATTTCTTTCATATTTACTTTGAATATTTGTTGATATTGACATATCAATTTATTGAATTTGTACTTAGACTTGAATGTATTGGATAATACAATAATGAATGTTATTAAAAGAAATAAAAAACTAACCCCTCTAAAATATGAAATGATATTCTTTTGAAAAAAAAAGTTGCAAAATTACACTTACACCCCTCCAAAAATTTATTGTTTACACTTAATCGATTTCGTTATAATTTGAAAGAAAAATGTTGATGTTAGAAAAATATTATATATATTTTCAGTTTTAGTCTTAAGTAATAATTTTGTAATTATAAGGAAAAAAAAATGAATAATATTAACCTGACTTCATATATATGTATATATTATATTTATCCCACTACAAGTACAAAATCACATATAAAAATGTTAAATGTCGGATAAAATTGCCAATTTTTGTAATTTCTTTTTGTTGACGTAAATATTTTTCATTCAAGGGGTCAAGTATAAATAGAAAAATTATGAAAGGAGTGTAAGTGTAATTTTAAAATTTTATTAGCGAAAGATAATTTTGCCATTTCTGCGTAAACGTAATTAATACTAAAAAAAAAAGAAGGAAAAATGAGATCATAGAGTTATAAAAACAAGAATGGTGTGGTCAATTATAATTCGATCATCAATCAAATAATTAAGGTATAATATAGCAGGAGGGAATGGATGGACGAGAGGGATTGAGAAGTCAATGTTAGTTATGTTTGTTTAGTAAATTCTACTTACACGTAGATTATAGATACGTAGTTAGAGGTGAAAATCTCTGTCTCTTGTTTCTTCACATTTCTCATCAGAAAGCCTGAGGAAGAGAACGAAAGTGGTGGTTCGTGGTCGCAATGACGGTGGACATGCAGCCACGCTAGTGGCCGTAACCTCATTGCACCACCACATTCTATGAAAAATTTGATCTCCATAGGATAATTTACCGGCATTGTGAAAATGTCACCCCAAGTTCTGTACGACAACAATCCCACTGTCGTGGCCATTGACAAAGACAAAAACAGCAGCTTGGCTGTTCGTTGGGCGATTGATAACCTGCTTATATTCAACCGAACTCTTATTCTGATCCATGTCAGGACTAGAAGTAGGTATCCTCTATCGTACACTGTTTTTGTTGCTTCTTTGCATTTGTGTTTTATTGTCCTGTGAGCGTCGAGTCCATGGTTTCTTTGGCATGAATCAGCCTGATTTGTAGCATTCACGTCGACTAACAAGGCGTGTGGTTGCAGACAGTGGTGGGAACGCTGGTGGTGGGGATGCAAATGGTGGATTAGCAGAGGAGGTCTTCAAGCCTTATCGTGCATTTTCTGCACGGAGAGGGGTAGTGAAATTTTTCGTTTTCTTTTCTTCCGGGAATATATTGGGGGGATGTGAAATAAAACTAATTTGATGCTCTTCCTTTTTTCCAAATTTGTGGCTTTGATCCATCTGGATCTTCGAGGATCTTGCAGATAATAGTAAACGAAGTTGTCCTAGAAGGCATAGATGTACATACTACACTTTTAGACTACATCAACAGCCACCAGGTCACCAATATTGTTCTTGGTGCCTCATCAAGGAACGCCCTAACGTTAAGGTACCAACCAACTCGGCTAAATCTATGTCTAGAAATCCTGCATTGATGGCCTTCTTGTGCAGGAAATTTTGGACCCATGATCTGCCAACCTTGATAAACAAGGCTGCCCCTGACTTTTGTTCCGTGTATGTAATATCGAAAGGTAAGGCACAATCAATAAGGCCAGCAGCAACTCGAGATGTCACTAATTCCACAACTCCCAGGCTGCAACCTCCTCTGTTAGCTGCCAAGTCTAATCATTTTGAACCAGAAAACTTACTCAGGTATTCAACTCATGTGCCTCAGTTTCAAGAAAAATATTGTGTGCATCTCTCCATGTTGTTCTTCGGTTTCAATTCTACGGAAGAATTTTTTTAATTTTTCTTGCAATAAACAATTGTAACTTCAAAAACCAAAAATTCATGAACAGGCCATCTCCTGTAAAGGTGGGCAGGAAAACTGCTGATAGTCAAGGTGTTCCCAGAAGAGGATCCAGAAATGCAGGCAGTGGCAATTCCCTGGATATTGATTCAACAGAGCCAGCGATCGACGTTCAATCAGCGGACATCATGAGGGGGCAAGATATTACAGTCGTGGGAAAGGATAACGATAATTCCTTGTCCGTGGTACGTAATGATTGAGGATTTTGTGTTTGACATAGTTCTATTAGAGAATTTACTAGAGTTCATTTGGAAATGACAGAGTGAAGTTCTAAGACTAAAGCAAGAGATGAAAGAAACCATGAATATGTACAATGCAGCTTGCAAGGAAGCAGTTTCAGCCCAACAGAGGGTAATAGTTGATGATGCCTGCGTCTTGGTGGAACTTTATAGTGCACATATTAAAAAAGGGGTGTCTATTTGACATTTTCAAGTTTTGTTTGCTAAACTTTCAGGCCGATGAACTCCAAAAACTGAAGCTGGATGAAAAGAACAGATTAGAGCAGGCACGGCTTGCTGAAGAGGCAGCCCTTGCGCTTGTAGAGATTGAGAAAGCAAAATGCAGAGCTGCCATTGAAGCAGCAGAGAAAGCGCAGAAAATAGCGGAAAAGGAAATGCAGAGAAGAAAGCATGCAGAGCTGAAAGCCAAGCGTGAGGCACAAGAAAAGTATCGAGCTCTAGACGTATTGTCAAACAACGATATCCGCTACAGAAAATACACCATAGATGAGATTCAAGCAGCCACCGACAAATTCTCAAGGTCCATGAAAATCGGCGAAGGTGGTTATGGTCCTGTCTTTAAAGGCAAACTTGATCATACCCCAGTTGCCATCAAAGTGCTTCGACCTGATGCTGCTCAAGGGAGGAAACAATTCCAACAAGAGGTAGCTCTAGCAAAGTTTTTCAGTTCAAAATTTACTAAAATCTTGGTTCTGCCCTAATTAATGATACATGCATGCAGGTTGAAGTCCTGAGCTGCATAAGACATCCAAATATGGTGCTGCTGATGGGTGCTTGCCCTGAATATGGATGCTTGGTGTATGAGTTCATGGACAACGGAAGCCTAGAAGATCGTTTGTTTCGCAAAGGAAACACACCTCCCATCCCATGGGGAATTCGTTTCAAGATTGCTGCTGATATTGCAACAGGGCTCTTGTTCCTACACCAGACTAAACCCGAACCCCTTGTTCACCGGGACCTAAAGCCAGCCAACGTCCTGCTGGACCACAATAACACGTGCAAGATTAGTGATGTCGGTTTAGCTCGACTAGTTCCTCCTTCGGTTGCAGATAGTGTAACTCAGTATCACATGACATCGGCTGCAGGCACATTTTGTTACATAGATCCTGAGTATCAGCAAACAGGGGAGTTAGGGACTAAATCTGATATATACTCACTGGGGGTCATGTTGCTACAAATTATCACTGCCAGGCCTCCAATGGGCCTCACCCATCACGTCGAGAGGGCCATCCAGAACGAGACCTTTGCTGATTTGCTCGATCCAACTGTGCCTGATTGGCCTGTGGAAGAGGCCCTTAGCTTTGCAAAGTTGGCCCTGAAGTGTGCGGAGCTGAGAAAGAAAGACAGGCCTGATCTTGCTAAAGTCATACTGCCGGAGCTTAACAGGCTAAAAGACCTTGGAATGCAACATGGATTAGGCCACTGGCACACTATGCATGGATCAAGTCCTCGTAAAAGTTTGTCCTAGGTGATAAAATTATTACTATTTTTTTTTTTTTTTTTACTATTAAGCATGCTTGAATAGTGACTGAAGCATGTCAACCCTTTTTTAAATCAAAAGCACCACTCGGTGAGGATATGAACTGAAGCAAAGAGCTGGGAATCTTGAGGCTTTGGATGTAAAGATATTGAATGAAAATTACATATAAATTGGAAAAATATGGATAGATAAAGTAAGCCATATAACTCTTTGTGGTTAACAGTTCTTTGTTGGGAAAGGAACATTCATGTCTGCCAAACTGAGATTATTCATCTCAGGTACTGTCAAATCATTTCATCAAAACATCACTACCGTAAAATTGTTGTCTTTTTGGATGTCATTACGACATATTCAATCATACAAAAAATCTTTACATTGTCTTAAGTCTATTTCATTAGTTATACTTAGGAATGTCTTATTTTGTTCCAACATCTAAGATTTCTTCTTGATTTCAGATATTCAAGAAAAGAAGTACCTAATCAGAATATGCAGTGGAAAATCAAATCCTTTTCTTGGGATTAGAGAATAAAAAAGGGATGATTCTAAAGTCCCTTAAAAGAAAGCATATGCAAAGCATAAAGTGTGGAACAAACTTGGGCGGAATTGGTGCCCACAAATATGGATGATGTCTGGAGATAAAGGCGCAATAAAAAGTCGGAAATGCTACTGCCATTTACATCCCTCTTTCGATTCTCTTTTCAACTTTTTTAACATACATGATTACACATTATGCTCCAAATCTGGATCCTACGGATGTATTCATGAGTTATAGAAAAACTAATTACCAACATCAATGCATAAGGATTGCGTTATCCGCTTCAAGTAATTTCAGAAATGAGATGCAAACGTCTCTTCATTCAGCACACAACAGTTGTTGCACACACTTACCTTGAAAGCAAGAAAATGCTTTGATCAAATATATGCGTATCTGATAGTTGCCAGTCGAAAACCATTATTTGCCTTTTTCTGCAGAGTCCGATTTTCAGCCGTTTTAAGTTTCTATATTCAGCAAGACATCCTAAAAACTTGCACATTAACAAAACCATAAAGGTTCCCATTTATATATTCTATAAATCGAAGTTTATTGAATAATTGAGTAAAAGGGAAAAGAATTGTTTGATCTGCGTTTGTTGCACTTTGGAGTGTCATAGGATAAAAAAGCTTCCGGCCCCTCATTCCAGATTCTAATCCAGGCATCCTTCTCTATAAATACGTTACTCCAAACAAGCGCCACAAGCTAGCTAGTAATCAGCCACAACTGCATTACTTCCAACCGAGCTTAGAGTGACGGAAACCAAATGGTCAAATCTTCAAGAAATCTTGCTCCCATGACAAGAAAAAGTTGGATTGTTCTTGTCTTAATCTTGCTTTCAACTTCAAAATCTGAAGGCGACTCGGGTGTTTCATCAGCAGGTCTGCTATGTGTTAGCAACTGCGAAACGTGCCCTGTCGTATGCTCACCACCTCCATCCACTCCACAGTCGACACCACCACCATCAGCAGCCCACCACTCCCCTCCACGACCAGCTCATCCGGCACCTCTGCCACCATCAGATGGTGGGGCCGTTCCTCCACCTCCTGAACTATATGTATACAATCCAGGCACCACAGTACCACCTGGCATGGTGCAGCAGAATTTCTCTTATCCATACTACTATTTCTACACTTCTAAAGCCACTTGTTCACCTCCTGATCTTCACCGGCATCCTTCCTTTCGTGATGTTTGTGTTCTTCCAAGTTTTGTACTCTTGTAGGTGAATCAACTGCATGTACTTGGTACCTAAAACTGAAAAAAATTGTGGGAAGGTTACAATTTGATGATCATTAGTTGAATGAGCATGTTCATGATTAAATTTTCTGTTAGTTAAATTTCCTGTGGACAATAAGAGCCAGTTTTCTGATTGTAAACTCGTTTGATCAACATTATAGCTCTTCAGTCCATGATTTCATGTTGCAATTGAACTGGTTGGAAAAGCCATTTACAAAGAGAGAAATGAAGCGTGCAGATGCGACTAATGAGTTACATCTACCCAAGTTTAATGCGATATAGCAAACTTCATATTGTCCAAAGTAACACTACATGTGACATTAAACAAATATATACGAGGACATATGTAAAAACAAGAGCTAAAACAAAAATGCGTATATACTTGCCTAATATAGAACAAGAAAAAAGCAAAAGTTCATCTACTCCAATATTTAAATACTATACTAAGCTGTAAATGGGAAAAGGTAACATTGAATAATCATTAGTATTAAGAATATTCAATTTTACAAGGAAAAAAAAAAAAAAAAAAAGGCTTAGACAAAAAGGAGTCGGATAAGGTTTATAAATCGAATTGACATAATTCAAATATGAACTTGAAAGAATTAGACGACTATGATGAATCAAATTTAGTAGATGAGATTTCAGAATAAGGGCATGTAATTTGGTGTCTATTTAATCTAGAACCAATAAAATATAGTATTAATTATTGATTTGTATATATATATATATATATGTGTGTGTGTGTGTGTTCATAAAATATTATTATACTATAATTTGGATAGTTAATTTTTCTATTGAAGTTGTTAAGTTTATATTTTATAAAATAAATTAAGCAAATTAAATTCAAATTTGACAGAATTGAGCTCATTGCACTGTTATTGGGCATGTGTATAGGCAGGCTAGGAATAAAACTTGGGGGCCGAAATACAATATTAAGAAGTTTAGGGAACAAAATATTGTTTCTTTGAAAATGCACCTTAAAATCTCAAAAATATCAGCCAGACCCAACGGAAAGGACCTCTCCTTAAAATCGCATAAAACCCACTTCCCAGATCTCTAACAGCGATCGATCAAATTCTGGACTTAAAGAATGACGGCAATGGCGTCGCCAGAAGCTCCGGCCAACGACGACGTATCCGTGGCGATGTCTAATCTTCTCCCTCTTGCCTCCGCGGCGCAGCAGCCCTACGTCTCCGAGCTCCTCTCCTTCACTCTGGATCGCCTCCATAAGGTATTCCAACACTCCTAAGTTGCTTAATTACGTGCCCTGGTTTGGAACTTGAGGTAATGTCTGTGTTTGATTTGTCTAAGGAACCGGAATTGCTGAGAGTAGATGCGGAGAGAATACGGCGGCAGATGCAGGAGGTCGCTGTGGGGAATTACCGTGCATTCATTGCAGCTGCGGATGCGCTGCTTGAGATCCGAGAGGAGGTTTCTGCTATTGACAAGCATCTTGAGTCTCTGGTAAATTTGATTTGATTATTAGGTTTTTTATTTGATCTGATTTGATGTATTATTATTTGAGCTGACATTGCCATTGTAGAAATTGCTGAATTTTATTTTATTTTTGAGTTTTTGAGGATGACTTAATTAACTTTAAGCTGCTCCAGTGAGAATAATGAGAATGAATGAAATTGGGGGGAAAAATGACCTTCTTGAAATTTATCACTCCGGTTAGATCTGCCACTGAGTAAATTGCAAAGGGCGAAACTTTTACCTATCATTTTCTTAACAAGGCTTTAAATGTGCTGCATTCCGGATGTTCATTGATTGTTTTGGAGTGTAATATAGGCAGTACAGTTTCTATTCCTGTACTCCTAATCAAGCATGCATTCCTCTCTGGTCTGCATTAGCTAAGTGTGGTTATGGTAAAGTTGAAAGCTTGGAATTTTAATACTTGGAGAAATAAAGCCTAAAGAAAAAAATCTTTCATAACTGCCCATGCAAGCTACATCTTAGCAACAATAAGTCAATTTTCATATGGATGAGCAGATTCTGTTGCATGAATCTCAGTATCTTCCTTGCCCTGCTGGACGCAATAAATATAATGTAGTGACAAGAAGTTTGGATGAATATGTAAGTTTTTGTATAAAAAAGTGTTTGGTATCGCAACAAACTGCCAATCTTTTATCCTTAGGAAATTAACAGGGGTAAATTTTGAGGCTTGAATTGGGAAGAAGTGCCGTACACATGAAATACCTGTATAACCATATTTCTCTCCTTCATAGTGTGTGTGTCCTCAATATTTGAGACAAAAATAAACTCGTGGAGATTCATAGATGTTTGTTTTTGCCTCTTTTGCAGATAGCTGAAATTCCAACACTAACATCTGGCTGCACTGAATTTGTTGATTCGGCTGAATATATTTTGGAGAAAAGGAAGATGAACCAAACATTACTAGCAAATCATAGTACTTGCTTGATTTGCTTGAAATTCCTCAACTCATGGACACGTATATTCCCAAGCTTATTTGTCTGCTTCTTAACTATATGATACTTTATGTTGTCTTCTAAAATAGCTTGAAGTGTCTCAAAATAATGATCAGATAACATATGAATACAGATGTGTAAGGAATGGAAATTATGATGAAGCTCTTGACTTAGAAGCATTCGTTGGGAAGCTTACTACAATGCACCCGAAGTGAGTTTCTTCTATGATTCTCTTAGCAGCACACAATCTATTTCATCTGCAACTTGCTTGATGCATTTATTGAGGCACTATTTTCTGTTTTCTCTTTCAAAAAAGAATTCCTGTGATTCAGGCCTTAGCCACAGAAGTTCAGCAGACCACCCAATCTCTTCTTTCTCAGCTTCTCCAGAAGCTTAGATCTAATATTCAGGTACAATGTCTTATTTCAAGTTAAGCACGTGGATAGAAGAACTGAGGTAAAGTTGTGGGCTAAATGTGATTAAGCATTGCTCATCATGCCCGAAATATTTACGTCGAATAGGAGTGTTCAGTGAGTATGAAATGCGACTACAGGTAGCCGTATTAAGATTTGTGCTTATCGTGTAAATTTGATTTTACTTTATCTTGGTGTTTATATAGTCCTTCGTCATTACATTTTCAAGGGTATAGGTTTCTGATTAATGATCTCTGTCTGGTGTTCAGTTTTTAAGATGCCGTGAAGCCTGGCTACTGGAATACTTGATGATTTAGACCAGAGAAATCCTTATGAATACTTGAAAGGGATGATAAATTGTCACAGAATGCATCTTTTTGATGTTGTTAACCAATATCGAGCTATATTTGCTGATGACACATCTGGGAATGAAGAAAATTATGATGGTGGCCTTCTGTTTGACTGGGCCATGCATCAGATTACCTTGCACCTGAAGAGTCTTAAAGTGATGCTTCCGAAGATAACTGAAGGTGGATCCTTGTCAAATATTCTGGATCAGTGCATGGTGAGAATCAGTTATCTTATTGTTCTATTATTAAAAAGAAGAATAAAACAATGGTTATCCCTACCGACAATAGTATTAAGATAAATGGCCAAAGGTTTATTGAAAAAATGAGAGCACAAAGTTTAAAGACAAAGAAGCTGGGAGAATGCATTTTTTTTTCATTTAAAACCAAAATTTTAAAAACAAAGAAGCTGAAGAAATGCATTTATGTGTCTTCACTCCAGTCATTTGTTGCTTGTTGTTCTTCTGAAACGTTTGAATGATCAGTAAACTATTAACACCATATTGGGGCTTGATAAGAAACTTTTGGATCCATCTCACAATGTTTCTTATTAGAACATAAAGAGAAGGGCTCCACCTCTAAGAAAAGAGGCCTTAAATCGAATTACTCTCAGATTGCTGGACTAGAATGCATTACCTATGCATATATGTTTGAGGTTCTCTGAATGTCATCATGGTGAAATGAATGTCTCTGCATAAAATGTTTCCCCTTTGGTGTCAGCATGAACATGGCTGTCGAGTTGTTTAATATTCTTTTCAAGTGACGTGATTTTTAAATCTAAAATATGATGATATATTATCCTTTCCTTCTGGTTTACAGTATTGTGCTATGGGTCTTGGATGGGTTGGATTGGATTTTCGAGGACTGCTACCCCCTCTCTTTGAAGGGTAAATATATATTGCCCTTTTAGATTTCTTTAACGTACTTTAGGCATTTAGCAATTCTCATTCTAGATGTGTTTATTTTTACAGAGCAGTACTTAATTTATTTGCAAAGAATATGAGCACAGCTGTTGAAAATTTTCAGGTATGATTTCCAATAGAAAACAAAGGCATACACTTCATTGTCACAATTCCTTCCTGCTTTCTGTTAGGCATGTGATTTGGATCTCTGTAATCTTCCTACATCCGAAACTTTATCATTCTTGGCTGAAGATTTATGACACGAATGTTTTGATTTATCCAGTTAGTCCTGGATTCTCATCGTTGGGTCCCACTGCCAGCAGTGGCTTCCCTGCCAATAGTTTGGGTGAAGAAAGTCAAGATGATATTACTCCTCCTTCAAGTCTGATGGAGCATCCACCTCTTGCTGTTTTTATCAATGGTAAACTTGAAGTGCATTTGACCTGTTCCTTGTGTGTAAATTGGACGCTTCCTAAATGTCGTTGTTTGATCTGTGAAATGATAACAATATTGTGTTTCTGTTATTTATGTCTCTGGTGGTGGCAGGTGTATCTGCTGCAATGAATGAACTACGTCCTTGTGCTCCAGTAAGTCTAAAAAATGTACTTGCTCAAGAATTAGTTAAGGGTTTGCAGGCTGTTTCTGATTCTCTACTGAGATACAACACAACTAGGATGCTCAGAGACAATGAGTCTGTACTTTTCGTAAAACTTTGCCAATCATTCATTGAGGTGAGCTTCTCTACAAATTTGTTTAGTCTTATATACTATATTGGCTCTTTCTTCTAAAATAGTCTGCACTTTGTTCACTCCATGCAGGTTGCTTTTCCACATTGCGCTACATGCTTTAATCGATGTTACCCTGGTGGAGCTGCTCTAATCACAGATGCGAAGAACTTATTTGATGGAATCAGCCGCCTACTGGCAACCTCCACCTCAAGAGAGCTACCAAAACCTGTTCATAATACAGAGGCCAAGAGAGCAGAGAATGGTAATCCTCCTACAGTGGAAAATGGGGTCCTGCATGGTGTTGAACGAACTGCGAGTCTCAGCCCAGAGGAGAAAGAACAGAACAATTTTAGTCCTCAAAAGGAAGAGAAGACAAATAAGAGAAGATGCTCAAAGATCACCAGTATTATGAAATAATACTTGGGTACGGCCTCCATGCAGTTTGGTTAATGTAATTATGTAACATCCCAAAGCACTTCCAGTTGGTCTTGCATGAATTTCATATCAGCTCTGGGACGGTGTTTCCTGACTAGCACTATCATAGTCATTACAAGTAAATTGGACTCAAGAAATGTTCAAGGTGGAGATGATGAGGATATTTTTTTGTACGTAGGTCGTCTGGACGATTATTGTCCAAATGAGATTGTTGTAATAATTTTGGTCTTATAGTGAAACAGAAATTTGATTACATCACTCTTTTTTCCAAATGCATTTAGGACAATAATCCTAGTCATACGTGCCATTCTTTGTAGTCCATTCTTGCTTCTTTCTTCTTCCGCTCCTCTCAATCTCCAAGCAGAATTGCAACATTCCAAAAAGGCAAATTAGAAATGATTGCTGCATTTATTTTTTGTGATGTTAAAACTAATATAGTTTTACTACTTCAAAAGACAAGAAGGCATTTTTCACGAACTTGTTCCAAATACAGAACCCCCTCTCGGAAAAAATTACACTTGCCTAAACAATCTGTGCATTTATAAGTTTAGCAAAAAATATGAGAACCAA
This sequence comes from Sesamum angolense, assembly GCA_034509725.1. Classification (NCBI taxonomy): domain Eukaryota; kingdom Viridiplantae; phylum Streptophyta; class Magnoliopsida; order Lamiales; family Pedaliaceae; genus Sesamum; species Sesamum angolense. The sequence goes on from JACGWL010000013.1 coordinate 720,256, forward strand.
CACATCGACAAAATTAATTATATGACAAGTGAAATTTTTTAATTCATGTGGCCACTATCTGATATTGAGCATTTTTAAATAATCTTTTAATTTCCTTAATAAAAGAGGAAAAAGAAAAAGTAAAGAGGAGTAAAGACCCTCTCACAAGGGTTTAGCACTTAAGACCGCACCATCCCCATCGGTTCCTCTCCAATAGAGTTGTCAACCTAGCAACAGTATATTCCTCCTCTAAATTTCAAGAACCAGAGGGAGAGCATAAGTTTGATTGTTCCATTAACAAAAGGGGAAAATTTTGGTTGTTAAATTGGCGCAAAAAGCTATTCGATTGCTATTTCTGGGCTAAGACGTCAGCTTGCAATTTTCATCTTTTCCTACTTCCGCAAGGTTCTTTTTCTTTTTCTGTTTCCCTGTTAAAATCTTATTCCTTGAGTATTGATATGCCTGTTCTTCGAATCTATGTGATGAGATTTCGCCAAATTATCTGACTGTATAATTATTTGTTGCTTTATAGTTGGACGTGGATCGTGAAAGATTCAGTTTCTTAATATTTGTTGCATTTACTAATTCTTGAAAATTTTCTAATAATGAAATGGAACTTCAACAAAGGTTGCAACTTTTTCTTCACGTCATGAGTTTATGGACCCTTATAATGCCTCTCGTGTATTGGTTTATTGTTCTAGCGAAGGTTGATAATGCTTTGATTTGGAATTCTGGGTTTTCTTATTTTATCCAGTTCTTTTTGTAGTAGAACAAGGTTTATAGCAATGGGATCCACATCCAACGCACAAATGAGCGTTCATGAAAATCAACAACCCCAACAACCAAAGATACAAATATATTCACCTTCCAATGATGAAGTGTCGGCTTTCTGGAGAGGTCACATTTCTTTCGACCTTTCTTTTCTCATACCATTTCAAAGAAGTCCCTTGTGGTAGGTTTGAAATCAAGTTTTAATATGCTAAATCGATATTTTTGTTCCCAGAGAAGTATGAAAAAGATGCAAAGAAGTACTGGGACATCTTTATAAACGCCATCAAGACAAGGTCAGTTTCTTTATAGCATGACCTGAAGTATGGTAATTGAGTTATTGTTGTGGAATGCAAGATTCTTGCCATGGTCTAGATTTATAGGACATCTGAAAAAGTAATTTACCTAATTGAATATCTCTATTGGGCACTGCAAATGTATAGTGTTTCTGCAGATTTAGAGAACTGGTCCCTGATTTACTGGGGTTTGCATGAAAGCAGTTCCTGTTCACTTAATGTCATTCCTGGTAAATGCTTGATATTTGATGCGATTTAATGTTTTGTCTTTCTCCAGTTCTTCAAGGATCGTCATTATTTGGACAAAGAATGGGGACACCACTTCTCTGTAAGTGCAAAAGATGCATATACAGTACTTGTTAAGTGTGCTAGGTGTTAATTTACTGACCATTCTTTTTTGCAGGGAGAAGGAAGAAGAGTCATTCTAGAGGTATTATCTTCTGATGCACCCACGAGTCAGGATTTTAACTTTGTAGTATTTTAGTATGCTAGTTCTGTGCTTTATACCATGTACATAAACTCAAATTGTATTTGCAGGGGGGGGGTTGATGTACCCTTCTATGTCTCTAGTCCTTGTTAGAAATACCCTTGCATTTCAATTTAATGCACTTAAGGTGTTTAAAATTCCTTTTACTTTGTTGCTTGATTGATGAACACGACAATTGCTCTTACCAGGTTGGCTGTGGAGCTGGGAATACTATCTTTCCCTTGCTTGCAACCTACCCAGATATATTTATACACGCTTGTGATTTCTCACCACGTGCTGTAAATTTGGTTAAGGTTAGATCTGTGTCCTTTTGTTGTTTTAGGAGTGATACTGTACATCCTTCATTTATTTCACTACCTAATATTGGAGTCATGCAACTTACAAGTTCCAATTAAGAAGATCTTTGGCTGTTTGCAAGTATCCACACACTGAATTTTCCATTTTTTCCTGTTTTATTGTGAGGGATTGTTGTTTAATTAATACGCACACCTTTGTTGCCCCTACTGTTGAAATCAACACAAAATGGTGTGGAATGTGGATTATAACTTGTAGCTTCTCCTGGATGTCATTCTAGTTGCACAAGGACTTCACAGAGGCCAGAGTCAATGCATTTGTTTGTGATCTTACCATAGATGACCTATGCCTGCATGTTGCTCCTTCTTCAGTGGACATTGTAACAATGGTAATAGTTATGTTATATGTAATTGGTGCTCTTTTGCAGATTCTTCTGTTTGTGTGTGTGTGTGTGTGTGTATATATATATGCTTTTAGAGAAGTAATAAATTACCAACCCTTTAAAACGATACATATATATACATATATATTACCAACCATTAACATATATATTGTTTTAAAGGGTTGGTAATTTATTACTTCTCTAAAAGCATATATATATATATATATAATATATATATTTCTCTGATCCAATTGTATGATAATGAGGATGCTGCTGTTAATGCACGTTGGCTGACATTTTTAAGTAGATTTTTGTTTTATCTGCAGTATCCCCCGAAAAAATGCCTATGGTGGTGCAGAATATCAGAAAAATTCTTAAGGTGAGTATTGAAGTTATGCCACGATTGCATTACATTATTGAGATCCATTTACACTTAAATTTCGCTTATACAACATAAATTTTCGATTTGCAGCCGAATGGTCGTATATTGTTTCGTGATTATGCAACTGGTGATCTTGCTCAGGTAGGACTCTGGCCTGACAACACTTTGTTTCGCTTGTTTGTAGTATCTTTTGTCATTCACTTTTATGCCTATAGTATAATTAGTCATGTAATGCTGCATATAGATGTACATTCAAAAGAATGTGTTCCTGAGTGTGCGAGTTTTACATTTGGCATTTGTGTTTTTGTCTTTCTGTGGCAGGCTGGCCTGTATTTTACATCTAAAACTTCAAAACAGTAGAAATGTATTTTAATTCACTATGTCTATTGAAATGTTCCGACCCCATATGTATTGTCATATCAACAGGAAAGGTTCACTGGCAAGGAACAAAAGATCAGCGAAAACTTTTATGTTAGGGGTGATGGCACTGTAAGTTTCCATTCATTAGATTACTGCTTCTTGAATTTATAAGAATGTATCCAGTTTCTTACAGCATTTACTTTGCTGCCAGCGAGCTTTCTACTTCTCTGATGAGTTCTTGAGGAGTATTTTCAAAGAAAATGGATTCAATATGGAAGAACATGTTCTGTGTTGCAAGCAAGTGGAAAATAGATCAAAAGAGATCGTAATGAATCGGTAAGAGGTTGAGTTTTACTATCTTAAAAGCTCCTCCTTTTTTCTTATACAGCTGTGGGAGAGTATTGTAAAGTGCAACTGTTTATAAATTGAATATTCTTTCACTAGAATAATGCAGAACCATTCTGTGGCACCATTATCTTCTATGATTAAAAAAAAAAAAAAAAAGATTGCATCTCCATTTTTGTCTGTCTTAAAGCAATTGCCCTACAATAGGCTACATAGATACCTAGCATGGTGATACTGGAAATTTTCAAGCTTTATACTTGAGTCATTGGCTCTGTGTTCTTAAGATCCTGTAGAAGGATTTTATTTAAAAGCTTCTGAATAGTCGTTCCTGTTTGACATTTTACTGATTCTACTCTAGTTAATTGGACAAAAACTGCAAATGGATGCACATAACCGTCTGTGATTTGATTACAGGCGGTGGGTTCAAGCTGTATTTCATCGAGCTGACACCGACAGCAGTTCTGGTGCCTCAACTGGAAATGAACCAACACTTTTACAAGGGGATTGTGATAAAAGAAAAGATGATATCAATGGCTTTGAAATTGATATGTCCGAGGGAATGGCTTTTGAAATGTTTGGTATTTCATCTTCCAGTGAAGAGGTACTGAAGCATTCTTAGCTTCTCCTCCGCAATTTCACTTATACAAGTACTTAATAACATGTTTAGGCCCTAATCTGAACAATTATTTTCTGTGCTCTTAGATTATTGAACTCTCTATAAGGGACTACTTTTTCAAGATAAAAGTACTTTCAAGAGAGTATCAACACACCTGCACGTCAACCGGCTTGATGCTGTGGGAATCAGCAAGGTTAATGGCATCTGTCCTCGCTGCAAATCAAGAGATTGTTGCTGGGAAAACGGTTTTAGAACTTGGATGTGGCTGTGGGGGAATTTGTTCAATGGTAGCTGCTAGATCCGCTAACCTTGTGGTTGCCACTGATGGAGACACAAAAGCACTTGATTTGTTGACGGAAAATATAGACTCAAATCTCAAATCACCACCTCTTGATTCTTTGAAGGTGAAGAAACTGGAATGGGGCAATGGAAACGATATAGGGGCCATCAAGCAACTGAATGAGAAAGGTTTCGACATCATACTTGGGACAGACGTGACCTACGTTCCTGAGGCAATCATACCATTGTTTGCGACTGCTAGAGAATTGATTTCAACAACCAGAGTTACAGAAAACTACACAGAGCCAGCTTTGATTCTATGCCATGTTTTGCGCAGAGTTGATGAGCCTTCTATTTTATCAGCAGCATCTAAATATGGCTTCAGGCTGGCAGACAGGTGGCCTGATCACCGACCCCCAAATAGCTCGTACAGGAGCATCATCAAGAGTTGGTTTTCTGATGAGTGCCAATATGAAGTTCCATCTACAGCTCTTAATATTATGTATTTTCACATTGCATAGAGACAGACTATCGCATTTTTACTAATTAATGTTTGTTTTGTTTTTGTGTTTCATAATGGCCTTTACCTTGAACTGATCTTTGTCAGGTTTTTTGTGATACATACGATTGAATACATTTTTCTTAGAAGACTCGTCCACTATTAATTTCCTGCAACTGTATATATCTGGAACTATTGATTTATCTCAACCAAGAAACACACACAATCTTATGCGTTTGAAATTTTCTTCATCCCACTGCAGACTAATTGATTTATTTCACTCCAATTCCCATCTCCGAAGCTTATTATGTGTTGCTGCTAACTATGCTGTGGGGGGGAAGGGTCTTTGTCACTTGGCTTCGATAAAATGTTTGTCAACTTCATTTTTTCATTCTTCTTCCTTCAATTTTCACCCAATTTATATCGACATCGTGATCAAAACTTCATCTATTAGCTAGAGATAATATATTAAAGTGTTTCTTGTGATTGAGCAGGTCATCATCATGATGAACACACCATATATATCCACCCCAACTGCCAATATCAAATTACACTATATAAAATAATACATTCACATAATGTTAATTGATCTAGGAATTGATGTTAGATAGCTCAAAAAGGATATTTCTCACTCAGCATTACAAAGATTAAAATACCCCTAAAAGGAAAAATTCTCAATTAGGACTAAAATTCAAGTGTTTTAATTTCAATTGGTGAAAGACTCGGTGGTTTGATGTTAGTGTGCTTGAGATTATGACATGTGGACTGTTACAAATACAGATATTTAGGCATATAAATATCTCAATTATTTCAGAGAGTCGTATGTCATATTTATTATTTTCGTACTAGCTTACAAGCTTTTTTTTTTTCGATCTCTCGAATTGAATTAAATATTGGATAATAGTTATTGGGAATTGCACAGCAAGCCTATCGATTTTCTTTCTTCTCAAGTTCCAAAACACTTGATTCGAGTTATTTTGTGGATGACCTAGATCTCCAACCCAGATCACTACTACATACTACTTGTTATGTTTCTTAAGCATGAACAATATATTTTGAACTGTGAATGTCAATTCCCTAATTATTATAATAGTGCGGATTTAAAATGATGGATTTAGTAACATTTTTTTTTGGGATCATTTTAAATATAAAGGATTTCAAAATTCTTCAACTCCAACTTTGAACTATATTTTGTTAAATATTGATGGATTTCAAAATCTTGGAGTCATTTAAAATTATTTTCCCAAATCCTACTATCAAATTCAATCCATCAATCCAAGTATAACATTAATTAATGTGCATTTGAAAAGAAATTTGAAATGAATCAATATTCAACAAAACATAGTCCTAAATTAAAATTGAAGAATTTAAAATCCTTTAAATTTAAAATTATCTAAAAAAAACCTAAAAAAAAAATATTATCAAATCTTTTAATCCAAATACAATCTTAATAAATTTGACCAAAAAGTTAACATCACTAACTCGATCGCAAGTACGTAACAAGTAAAAGATCCATCTTCAAAATTATCAAGTGATGATGAGGACAACTAATTGTAGGTGGAAGCTTGTCCAAATCAATGAAAAATACAAATTTTCGACAAAAAACAACTACTAATTATTAATTTCCAGTTCTTGTGAGAGAAAAGCAATCAACGGAATAGTATTAATAGAGTGCATGGAACAAAAATTGAACATGAGATGAAGTAATCGAAAAGAGAAAAATAAGGAGTAGAAACTAGCAAGGTGTAGGTAGAGTGGTCCAGCTCTGAAATTTACCTTAATTAAATGTAGTATTCCCAATATACATATATTTCGATATGATCTTCTGTGATCCTAATCTGTTCAAATAATTAATATAATGCTCACCATCACGTACAGAAATAGGGCTTTCTTTTTTTTTAATCCTTAAATCTGACTCTGGAACTACAAAATTAAGAATGTGAAATGGTCTACATATATATCTTTCAAACTGAAACATCCATGTGCTCTCTATTCTCTCACATCACATCAGAAAAACTATAACATCAAAAGAACAACAGATATAGAACTAGAAAAGAAAACAATTGCTTAGCAAATAATTAATTGTAATATACAGTATATGTAGAGGCCGGCGTATGTACAAGTATATATATGCGTAGATGATGTTATACGTATATGGAATCTGATCTACATTGATAGTGTGTGACTAACTAGCCAGGCAGAATCATGCCAGAAACCCTAAATACAATAAAATAGAAAGTGAAACGGAGCAGATATATATATATATATATATATATATATATATATATATATATATATTCCCTTCCCCTCTCTCCCACTTGCATGTCTTGAATTTATAATCAGAAGAGTTGATTCAGCCCTTTTTGCTACTACTTGTCCTTCCACTAAGGTTCTTTGCACCCTCTGGTATCCATTGCTGCAATATATGTGCTGCAACATAAGTATGTGAGACATTAATTAGAAAGTTTTTCAATCAGTTTATAGTTAAATCAAACAAAATATTGCAAGAAATTAATGGCGGAGTTAAGTAGCCCCTTCATTAATTTTACTTCAATTAGTCTGTGTGTGTGTATATATGCAAGATTTTGGGTTAAAACAACTGATGATCATATAAATGTACCTCAAGAACTACATTAATCTGGTGTCGACGCCCAAAAACCAAGAGAAAAACTATTGAAAAAACTGAGAAAGAAGAGAGAAATTGAGAGGAATAGCTAGAGGATCAAATTAAGCAATATATAACATTCATATTAATATATCAATCAAATGAAAATATTGAGTAGTACGTAGTTCTAGCTAGTTAAAATTAAACAGAAAACTTATTGAATTAATACTACTAGCAATTAATTATATATATAAACTCACACTCCTCAATCATAGTGTATATATAAATGCATGGGTGTGTGTGTGTGTGTGTTTGGAACAGAGAAAGAAGAATTAACTACAACCTATCATGATCAAGAGATAGAAGCACAATAAAACTGCCTGCTTCACTGAGAGCTGCCCTCGGACTCGATCGCCTCATTACACAAACTAAATGGCGAATACAGCTTCCTACTAATTGTGAGATAGATTTGTTCAATTTATATCATCAGGGAAACAGTACCATACATACAAATTAACCATCACTACACATATATTTATACGAGAAAGAGAATTAGGAGTACGTATTAATTTGAAACATTAATTGCGGGCCATTCTCAAGATCTGAATTTTTTTGTGAGTTTGATACACATAAATCCATATCAATATCCCACCAAATCCACAAACCCTAAACCCTTTAATTGATTTTCTCCTCCAATTTTAAGAAAATCCAAGATTAACAATAACTAACTCTGACGGGGCAGTCTTGACTCTTGATGTGAAGAATCTTGGGAATATATAATATATATATATGGATTGGATATTAAGAAAGCTTCATCACAACATGGAAACGGTGAAGGGATTCACAAAATTACAGCAGATCAGTGGGAAATGAACAATTAATTTGTAGCATCAAGACAAAGAATTAACAGTGAGAATATTAATCACAAAGGGAGGGAAAATAAACACATGCAGAACTGCAGAAACGCCAAACCCTGTGTGGAGAGAGAGAGAGAGAGAGAGAGAGAGAGAGTGGCGGGGGTGACAGAGAGAGAGTGAGCACCCATAGCTTCAAGCATGTGGAATCATTCATGCAAGAAAAACACCATGTGTGCTCACTCTCTTCTGTCACCTCCCTTATTACCCTTAATTCATCAACAAATTCGATGGAATTACACATACCCGCACATGTGTGTGCGTGTGTGTATATTTATAAGCAGCAAGAATTACGGCGGGTGCGCGGTGTTAACGGCAGAGGAGGAGAAACCCTAAATTTGGAAAGGGTGAAAGAGGGGAGGGGGGGAGAGAGAGAGAGCAGTGGTACTGTTCCATTAGAAAAGGAACACTGCTTTTGATTTTGATGTGGGAAGAATCGAGGCGCAATGCGTGCACTTTATATAGGCCAACCTCAAAGCCTTAACGGTTCCCACCCCACCCCCCACCCCTACGGAATAAATGTGGGTTTATCTTTTCATGCCCCTGTCCCAATATTTTATTTCAAACACCCCACCCAATGTATGTATATGTATATATATGTATATCATCATCATCATTATCTCTATTCTCCGATGAATGTCATCCTCCCCAAACAAGAATCTTTGTTTTTTTTAGGGTTACAAATTAGCAAGACCAAGAATTACATTAATATATATATATATATATATATATATATATATATAAATAATGAGAAAAGAATAGATGATGAGAAATATTAATAAATACAGATATCAATGCACCTTGTAATTCTAAATGTTTATTAAAGTCTCATATTAATTATATATATATATTTAGTGTGGTCAACTGATATACATATGTTTGTTTTTTATAGGCGTTAGAAAGAGATGTGGGAGTGGGAGAGGATAAATCCAATGGCGTCGCCACTTGATGCCCCTAAACCGTCAAAGACGACGATAAGGATTTCTAACAAATATCTATATCCCATATCTTTTCTTATTTTTATTTTAAAACTTTAGTCAATTGTGTTTGTTAGTGTTCGGGAAAATTGTAATTTACATTTCATAATTTATAATATTTGTAATTTTAATTTCTTCATCACATTCAATCCCATAAATGTCAAAATAGTTGCAATTTACGTCCTGCTTATATTTTTCGTTAGATTTTTTAGAAAGGAGCACATTCTTCGTTAACTTAATCTACGTTTTTTTACCGCAATAGTATGAAAAATTACAATTTACGTTCCACAATTTATATCATTTGCGATTTTGGTCCCAAAATGTGTAAGTTATGGAACGTAAATTACAATTCTCCACACTATTCCATTAAGAATCTAACGAAAAATGTAAGTGGGACGTAAATTGTAATTTTTTTGACATTTATGGAACTAAATATGATGAGGGACAACGAGACCAAAATTACAAACAATATAAGTTGCAAGACTTAAATTACAATTTCTCGGTTAGTGTTCAAATCAAAATTTCAATTTTTGCCATACAAGTGAACGAGCTAGTATATTATTTGTTAATCTAAATTTTCAATCTTATACTGTTATATAGATTGAAGGTGACAACCAACAATTATAACAATCATATAAATAGTAATCATCAATATCATATAATTATATTTAATCAACAACAATTATTAAAATATAACAATATCCATTATTAAAATAAAATAGCATTCCACACGTTTGTGGAATTCGAATCCACGACCTTAAAATGACCGTGAGGTCTTTCGACGGTGCGGTGGTATCAAAACTACTACTTTAAATTTAAAAACTCCGTTATTTTATAACAGTACATATCTATATATGTGTATATGACTTAGTTTCAACTTAATCGCTTTTATTGGACCGTCCTCTTTTAAGTATTTTTCCCTGTTTTGAAAATTTTGACAAATGTCAACTTTACTCTTAATTGACAATTAATATATATAAATAAAATAAGCTTCGTCGACCTTATGATTGAAAGATATCGTTTTTTATTTATTTGAGGCTGAATGTACAATACGAAATTGGTCAACAACTTGTCTGGTTCTGGGGCCAATTCCAATTAGTTAGCTCAACTAGCTGTACATTTTTCGGCTAGTCAAATTCAGATAAAGCTTGACCAAGATTTATTTATTTTGTTTTTTTTTTTTTTTAGATATGAAGGATGATTTATTATTAATTAAAATAAATTAATTATAGTCATTTTTATTATATATCAATATCTATCAAAGATCAGGACAACAATACTATCATACTCTGATCAATAATATCAACATACATAATAAAGACCGTCACAACAATACAATAATACTTTGATCAATAATATCAACGCATACTATTACATTACGGTAGAAACAACACTTACTATTCAACAGATACAATATCCCAAGCATAAGGTGAGATTCGAATCCATGACCTTTAAAGTCATGGGGCCCTGATCATTTTCGCCAACTGATAATAGATCTCATTGGCATGTAATTTTGATTTCTGATTAAACCATACATTATTATTCAATTTTTTTTTATCCTCTAATAATCATCTTTACTATTTATAGAAAAAATAATTACCGTACTAATTTTTGAATACCTAAATTTATATTTTAATTCATTCTTTTCTCTAAAAAAATTATCAGAATAGTAAACATAACTCGAGAAACATGACTACTGCAGTATTTTTGTCTTCCAAAATATCATCATCAAACATATATAACTATTTCGACCTCTAATCTCTCTCTCTATATATACATATATATATATAGATTTATTTAAAAATAACTCTAAAAACTCAAAATAAAACACCCAAATTCCGTTTACTCAACTCCAAAACAGATCATTTTCCTCAATCAAATTAATTATATTGGTCTAGAATTGCCATTAAGTAATAATTGATAGTATTCAAAAAGAAAGGCCAACTGACGTCATGATAAAAAAAATCATATTTCAACTTATATATATATATATATATATATATATATATATATATATATGAATCAGATATCAACCAATATTCAATCATATAATATAAAAAATTATACAAAAGGGAATTATTGAGTAGGATAGAATATATTGATGCTTTCAAGTTGCAAAAATATGAAAAAAACATAAAATTATTAGGAATTGAGGGGAGGGGAGGGGGTGGAAGTGAAGTGAAGTGATGGATGAATGGTGGTGATGATGTTATAGATAATAGATAATACATAATTATACAGATATTCTTACTGCTACCTCTCTCCTCCTCCTTTCATTCTATGATTCCATTCTCACTTCCTCATTCTCTTTCTTCGTCGCTCATCCCATCTTCCTAATTAATAATAATTTTATATGATTAAGGCATATTCGTCTTATTATTTTCTCTAAAACAAAAAATAAACATTTTTCAACACTATATATATAAGGTTTCATACCCGTTATAAAAATCGATTCAATTACCAAACAACCCTTCTATACATATATATATATATATATATATATATAACTCGTATAGTGCTATTTTTTTTTTAAATTCGATAAAAAAATAAATAATATTTTCAAACTCGACTGAATTTCTTTACGCTACTTAGTAATATGGAAGGTGTAAGTTGATATCAAATTGTGATAAGGAGCAGAGTAGCATAATTATAATAATTTATGTTTCTTTAGGAAAAGATAAAAGAGAAAAAGATAAAGGCAGTGGAGGAAGAGGGGGTGATGAACCAATAGGAGATGAACAGAGAGTGAGTGGCATAAACCACGCGTAGATCTTGTGCGGCTCCAAAGTATATATGCTTTTCATTAATTTAATTAACTACAAAATTAAATAATAATATATCTCAACCAAATGTTGCGAATCATGGCTACAAAGGCGTAGTTTCCGGGACTGTCACAATATCCCCACCCACCCACATACATATATTCCAACCTCCCCTCTCATATCATGAGTTAGTGTACGTATTTGATATAAAGGGGAACCCAATAACCATGATGTAATTTTGGTTGGTTCCTCTAACTTTTTTTTTTTTTTTTTTCCAATCATGCATGCACTTTTTTCTATTCACACTTATTTAATTATTAAGTCAATCCTAATTTAGCTTATTAGCCTTTTTAATATTCTATTAAGTTTAAGATTAAGTGCTAATTTCAATTTTGATACAACAGAATAACTTCACCTAGTATTTTAATTAGAGTTGATGAATAATTAAGGTATCTAATCTCACTTTATTTGGCAAGCAACATATTTAATTAGTTCAGGGTCGAATATAATCTGCTTTTGTTAGTGGTCATGACTATGAGTTAATTAAAATAGTGCATGGTTATTGAAATTTAAATTTTATCTTAATTTAATAGGAGGTTTGTAGGGGAATAATATTTTTTTGTCCCCTACCTAGATTTTTTTTTTTTTTTGTTCCATTAATGGTTGTGGGATTCTCACTTTTTAGTTCCGTAACTTTCAAAAAATAGCTCTTCTGGTTGACATATTTTCTTTATATATATATATTTGACAGAAAAAGTTATGTGGCCGTTAAGTGTATGAAACTTTAAGTGTTATTTTCTGAAAGCTATAAAATAAAAAATAAAAATCCCGTAATTAATTAAATCAAAAGTGTTAAGGCTCTAACTGTTACATGCTTCATATTCCGTTAAATATATATCTAGTGGAAAGGTGTTGTCGGACAAAAAATATTCCTTTGTAGGAGTTATAGGACCCAGAGTGAAAATTTTATAATTCATGGGACCAAAAGTGAAAAATCCTAATTGTGGGATAAAAATATTATTTCATTGAGGTCTGTATAAGATTGTATTTATTTGGAGGTGGACGTTGCATATCTACTGTGATCTGACGTAGTTAATTACTTGTATATATGTGTTGAATTTGTGTTAATGAAAACTAATAATCCACCTCAATTTATAACACATCATAATTATACTAAAATATGGATATATAAATAGGACTAATATTGATATTTATGGGAATGGAAAACATACACCCACTTCAAGAACGGGTATACGTACATATATAATTAATTAATTAATTAAATGATGATGGGTTAGTGTAGAGTGAGGGGTGGCATGATGAACAGTTGTTGGTGGTTAACATGGGGAGCGGCGAGGTGGTATTAATTAATTAATTAATTAATTAGTGAGTAGTAATCCATGTAATTAGAGAATGAAGGTGATTAGCGCATATGATTGTACTTTGGTAATAGGTTGGTGATCCAATGATGAGATGATGTGGGTACAGCGTACAGTGATGGTGGATAACACATAGCACAGCAGAGGAGCTTTCCCTTTATGGAAGTGGTGGATTCCCTCTGAGGTGGTATTGCCCTTCCCACGACTTTCCCCTTCTGGATGCACCACTATTATTATTATTATTATTATTTTTAATTTTTTCTTTTTTTTGTTTCCTTCTCTCTCTCCAATAGATTGTTTTAAAGGGGATTTATGCATTAACCATTGTAACAATCCCCAATCTTATTGATTATGGAAAAAGAAAAAGAGTTAGGTGAATGGTAGAAAACAATTATTAATGAAAATATTATAATATGATCCGTTGTGATTTAACGATTAAAGTCGAACGTTATAATCCTCATTATATGTCTTTAAATTATGTGGCGAGATTGAACATACGTTCTGATTAATTTGATTTTAATAAGTTATTTAGGGAAAAATGCAATTTACCCCCCTGTGTTATAAGAAATGTGCAATTTACCCCCCTGTGAAAAATAAAATAGCAATTTACCCCCTTGTGTTTTAAAAAATAGAGCAAAACACACCCTTAAGCCCGAGAGTGTATTACACTCTCCCCTTTTGCAACTGGGCATGATTTTAACAAAAAAAAAAATATTATTTATATATATTTTTAATATATTAATAGATATATATTTATAAAAATAATATTTAATAATATATATATATTAATATATATATATATATATATATTTATTTTTTCTTCTTCTTCACCTTCTTCTCGCCGCCGTCGCCGCCGCTGCCGCCGCCTCCGCCTTGCCCCCCATCGCCTCCGCCTTCTCCCGCCTGCGCCTGCGCCCCCCCTCATCCACCCAGATCCGCCCGCCCCTTTCCCCGTCCGCCGCCTCCTCCTCCTCCTCCTCCCTCCCTCCCCTTCACCTCCTCCTCCGCCCCGCCACCCCCAGTCTGCGAGAATCCGCCCAGATCCGCCGCCGCCTCCTCATCCTCCCTCCCTCCCTCCCTCCCCCGCGCCAGACACCGCCCGCGCCGCCCCCCCTCTCCGCCCAGATTCGCCCGCCTCCTCCCAGTTCGCCGCTTCCTCCTCCCTCACCCGCCCGCGCCTAATCCGCCGCCGCCTCTTCCTCCTTGACCCGCCCGCGTCTAATCTGCCGCCGCCTCTTCCTCCTCCTCCTCCGGCCGGCAGATTTCTTTGTATATTTATATATATCTATATATATATATACACTATATTATTTAACATACAAATATATATATATTTAAATTTAATTATATATAATAATTTATTTTTATTTTTATTTACTTAAATTTAAACCGTTGATTTGAATTAAGTATCTACACCGTTGATTTATTGCTTAAACTTGGACCTTAGATTGATCAAGATCCAACGGTTATTAAATAAAGATATAAATATTATTTTAAATTTTAAATTAAAAAATAAAAAATAATTATAAAATCGCGCGTGTGATACACGAAACGCGTCGGGGGGGGGGGGGGTATTTGCCCTATTTTTAATAATACAGGGGGTAAATTGCTACTTTTTTTCACAGGGGGTAAATTGCTCATTTCCCTTAACACAGGGGGGCAAATTGCATTTAACCCAAGTTATTTATAGGGATTTTGATACTCAATTCTTCCGAACGAGTTGGCGGGGGTATCGCTCTTTTTTTTTTTTAATCAGGAAAATGGAAAAACAAGAAAAAAAAAAAGGGAAAGATAAAAGAATGGAGAATGTTTGGGTGAAGAGAGAGTTGCATGGCATGTTCTCTTCTCATTTATCTTCTTCACCTTTCACTTTCGGCTGGGAATGTTGGTGCACGCCCACGTTCCACGTGGCGCCATCACAAGCTTAATTTTCGTCGTGGCTGCAGCCCCTCCACAATCTCAATCTTTGTTTTTTCTATAAACGGTGGGGATCACACCTGCCTACTTTTCCCAATAAAATAATCTGTTGAATTTCGTAATTTTAATGAGAGAAAGCTTGGACGGACAGCCATCAGCGTTGCAATTCCTTTTCAGACGTCATTTCTCTTATTTTTACACAAATATTATATTTCATCATATCTACTATTTTTATAATAATTTCTTAATTTGTACTTCTGGTAGTATATCTTTAGTTTAAGTTAAGTTGCTCAATTATTTTATTATAACATTTGGTGCAAGTAAAAAAAAAATATATCCAACTTCAATTGATTGTATGTGATTGAGCTCTTGCAAGCTTCAATTACTGAAACCTATAGAAAGATAATAATGATTTTTTTAAAAAAAAAAAAAAAGAGCAATGAAAATAGCATAGTTAAGTTAAAGTGTGCAAGATGTACATTCAAGTTACTAAAATTTGTGTAGGAACTTGCTGCTTTCAAGCAATTGAGGGATAAAGAGAGATAAGGGGAAATTCTCGAATTTTGAAATTTAATTAAGATAGGTCTGCCCAACTCCAAGTGGGATCGTTGACTATTCGGCCGAGTGGTTTTGCCAAATCCATGTTTCATCTCTTTTGCCGCCTATGCCTAGACAGAATTGGAGATGATGGTTATCCTTTCCTCGATTTTTTGGGTGAGGTGGTAGCGGTTGTCCATCCAATACGGATTCTCTATGATGCAACCACATGTTCTATGCCCGTTTGCTGTAGATGGGTTGGACCACTATATTGGGCTTTTCTCGATACATTTGGATCAAGGCTCTTTTTGGACGCTTGGGCCATTTGAGTCTGTTATTGAATCACTAGATTTAGGAGCAATCATGATGCTATGCTAGTTGGCCCAAAGAGATCTAAGTGGTTCAAAAAGAAAAAATGGTCAAAAGAAATGCAAAGTTCAAAGTGCTCCCCAAGAGACCCAATTCGGGTAGAGTCCCTAGGGAGTTCTCCAGTAGAAGACACTCCTTGGAAATAAATTGGTCAAGAAAAGCCCAATTGACCCAAATTGAGGAGACCCATTCAAGAAAGCCTCGCAGGTCCATAATGGAGCTTAGTGACTTGGAATCCCTCGATCAAAGTCAAAGTCCATCTCACACGATGTCCACGGGTGGTTAGGTGGCATTCCACGTAGGACCTTTGAGGGTACACTCCACATAATTAGATAAAGACCAGTCACCTCCTCACGGACACACAGACGCCCCAACTAAAAGTAACATCTAAATAGTAAAAGCTTGGACTTCAATGGGGAGAAGGCATCTCCTTAACCACTTCGTCGAAATTTTGGGAAGATATTCTTATCCTAAGAAGTCGTCCTCAACCGCAACAAACTCCAACCGCCCTTAAGGATTGTGGATTCTCCAACCCCTGGAAGACAACCCTCCACCGAACCATGGGGGAATCCCCCAACCAATGGCTAATGACCTTTCATTGAATTCATAGGGTATTCAGCCTTATTCAATTACTTTGATCATGCTCCATCAAATTCATGAGAATCCTTCACCGAGTTCCTTGTACTCATGAGAATCCTTCACCAAGTCCACAAGGAACTCGATCTTCTCCAATTGATTGATGATTGCATATAAATTGACCGCTCCCCGATCAAGAGAATGCAACTTGTAGTTTGGTACTACATGTTTGAACCTTGACTATAAGTTTACATGCTATAATTTTTGCTAAAATGAACACTTTAATTTAGTAGAGCTTTACTTGAATGTCGATCTCTCCCTTGTACATAAAAAACAAGCAATAATACTCTTATTTGCAGTCATTTCCACTCTCTTAATCCTGAACATTTTATTCTACTATTTTCTATTTAAAGTGAACCTGAGCGTCAAGTTTTTTGCTCGATCAATACATATTTGTATTATTCCTTTTACTTTGCATTTTCATTTACATAAATTTCTTTAAGCAATAATATCGCAGAACTTATATTCCTTACTTCCAAAAATAATCGAGCCGAGATAAAACTTGGAGAAAGCCCACAAGTTTGGAACTCAATGTTGGAATGCTAATGGACTAAAAGGAAAACATTATGGGAAAAAAATAATAATACGGAATTCATATCAATTAATGTTAGAAATATTTTTTTAAAATATAATTAATGTTAGTAAATATTTTATTTTTCGTTTTCATGAGTTGATTAATATCTTCTGACATCTCCACCTCCTAAAGTGGGCCAACACAAAGAACCAAGTTTTTACGAATGGACACTTTCTGTATATTGGGCCTAAATAGCGGATCTCTGAAGAAATTAGCCCATATCTCAATGCTAACAAACACTGAGAATTGGTCCGCCAATTTATTCTGAACCTATACCATTGAATACACTATTTTATTTATTTATTTATTTCTTAGGAAATATCATCTAATATATACAATCATCTTATAAAATATAATATAATAAATTCATATAAAATTTTATAATATTCACATGTCAGATAAACTCGAACTTATTTATAGGATTCAGTCTTACACAAAGAGGAGTAGTCTTAGGACCTCCCCTACAACAATATTAAACCAATCAAATTTTGAAAGAGTCATACATTAATAAATATAAACAATTATATAACATCATTTTTCTTTTTGAGTTTAGTAACGTGCTAATCTTGAAGAATTATTGTTGTCATTCATTTTAATATCACGTTAAATTTTAAATATAACTTTCGTTCTCAAAAATCTGTTTGACGATGATTTTAAAGTATTTAACATTTTATTAATTTCACAAAATAGCTATATAAATATACATATGCTTGTATCTAAATAAACTTCTACTATAAGAAATTATGTCAAAATTTAAGAAAATTTAAAGGAAGAAACAAATTGGTAGGTAATTAATTAACTATGAATTAGTAAGAGATAAGAAATTTATCTATTTTTATTTTAAAATTAACTTTAAAAATAAAATATTTTCTTAATATAATTAGAACGGGATCTTAATATTGCAAACCTTAATTTCTGGTCTTGGCAATATCTTTCTAAAAAATTCCCTCCAAATTTTTACCCACAAATATATTTTGTTAGTAAAAATTCTAACAAAATCAATAACAAAAAAAGTTGACAATAACATTATTGTCGAGTCAATTACAAAATAATTAGCAACCAATTCCACTGTCTTGTAATAAATTTATATTATTACTAATCACATTAAGTTTATCGTATTTGACGAACTTTTTTGTAAATAAAAATATAATGATCACAATCTTATTATTTGTCACATCACATGAGATATGGCGAATATTTCCTGAGCTTGCAGTTCATGTAAATCATCAAAATTTCAAGTTGTAGAGAAATAATGGGAAGAGTTTCATTGATGATCTTCTTTGAAAATTTCAGAGAATACATGTATATATATACCAATCAGTATGCGTCGTGCAGAGATGAACGTGAAGTGGGCCAAACCCGAACCCGTTTCCAACTCTTGGACCTTCACAATTGGCCCAAACCACAACTTTGAGTCCCCACCACCCGAAACGACTGCGTCTGCGTTCACTTCTGCGATGATAACAAGACGTCGCCGTTAAGCAATCAAAGGGGCAGGGGCAGAAGAGGGAATTCAGTTGAACAAGACAAGGGATCGTAGTAGGTTCAATCCAAATCCCTAAAAAAGAAAGCACTGCTTTAACCATTCTCGCTTCCGGACTCTCTCTTCTACTCTCTTCTCCTGAACTCCGCGGCGCAGATCCGAGGAGTTTTGGGAAAAATCCGCACTTCAACTAAACCTTACAACGCTTGCTCAGTTTCTTTTTTCTTCTTCGATCTTTCCTCGAATCGAGTTTCCATTGTTGTCAGGTAAGTTTGTCGAACTATTTTATATCTCTATTTGTATATGCGTGTAAGATTTTTTTTGTGTATTTTGGTGTTCGCTTAGTTCAGTAAGTACGTGATTGAGTTTTAGTTGATTTTCATGCTTTGTAGAATCCTTTTGTTTTTGGTTATTTGCTTTACTTTGTTTACTTGTTTTGATTGAGTTTTTTTTGTGTTTAAGCTGTGGACAATCTTGTTCTTTTCATTTCCCCCCCTCAGCTATTGGACTGATGTTCTTGTTTAACATAATGAGTGGATGGTTTATTTTTTTCGTTTTTGTTTTGTTTATATGGATGTTTTTAGTTTCTTTTTGCTATTGATTCTGTTCTGTATTATTGGTCTGCTAACTCACCGCCACCTGTTCTTTTTACTTTAGTTAGGGACCTTAGGGCGATAAATGAAATTCTTTTGTGTTTCATGAGAGTTGAATTGGTGAGATAGGCTTGGAGTTGTGTTTGTGTATATACTGCCACGAAATAGTTCACCCTTAATATTAATTGCCTGTGTAGCAACAAATATAGGGATATACTTTTTCGCTTTTACCTGGACAACAGTGTTTTGCTTATGTTACCCAACTTCTTATCATTGGCTTTCTCTTGTTTGTCCATGTAAGTGTTATCCAATCAGCTGGAGTGTTGATTAGTTGTTACATTGATGTGATCATGTGGTGATGAGCTGGCAGACTTTTCTCTTTTGAATGACATTGTTGTAGCATTTGCATTTCGAGCATGGTAACACGACCATTCTATTAATTAATTTCTTTGAATATGTGTAATTCGGACAATCCTTACTCATCCTTGGGTTAGCTGGTTTTTGTCGAGCACCTTCAACTTTTCATTAGTGTCATTATTTCATGTGTGAATCATGATATGAAAGATAAGCCTCTACGGTCCGATTTTGGTGCCATTTAATGTTTGTGTGTATGTCATTCACTAATCAAATGTAATTTAACCATCTTTTACCCTTCTCAGGGTCAGTGTTTTCATCAATTATATAGCTGATATCTTCTTTTAAGCTTCATATTTGTATTGGTGTTATGAGCAGTAGCGACCTTGTGCAGTGCTTTGTGATTAAATATTTAGTTTGTTGAGTGTTTTCATCTTCGTGCCAGGGTTTGTGTCTGTTATAGTACCTTATTGCCCGTGTTTATTCTTTTTTTCCCCTCCCTTTTCTGGCAGTCATGGCTGGAGCGGCACCTGAAGGTTCTCAATTTGACGCTCGTCAATTTGACGCCAAAATGAATGAGTTGTAAGTTCTCATCTTCTTTTGTAGGTTTCAACTCTTCGGAATGTTAGCCTAAAGAAGTTGTCCAGGTTTACAATTTATGCTGCCTGTCTTTCTGATAATCTGCATTGCTGGACACAGACTTGGAACAGATGGCGAGGAATTCTTCACAAGTTACGACGAGGTGTACGACAGCTTCGATGCTATGGGCTTGCAGGAAAATCTGCTTAGGGGCATCTATGCCTATGGTACATAAAGAATTCATTTTGAATGTACTATGTTTGTACTCTTCATTTATGCATTTTTCGTATGACGAAGTCTGTTCTTGTTGCGTTTGTCTTTGGAATTGTTTCCTATTCCATTACTCCTTTTTCCTTCCGTCTGTAATTTCCATCTTTTGATTTGTGTATTTACTGAAACCTCATTTGACTTACTACATTATGAAGCCTTCTTATGTGTGTGTTGTCTTCTCTGCGGTTGTAGAATGTGAACTTAGAGTTAACGCATGCGAACTAGTTCAATTTTGTGCTTCTAACTGATTTCAATTTCTAACCTTTAGTGGTGTGCTATGCTAGTTAGTGGTGTGCTATGCTTTTGAGTCTTCTAATGGTGAATGAAAGGAGATCTTGTTTGTGTTTTTTTGAAGGTTTTGAGAAGCCCTCTGCAATTCAGCAGAGGGGGATTGTTCCGTTCTGCAAAGGGCTTGATGTGATTCAACAGGCTCAATCCGGTACTGGGAAAACTGCAACCTTCTGCTCTGGAATTCTGCAACAATTAGATTATAATGTAGTTGAATGCCAGGCTTTAGTTCTGGCACCCACTCGTGAACTTGCGCAACAAATTGAGAAGGTCATGCGAGCACTAGGTGATTATCTTGGTGTTAAGGTTCATGCTTGCGTTGGAGGTACCAGTGTTCGTGAAGATCAGCGTATTCTTTCAAGTGGGGTTCATGTTGTAGTTGGTACACCTGGTCGAGTGTTTGACATGTTGAGAAGGCAGTCATTGCGCCCTGATTACATTAAGATGTTTGTGTTGGATGAAGCTGATGAAATGCTTTCGAGAGGGTTCAAGGATCAGGTCTTCCACTTATGCTCTCTTGTTTTGTTTTCTGGTTCTTTATCCTAACTGGAATTTTCAATGTGTACGTTCTATTCATTCACAATATATTTTTTGTTATTATTGATTGTCAGTAATGCTCTCTCATTGCACGGATTGCTGCCGCCTTTTGTGTATTTGATCACAGCTATCAACTTGTATCCTCTGACTATTATAGTTCTCATTTCTCCAGCAGTTGATCTTAAAAGTGATTCATCTATGTGCCACAAGTTCCGTATTTTGCATCTAATACTTGGGCTTTTTATTCTTCCAGATATATGACATCTTCCAGTTGCTGCCACCGAAAATTCAAGTTGGTGTTTTCTCGGCTACCATGCCACCCGAGGCCCTTGAAATTACGAGGAAATTTATGAATAAGCCTGTCCGTATTCTTGTAAAGCGTGATGAGCTAACCCTTGAGGGTATCAAACAGTTTTATGTTAATGTGGAAAAGGAGGAATGGAAGCTTGAAACCCTTTGTGATCTTTACGAGACCCTGGCCATCACTCAGAGTGTTATCTTTGTTAATACCAGGCGCAAGGTTGATTGGCTCACTGACAAGATGCGCAGTCGTGATCATACAGTCTCTGCCACCCATGGTGACATGGACCAGAATACAAGAGATATCATCATGCGAGAATTCAGATCGGGTTCTTCACGAGTTCTCATAACCACGGATCTCTTGGCCCGTGGTATTGATGTCCAGCAAGTATCTCTTGTTATCAACTATGATCTGCCGACTCAGCCTGAAAACTACCTACATCGTATTGGACGAAGTGGACGGTTCGGTAGAAAGGGTGTCGCCATAAACTTTGTTACCAAAGACGACGATCGCATGCTTGTCGATATACAAAAGTTCTACAATGTTGTAATTGAGGAGCTGCCAGCAAATGTTGCGGATCTCCTGTAATGCGGTTTTGGGTCCCTGAGTTTATGCTCCTTATCTGAAGTGATTTACTGTCCTATTTCATAGGCTAGTTTAATGTGTAATGGACCGAGGAGGGGGGGGGGAGATACATGTGCTGTGATTTGCAGAGGGAGCTATGCATCTCCCATGTGGTGGGGGGTTCAAAACTACTGTTGAAAATTTTTGGTTTGTTTCTTTTTTTTTTTATTTATTGTTTGTATTTTGTCTGTCCAAAATAACTGAAGATTTGGATGATGTTGGAGTTTATTGAGTCTTAAAGTTGGGTTTTGATTTTGTGCATGTGGTGAATGAAACTTTATTTGATCTTGGTATATGATGTTGGACGTGGTCTTTGTGTACAAATATGCTGGCGCACCTTGTCAAATGCTAATCTATGTTGTCCACCGACTTCTTGATATCCTCCCTCAATGGGTTTTTGAGGCGCTTAGATTAATTACTGTAGTGTATGGAAATGTGCTACTGGAAATATTTGAATGTGGGGATTCCCTTGCAGGGATCAAGATAAGGGTTGTGTATGAGATGTTACTGATCAGGCTATACTGGTGATCCTTCAATTCTTGGGCAAACCTGTGAGCATGGTCTAAAAGTTATCTATATGTAGGATGGATGAGATGGAGTTCACAATCTGGCTAGTAGTGTATTCATGTTAACTGTGCTTAGGGAGAGCTTGCCTCTCTCTTGCTCTACCATGCTTGCTTGAATGGGTGGTTGCAGACGCCACAAGAAATGTAGTTCTTGATGATTGTGTTAGCGTAACGGACAACTGCCATCTTTGATCATCATTTCACGTGCATCTTGTGCTATTCTTTCCTTATTGGAGATGATTGATCAAGAAGCATTTAAATCCTATTGGACAAATTTGAACATACGCTTTCAACTTATAATGCCATGGTGGAATTTGAGCAGGTTGCTATCAACCTATTTTGTTTCTTCTTTTTGGTCTCATTGATTAGCTTATCTTATTGTCTCTCTCTCTCTCAAAATTCTTATGCTATAAGGTTCGCTCTTTGTTGAAATACTTGAAACTTGATCAGTTAAGTATCATTTGGATGAATGATGTGGTGGTTCGCATATCATTGACGGGTGGTATTTTAGATTCAAGTTCTCATTTTTCAATTATTTAACTAAGAAGTAACAATCAAGCATGTCGTTCTTGGAAAAATATAAGGATATACACTTTTTTAAAAAAAAATACAAAATACTTGATCAAATAATAGCTACAAATATAATAACATCATGTATAGAGAAATATGAGAAAATTTTCTTCATGATCTTATTTTCATTAATAAACAATATTGGAGTGAAGGTCGTTGCCTAGAATTGTCATTGATTTTCAAGGGGCTGCTTTGTCAAATGTCTAACAAGGTTTAATCGTTGGACATAATTGTAAAACCCAATAGTGACTTTAACCAGCATATGCTCGCATCAATTATGAGTATAAATGATAGCTTCCGAACCACATGCTGCATCACAAAATATTTCATAAAAATAATTACATTTTGACCTATTATTTCTATTAAAATTAAAATTGCCACCATGTTTTCCATTTTGTTAACAATAAAAATGTTGAACTGAGCCCTGTTGATTTCTTGAAAACCCATTTGAATTTGTTTTTCTCTTTTATATATATATTTTTTAAAAAAGGTCTAAAAACACAACTAAGACCACATGTTTTCATCTCGAAGTTTTTGGAAATCACAAACCCTACAACTTAGCACTTAAATTGATTCCTACGAACTATATCTAAGATCGTTATAACTAAAATCCTCTGCTCATGTGCATGTGATACAACAATGAAGAGTACTGCGTTTGACCGGTCTAACATTGAGTTATTTGATAAATTAGGTGATTTTCCATATTATACGAAGGCAATAATAATATATATGATCGACGTATAATTTAAAAATAATAATAATTATATGATGTTTATTAAATAATTGATTTGATTTGAGTCAATTCAAATTGATCTGGGTAAAATATTTTCGTAATTCCACACTAAATAATTTTCAAAAATCAAAGAACAAAAGCCATTACCAAATCCACCCAACCTCTCTCCTCTCTTGCCTCTTGGCAGTTTGTCTTTTGTCCCCCCAACTCTGCCAATTTTGCCTCTTTTCTTACCTGTCAAAACAACCCAGAAAAGTTTTTCCCACCCCCACAGCCAACTCCTCATACACTCAAAATCAAGATTCAAGCCTCCAGCTTTTCTTTTTCCTCACCCCATTAAAAGAAACTTGAAGAAAACCATGGCAGACTACAGATCAAAGTACTACACTGATGGAAAAATGCAGATAGAGCCTTACTATGGGCCCCTTCTACCACAAGGCCTAATGATTTCAGGTCTTACAGTGCTTCTTATACTTATTATTCATCCTCTTCATACTATGACGCTGTAGGGCAACCGGCGCCGGCTGCGCCGCCCCAGAAGCTCAAGAAGGGAAAGAGCACCAATGGGTCAATTTCAAAATCCTGGAGCTTTAATGATCCTGAGTTTCAGAGGAAGAGAAGGGTGGCCAGCTACAAAGTTTACTCTGTGGAAGGCAGAGTAAAAGGGTCTTTCAGGAAGAGTTTTAGGTGGCTTAAGGATAAGTATACTCAGGTGGTCTACGGATGGTGGTGATTTAAATAACTTATGGAGGAGGTGTGCTCTGCTTTTGATTTGTGATATATATTCTTCTTTTTTCTTTTGGATATAGAGCTATGAGTTCTTGTAGACTGTGGTGTGTTATGGGCTTTCAGCATAAACTTCATTTAAGTTGTTGATTTGAGGGAGTGTATTCTGTAGACTTGGTTATAAAGGTGATCTTTTTACTTCATCTATGCTCTTTCTAGAGAATTTGTACTTATTGACATGATCTGAAGAAGTTGTTTGTGGTGATCTAGATTGATTCACTTAAATGATTGTTTATTGTTTCTGTTTCTACATCAACGAAAATCTTATCTCGTCTGGTTGTGGTTGTGCGATCTTGGCAAGGAGATCATGTTTGAGCATATTGTTCAATAAATGCTGATGTCTTGTTATGTTCTCAACCTGAAATTTGAGTCTTCTATTTGTTTGTAGTAGTGAATCAAGAAATGGTTGATTCTGTCTTTGATTTGGCTGATGATATTTTTCTGGCGATATCTTCCTCACGTTGATATACTTTTGCTTAGTTTTCTATTAAGGAGTTGGAGTTGAAGTTCATATACTTGAGTTGATTCATTCATGCAACTTTAACATTGTTGTTGACTGTGGTGTAAGGTCAATGGTGCTCTGAGTTGAAGGTTGCATCATGCCCTTATTACCTTTGATTTTCTGTTAATTGCCTTACCAGTGTGCATTAGAATCAATGAGTTTGTTCAAGGAGCAAAATTGCCAATCTTTGCATGAAATTACAATAGTTTATGGGACTATAAAGCCTCAATGTCCAAGCCAAGGTAAAACTACAGAGTACAATGAATCACCCCCCTCTGTGCAAACATTTCATATACACTGCAGCCTCAGAGAATATGAAAAAAGTGAAGAAAGTAGAAGAGCAATCACCGTATGTTATACAAAGTTCTATCACAACAACAAGACGATCACCAATTAATCAACTTAGATAAACAGGTAAAACAGAGTAGCCGGAAGGGGGGTCTGCTCAACATCTTCCAACTTGCACTGAAAGTAAGAGATTATGGTAAAAAAAACAGGAAAGCTCTCAATTGCATTTGCGGTGATATGAACTCAAGAATTACCTCATAACCAACACCTTCCGTACTTAGCCGATACCTTGTAAAGATGTGCATTAACACTGCAAAGAAACATCGGAAGGGCCGGGGCTAAAAAAGGTGAACTATCTGCGGGGTGGGAGGAGGGCCAGCCGGTGGCGGAGGAGGCCGAGAAAACAGACGTGACAATGGGGACCGGGAAACAGCTGACTGGCGTTTCGGAATTTTCAGTTTAACCACTCATTTGCTATTTTTGATGTACTTTCTCTCTGGTCCTTTATGTTCTTCTATTTCACGGAGCGCCCCTGGGAAGTTGTATATTCAACATTTCTCACATTCTTGATTAATTTAGATCTTTTATGTTCAGTAAAATATACGATAATTCTTTGATTTTATGTTTGGATTGATTTATGATTAGGATGTTGAGTTATAATAAACGCATTTCGATAAATTTTTCATAAGAATGTTGGACATAAATTTTTGCAGAAACACATTAAATTTGTGTTCATCCCTTGATTTATGGTACAAGGATACCTATTTATTCTTTTATTCTATGTATGTATTATCCTCCCCTTACACCTCTAGCATTGCCAACCCCTTAGCCTATGCCTTTGTATTTCATCAACCCTCTAACAAGAATTAAAGCACAATGAAAAAATATTGACAAGTAGAAATTCCATGTAGTTGATCTAAATTAAAAACTTTATATTACTTGGTATAATTAAGTAGTATACTTATGATTAAATTTAGATATATATAGCACGCACTCAATATCATTTTAATTAAGATTAGTATTTACATGCACATTTTTTTGAAAATTGTCATGGCTGGCTGACAATAATATGTGAAATTTTAACTCAAATTTAGATTTGATCTAACTTGCCAATTCTATAAACGTGTCGGAAGAACTTTTTGAGGAGTGATGTGAGAAAATAATAAAATTTAGGGGTGAAGGGGAAAATAAGATATTCCCCGGAATATTGCCCGTCTAAGAAACCGAGAGCCCAACAGGAGCTGAATCACTTTTATTGTCAATAGACGAAAATCGACGGGAGATCTGTAATAATAGAACAGAGATCTCTGCTGCCTTGGAAATATACACATTTCACCACTTCTTTTTTAATATATGTAATATACACACGATACTGTTACAATTCAGACCCAAATTTATATTCAGCGAGGAAAAGTATCAAGAAAACGCAGACGGGAGCGACAGGGAAGAGATGTGGGTATCTATTTGCTTAACGATAGCGGCCACCGCCGGAAACAATATCGGCAAGGTCCTCCAGAAGAAGGGCACCCTCATTCTCCCACCTCTCTCTTTCAAGCCCAAGGTTTGGATTTCATATTGGTGTATGTTAATGGATATATGCTTTTAATACCATATATGCTGGTATGTCTATAGATGGTTTCTTGGCTTGTGGTTTTGTGTAAATCTTGGGCACAATGGTTGTTAATTAGACTTGATATAGCTTTGCGCTGTAGATGTGATCTTTATGTATTTTTCTCGGTTGTCTTGGTATTGCACTGCTGAAGGTTCTGTCGTGGATGTTTTTTATTTGTGTCTCTGTCTTGTGCTTGCGTCTTATGGTTTAGTAATTGTGTACGTATATGAATTCTTACCGTGTGGATGAATGAATAGATTCTGCTTTGTTATATGTCATCTTGGGCAATTCGTCTCTCCCCTGGTTATATTTGATTTTTATTGTTGTGTCCTCTGAAAAAGGCTGTCTTTATGTCTTCTTGATGATGGGTTTTTATTATAACGGTCAAGGTTTTGTTTCGTGTATTTCTATTTGTAGGTGCTAAGGGCCTATGTTTCCAATAGAGCATGGATTATTGGCTTCTTGATGGATATTTTCGGGGCTCTCTTGATGCTGCTAGCACTATCGCAAGCTCCTGTAAATGTCACCAAGATTACATATTTTATCTTATCTGTTCAGCTTGTGTGGTCATGATTATGAATTGATCCTGAAATTTTACCTTTCATATAGGTATCAGTCATTCAACCTGTCTCTGGCTGCGGGCTTGCTATTCTTTCAGTATTTTCTCATTTTTATCTGAAGGAGATCATGAATGCTATTGATTGGATAGGAATCGCTTTTGCTGGTGTTGGCACTATAGGTATTGTAAATGCTTTGGTGTGTAAGCTAAAACACTAGGATTCCTTGGGTTGCACACCTTTCTTCTCATTGGCTGCTATTATGATTTCTCGTTTGTATCTCCTCCTTTTGCAGTGAAGTACTGCTTTCTTTACTACTTTTCATGATCAATGTTCCTTTGTGGAACGATATCTGTTCATTTCTTCTAAGGTTAATAGTTAATGTGCATCTTTGGCTTCAGAATCGGCAAGACTTTTAAGTGGTTTGTGGATGATGAGTTAAAGCTTCAGGTTTTATCTGTATTCACAAAATTTAGAAATCTTGGAACGATTCTCATAGAGTTTGATGGCTTGGTGTCATCACCATTGTAGATATGCTTAGATTGAGACTGCTCAAATAGTAGTATTAGGGATATAGTCTTATTTTCATTGTACTATGGGTATACGTTTCCTCATTATTATGTGGGAAAAACTTGAGCACAAGAGTCTTCTCTCTGCAGAAATGCTTGATTTATGGGCTACGTGTGCTCTGCAAACTCAGCACTAGGATCCGTGATGGTTTCAAAGGATTGTCTTCTGCTTGAAATTTCTTTATAACTCCATTCTTCAATGGTCCTCTTTCTAATCGTTGTATCCTGTGCATCCAGGTGTTGGTGCTGGAGGCGAAGAACAAAAGGCATCATTGATCTCAGTTTTTCATTTACCATGGCTGGCATTTGTAGTTACTTTCTTGTTTGTAGGTATCCTACCTTTTATTCAGCATCTAATCATAGATTAAGAAGGAAAAGAAACTAAGAAACAAATTTCCTTTCTACTCATTTCTAATGAACTTAACCTTAGAATGTTTGCTCGTTATAGGTACTTCTTAATGGATGGCTTCGTGTGTACAGACGCCAAAGAAGAGAACAAGAGTTGGTATATTTGAAAATTCCTATTTGAGATCCCATGCTATCAAAGTGCTGAACTTGCTTTATGACCTAAGCTGCATGAACTTGATGTCAATTTTGCACTTTGATCTTGCAGATGCAGTATGAAGTGGTTGAAGAAATCATTTATGGTTTGGAATCTGGCATTTTATTTGGGTACTGTTTTGTTTTGAAATTAAAAGAATGTGTTATGGCGCAATTATTTTCATTCTGTGTATGATCCATAATATCTTTCAATTAGACTTCTCATGATTAAAAGAACACTTCAAAAATCATTTCAGGATAGCATCTGTAATATCAAAGATGGGATTTGTATTCTTGGAGCAGGGATTTTCCAAATTATTGCTTCCTATTTGCATAGCAATCAGCATATCCTGCAGCGCTTCTGGTTTTGTTTACCAGGTAATATAACTGCTGTTTGATTTGTATGTCTCGGCATGCACCAATAGTTCACATGTTTTTACGTTTTGACTGTTTAAATTATTTATACATTTAGATGTGGTGATAATACAATATAACTGAGGGTTTTTAAACTACGACATTCTTATGGATTAATCCAGTAATAGGATGCTATTATTCAGTACAAAGTTCCGATTGTCTTTATAATTCGTGGAGGATGAATTTGAGGTAATAATTGATTTTGCTTCCCAAACAGACCCGTGGTCTGAAGCATGGCAGAGCCATTGTTGTGTCCACTTGTGCAGCTGTTGCTTCAATTGTGACTGGCGTGCTTGCTGGTATGCTTGCATTGGGTGAACGGTTACCTTCAGCTCCCTTGGGTCGGCTAATACTTCTCCTCGGATGGTATCCAATTTACATTTCCACATCTTTCCCTTTTCTATTCTTCTTAGAATTAGCATTTTGAATTTGGTATGCGCACATCTTGCAATTAATCCACTGATTTTTTCCCTGGGCTTCTATAAATTAACGCAAGGCTGTTCATCATTCTTGGTGTGATCCTACTGGTAACTTCAACGCGTCTGGCATGCCACCTTCCAAGGCCCTGGAGACGGTTTGCAAGAAGTGGTGTGGATAGGAATTTTGGGCCCAGGCAATCTCCTTCAATCCGTACAAGGGACACAAATCCCAGTGCTGTTATCCAAACAAGCACGCTGCATCATTTAATGTCATCTCCCTCAAAAGAAAAAGCTTGAATTTTTCAAACTAGAAAAATACTAACAAGAAAGTACGCATTTCGCTCCTTGGATACAATGTAGCCTAGGTTCATTCTAAAGCTGTTGTTCAATAGCATTGTAGTCCTTGTATACAATATAGCCTAAGGTTCATCCTAAAGCTGTTGATTGATCTCTGTCCATTGTGAGTGTATAGTGTATTCCTGAGCGGGTGAGATGGATTTGAACTACAATTGTTGTTCTTAGACTCGGAAGTGTAAGTTGAACCATTTTTTGCGCTTTTCGTTCATTTCTCTTATGGAGAAACAAAGTAATACAACTATTGAAAAATTGGCTAAAAGTGGGGTTTTGCCTGACTAACTGCTTTTAGGAAATTCTATGTTGTTTCATTTTGGCAAGGTAAATAATAGGGTGGGGACTTGTTTTCCTCTGAGCAGTTAAAGTCGGCAACAAAACAGTCGCTGCTGCGTAGCGCGCCCGACAAAAATGTTGTGACATTAACATGTGCTCTGTATATGGTAGTTTGTTTCTCTGTGAACAGTAGTTGGCTTTTCAATGGGCACAGGAGGTTGAGTTCTGAGAAGAGATAAGATCATGAGACTTAGGCAAAAATGGCAGAACCCTCTAAAGGGGGACCCCTACACCATGCGAAGGAGCCACCTTAAAAACTCCAAAAGCCACTCCAACCTCGTTTTGACCTTTTTATCAAACAAGAGTTGTCTAGCACCCACTGAACTTCAATCAATCAAAGATTTCCAGGGCAATTTAGTCCCTTCCCACCTCATCTCTCTAGGATATGGCGTTTTAAATAGGGTTGGCAGTGTACCATTTCTAGTACAATCATGCATCATCCTGTGCCCATATTGCCCCACATCACAAATCAAGTAACATGAATATTAACCAAAAATGACACCAAGATTCTGTTGAGGAATGAGAAAAAAGGAAGCATGAGATTGGACGATAGAAGATGGCCGTTTTAGTTCGCATAAGTTGAAGCAAAGTGTGAAGCAAACCACATCAAGAAAATTGATTCAGCCTCCCATATACTTATTGAGCGTCTAAGTACTGAATTAAGGCAGAAGTGGCATCTGCCCGATCAAGGACATGTTTAACAATAGAACCTAGTCCACCGAGTTGAATGTTTTGCACCCTACTATTAGTAGAATCTGAGGTTCCCTTAATCAACATCCTTTCAACTATAAATACCTCATTCTGATAGGACCACAAACATATGGTCCTGATCTCTTCTTCTCTCAAATATAAAGTTCTGTGAGAGCTCTTAACATCATAACATCAAAAGTATGAGCTGACAATATGACTATAACAGCAGCATTGTCATGCAAAAACAGGAATCACAAAGAATCAAACAGGACATACTAATGCATCATTATGGTGGCCCAGATGAACACAGAAGTAATCAGATGGAGTGATCTATCCAGTAAATAGGCCTACCACAAACAAGAATTCCATCATGTATTTCTTTTCATTGGGTAATTGGTCAGTTACTCCATCTGCCAGCTTTCTTGGGGGGCAACATGTTCTTGGTAAGGACTGTATTCCTGCAAAGTTAAAAACCACGCGGCTAAAAGAATTAAAAATGAAATCATTTGCTGTATGAGATAGCAATTCAATCAGTATGCATAGCTGCAGAAATATGCAAAATACTTGCATAAACTTAGAGACCAATTTGCAAGGAAGTTCAATAATTTCATAAATTTCAGCTGGAGGAAAAGTCACCTCCATGTTTGCTAGAAGCTCCCTGGCAGAAGGAGCTGAAAGAACTATGTGCCGAGCAGCTGGCTTGATGAAACCTTCCTCGACGCCTTTGTCAAATAATGTGAGCAAAGAGTCATAGTACCCATCAACGTTGAGCAAACCAACCTGTTAACAAAACTATTCAGATCAAAAGAAAATAACTGATACACTTCATCTAAGCCTACAGGTAAAGACAGATGAATCACTGGTTTCTTATGGATTCCGAGTTGTGCCCATGTTATCATCTCCAACAACTCTTCCATGGTTCCATATCCTCCTATAAAGTGAAGGAAACAGAAATGCTAGTCTGTAAGATAAAAAAAAATACAACTATCCAAAATAGAGTCTGTGGTCCTTTCTAAATCTTTTACCAGGAAGAGCAATAAATGCTTCAGCCTCCCGAGCCATTTCAGCTTTACGCTCATGCATGTCTGCAACAATCTTCACTTCTCCAATAGTTTCTCCTGATATCTGTCCATGTAAATTATATCCGTGGAGCGTTATTGGAAACTAATTACTACTATGCAAAATAGCAGAGAAACAATTTCCAGTCAATCCAACCTCACATAATTATCAGTTAATTATCACAAGACTTAGAAAATCAATTCGTAGAATATACAAATAACATTGCAAATCCAACTCCATTGGGCTATAGCTTCTGCAGAATCCAGATTTCGAACACACCCCAGAAAAAAACTTGCTGAAAAGAAGTGACCGATGAATTCTTATGTTATTTCCATGGGGAGTGGCCAAACTGAAAGTGGGTATTAGGGATAAAAATAATGTAAAAGTAGTTGCAAAATCTATGAAGATATACCTCAATGGGCACTAGAGCTTTTGGAATTACTCTGCATGTTAAAAGCAAATAACAATCAAGTTAAGAATCCAGAGCCATTTTTAAGTTTAAGAAGACATTTAACAGGTACTTTATTCAACCCTTACCCAAGAACATGGCAACCACCATCATACACTCTCTGGGAAATTAACCCCATTAGCCCAACACTACCTCCCCCATACACCAAGTTTATCTTCCTTTTCACCTGCAGTCAACATTCACCAAATGCACAACCATTACATTACTAAACAAGCCAATCTCATAATCAAGTGGTAGTTAAACATTTCACAGAATGTACAGGAATTATTACACTCCCTATGCCAAGATAAAGGAAAACAGTCCATAAACTTCACAAGTTTGCTATAACAAGAACACATTCAGAGCTCAAACTTCAGAAAACAAACAAGAATCCCAATATCAGCTAGCCAAGAATTCATCGGGAAAGTCAATTTTTTGTCAACTGCTTTGAACCATGACTAAGATTTCAATCAAAGACTGATTCTTTTTCCAAGAAAGAAAAAAAAAGGAAGAAACCATTTCATTTCCCAAGTCAATAGCAGCATCGCTAAAGACTTTTCTGTGGCCCGGATGACTTCCACAGAATACACAGATTCTCGTGAATTTGCTGCTGTTGCTTGAATTGCTCTCCATTCAAACACAATCCTCTTCACAATCAAGTTTTGGAAATTTTAACTATATGAATGTAGTAAGTACAAACGGGAGTCAAATATCCAAAATATTCAAACTTGATACTACATCTACACATGTATCAGAAACTACTTCAAAAGGCAAAGATGAAATAGACTGGACAAGATAGAGTTAAGACAATCTGGGTATTTCTTGTTTTAATGTATAAAGCAGTTGAGCCCAAGACCAAGAAATCAACAGAGTTTTCAGAGGTGTCTGCGGCTTATATGAGTGTGCGTTTGCAGACTGCTTAATGATTAAAGAAAAACATGAGCTGCCCACATACTCTTGAGTCTGTCGGCTTTTCAAAGTTCGATTAAAAATTTTAGTGTGTTAATCAAAAGATTGATTGAATCAAATATAAGAGTTTTTCTGTCCATAGCATATATATTGTGAATTTCCTTTCAAAATTATGACTCGTTCTTGACACTTGATAACTCCTTTTATCATTTAATACTTGTTGCATTTATTATGTCTTCAAGTTGATCAAAATAACTACATAAAATGGCTACTGATATTGACAAAAATGATCAAATTGGCCACACAAAAGTGGACTTGGACACATAAATTATCCAAAACTTACCAAGAATTCCACAGGTCACCTTTTCCAATAAGGGACAGTTTATGGCTATATTTAAATACTAGACTTGGACACATAAACAAGTAGCAGTTGTATTTCTTATTAGGCAGTAGACATCAAAATCATGAATACAACTACATTCGATGCATTTTGGTGCAGGAGGTACCTATGTCCTAATACCTTTATTGCAGGGGAAATTATGTAATTGAGCTCATTTAATGTTGGAGAATTTTCTTTCTTGCTGGCCTGGGCACATATATACTTGGCACTAAATCTTTTGGGCTATGCACCTAAAGGGACTAAAGGAGGACATTGGACTATATAAAGATTGGATTAGGACTGTTTCAGGAAATGTAGTGCAGGTTTATTAACCACAGTCATCTATATATCCTGCCGGGGCTCACGCAGAACGACGTGAAAATTTTGTACTATGATGTAAGGATTTCTCGTAATCAATATTTGTGGCCTTTTGGACTTGGATTTCCCAAGAAAACACCTTTTGAATTCATCCACTTTAATTGACAAAGTGATTTGGCGCTGTCCGTTTCTGTCTACTCAAATCCCAAAAAAGAGAAGAGAGACAGAGAGCAAGAGTAGTTGATGCCACTACAAGACCAAAGAAAGAACATTGCTTAGTGGGACAAAATCAAAATTCGCCACTTTCAAACTTAAACATACCTTAGTTTTAACAATACCGACAAGTTCATTGTAATGGGAGCCTCGTCAAGTGAAGTGAATTGAATGGGCATGTTTTTGTTTTCCCTTTGCAAATGTGATTGTGATTCGTGACTAAAGAAAGTTGTGCTGCTAAAGTGTGTTTTTCCACTTCGAGTTGTGTTAAGGCAGCCTAAGCAAGCCAACTAAAGATACGGGCCCACGTCCGTTTAAGATAACGGGACTTTTATCCCCACTGGATAATAGAAAAAAAGGATATAAAATCATATATTAAAATAATTATATCTTCAAGGGAAGTAACTAATTTTAACCGTCAAAAGTTAATGCTGTAGCTAAAATAGAGGTGCCAACCCTCTTGGCCTTAGCTTTTTCTTACACAACCCTGAATTCAAGCAACCTCATTCGGCAACCACTTCAGTTGAATCACCTCTAACAATATCCAACCCAAAAATAAACGTTAAAGTCTTTTCTGTAAGTCCCAGAAAAGAAATCAGTTGAAATTTTTGTTCAGGCTCTGACAAACTGGTGTCACTGCAATCTTGGTCTTTCCTCTCCTTTTTTCCTTTTCTTTTTCCTTACCATGGGGAAAGAAATTCCTTTGGGTGTGTATTAAAGATAAACTTGTTAATTATCATTATTTATATTTATATATATATATATATATATATATATATATTTTGCCTTCAATTTAAAGAAAAAGAAAAAAGAACTGAAAGTGTTCATCAACTGACTCATGTATTCTTGCAACAATTTGCTGCAGTTTCGTTGCTCTGCGGAGTTTTAGGTCGTAAGAAAGCGTCAAGCCCGGATGGCGAGGCCGAGAAACGAGACGATAATACAGATGGAGGCGCCACTCAAATGCCCCAAGACCAACTCACGAAACCGTCAGCCGCCGAGAGTACGGAGGACCAGGCGAGGGACACCGCCCAACCAACGTCCAACGATCAGCAGGTACCACTACCGCCGCCGCCTGGCAGGCAGCAATTCTTGAGAGCTGCCTCTTGCCACCACCAGCCCGAGCGGTCCAACTCCATGACCTCAAAGCTGGTGTCCAGCCTGAGCATGAGGGTAAGCAACGGTATGCCCGGGCGGCAGTTTTCCCGGCGGGAAGATAAGCCATGGAGCAAGGACAAGAAGTTGAAACCAGAAGATTCGATATGGAAAAAGACGATAATTCTAGGAGAGAAATGTAGGGTCCGTGACGACGATGAAGATAACATTTTATACGATGAGAAGGGCAACAAAATTGCTACGTTTCATCAGAAACCCCAGACCGCGGCCATGTCTTTTTCACGGCATACTACAGTACCTACATGTACTACTAATAATCAGGAAGAATTATCAAGCAAATAGGTAGAAATTCGTTCTTATGTTTTATTTGTTTCTTTTTTTTCTTTTCTTTTCTTTCTTTTTGATCACATATCCTTAGACGTATATATAACTTTCTAGACTGAACTAATTATCCTGTTCAGTCTCCTTTAGATGGTTAGTCCCAGAAAATTAAATGCAACGATCGATCTGCTTAATTGAAGATTTTGGTCTCTCCTGCTGAATGAGACAAGTATCATGGGGATGATCAACAAGCGTCATCAACTAATGATCATTGCACTGTTCTATATAATGATAAAAGGCAATTAAGCAGATTTTGCCTTAACTAATAACCTGATCATGCTATCAATCCAATTTGCCACTATATATACATATGCGGCATTTCTTTCTTCCTGGGAAAAGGCGAACATGGCAAATTAACAGTTTGTGTGTCCAAGAAAATCAAGAAATGGAGTTCTCTCTTCTTACCCCAATGTTCTTGACTAGTTTTCTTGTACTCCTCATTGGTTCTCCAGTCACTAGTTTCAGAAATTCATCAAGACTCGACCCAGAAACAATATTACTAAACCCGGCGGCCATGACGTGATAGTAACAGATGCACTCATCCATGACCTTTGCCCTCAGTCAAGAAACCCTGATTTCTGTCAATACATTCTTAGCCAATTCAAGGGCCAACCCCTCTTTCCTAAACTTCTTGCAAGTTTAGTTGGGACGACGGTGATACAGGCCAAGACAACAACGACTAAGATTTGGCGCCTGCAAACGGCCATAAAAGACGACCGATCTGAACTAAAACTCAGGTATTTCAAGTGTTGGACGAGACACAAAATGGCTACTCATCAACTCATTGAAGCTAACAGATTCATGCGCGCTGGTCTGACAAGATCTGTCAGGAACCATACTTCGCTTGCCATGACTGAAATTCAATCTTGCAACCAAGAACTGGCTAAACAGAAGCGTGAACCATCAAACATAGCTAAAGATATTAGGAAGTTGCAAGATCATTGCAGTGTCATATTGGTCATATGTCATAAATTATTGGACGGTTGATTAGTAATACGGGGCGTGAGGTATTAATTTGAGATAACGAGGTGTTCCTTCTCCTTAATATTCTAGATGTCAGTATAACCGCCAGAATTGTGTTACAGATGTTTCGCATTGTTGAAGGCTAACAATCCGTTCTGATCCAGATCAGAAAATCAAGTGGAAAAATAAAATTTTAAATTTGAAGAAATTAAGCAAGCAAAATTGTAAAAACTTCAATTTCTCATTTTTGGGCTAATTCTTCATTTTGTATTTATGGATCCCGTCAGGCTGACACTGTAACACAACTGCAAAGCCAATTAAGCGAAATTTGAAACCTGCGGAAACAAAAGAACACATTGCGAAGTATGTCTTCTCATTTAAATAGTAAAGGAATATATATATATATATATAATTGTTCTTTTCAAAAAGTTAAAGTAATGGGCAAGCAGCTTTCACTTGGCCATCAATACACTTTGCCATTATATACACCATTTCTGCTTACTTGTGAAAAAGAGAAAAAGTAGGAAAGCTATTTATAAACAAAATCATACGTATGTTTTTGCATTTGACTTAAACAATCATCATCCAAGAAAAAACCTCATGCTCCTAATATCACCAATAAAAAATTTCTGGTTTTCAGACACAAATGCAAATGCAAGAATAACATATGAACTCATCCACGAAATTTGTTCCAGGACAAGGAACCCTTCTATTTGTCTAAACACCCTCGATTCTTTAAGAGGCTCTCGCCTTTTCCCTAAACCCCTCGTTGTCTTGGGAATGAATCCCATGAGCATGACACAATCTCATGCCAACAGAACGGCTACCTCAATTTGGGACCTGTATCGTAGCACCGCTAACCGTATGTTTAAGCTAAGAAGAAGGTAGTATAATTGTGTTTTGAATTATGTTGATGCTATGAAGCAACTTAATAAAGCTAAGAAATTGATGTTGGCTGGAGAGGCCAGATCTGTCAAAAATTACACATTGCTCGCAGTTGATCGAGTTGATTCCTGCGACGTTGAATTGGTGAAACCACTCATATCAGAGGCTAATAGGAAGTTGTTGTAGGCTAACATGAAGTTCAAAGATCTCTGCGATATAACTGTGGAAATTTATTAGAAGATTAATGTGTTTATTACAAATAAATATCTTAGATATTTTCTAGAGAATTGTAGAAAAAATCCTAGATAATTTTTGAGCAAAATTCTAGAGAGTTCAAAAGCTTCTTGAGCAAGCTTCTAATTGTAACCACAAATCCAATTTCAAGAAGCTTCCATGAGCTAGTATAAATAGGCATATAGTATGAGGATTTGTAGTAAGGAGAAAGAAAGCATTGCAACTAACTATAAATTATCATTTTTCAAGTTCTAGCTCTCTTACTCTTCTTTTGTTGATTTAGCTAACTACTTTTATTCTAGCCTTGTTCTCCAAATCTCAAACCAATATTCCTTCAATCAATCTTTTTTAAAAGGCTAAAATACTAACAGTGGTATCAGAGCCACGTCCGACCGTATACTGGGCGTGTACTCTTATCTTAAATACTTTCTTATCAAAACTAATTCTATTGTCCAACCACCATGTCCTCATTAGCCAAACAAATTTCAGTCCCCATTTTCTCCGGCCAAAATTATGATTACTGGGCCATTAAAATGAAAACTTACTTTCAATCTCAAAAACTATGGGATAGTAGAAGAAGGGGTTACTCTGCCGGAGGATAGTTCCACTTCGTCGTCGGCCGAGAAAGGTAAATTGGAGAATAAGAAGGCAAAGGATTCAGAGGCTTTATACTACATCCAAACAGCAGTGGCAGATCATATTTTTCCAAGAATTAGTGTTGCCTACATCGGCAAAAGAAGCATGGAGCATTTTGCAGAAGGAATATCAAGGCAGTGCAAAGGTGCGTATCATTAAACTCCAAACTCTTAGAAGAGATTTTGAAAATATGAAAATGAAGGATTCTGAGACGATTGATGAATATTATACAAAAGTACGTGAATTGGTGAATCAACTAAAAGCCTATGGGGAGGATATACCAGAAAAAAGGGTCGTAGAAAAATTGCTTATAAGTATCACTGAGAAGTATGACCCAATAGTAACAACTATTGAAGAAACAAAAGATATCACCGCACTAACTGTGACCGAGTTAGTTGGGTCACTTGAGGCATATGAAAAAGGCGTAGTAGGCGAGAAGAAAATTCTCTTGAAAATGCTTTTCAGTCTAAATTAAATATGAGATCTCAGAATTCCAATAGAAAAGAAGAAAATTTTAGAAGTACAATGAGAGACAAGAAGAAGCAGAACAAAGAAAAATACATACCATGTCTATTTGTAAAAGAACAAACCATCTTGAGAAGGATTGTTATTTCGGGGAAAACCACAATGTCGAAATTGCAAGAGACTTGGACATGTGGAAAAAGAGTGTAGGCTTAAAGGAAATCATCAAGCTAACTGCATAGAAGAGAATAATAGCAGTGATCAACTATTCTACACATGCAACTCAGTAGCCGAAACAGGGGAAGCTACATGGTATATTGATAGTGCAACTAGCAATCATATGACATACAACAAAGGAGCTTTTCAGACACTGGACGAGTCATTCAAGACCAATGTCAAACTTGGAGATAATCACATCGTGAAAGTTGAAGGAAAAGGATCAGTCGCTATCAACACAAAAAAAGGTACGCGCATCATTAATGATGTTATGTACATCCCTAACCTAAGAACAAATTTGTTCAGTGTTGGACAAATGACGGAGAAAGGATATACTCTACACTTTGGAGGAGATTCATGTACTATCTATGACAACAAAGATAAAACTCTTAAAATTGCGGAAGTAAGAATGGAGGAGCACAGATGTTTTCTAATACATCTCCAATATATGGGCCGCACAGCAATGAAAGCACAAGAGGACCAGTCATGGCTATGGCACAGGAGGCTCGGTCACTTCAACTTTCAAGGCTTAAAAATACTACATCAAAAGAAAATGATGACAGACTTACCACAAATCCAAGCTGTCGAGGGAGCTTGCGAAGCCTGTCTACAAGGGAAACAACACAAGAAGTCATTCCCTTCAGGAACCTCCTGGAGAGCTAAAGCAGTATTGGAACTCATTCATACTGACGTCTGTGGTCCAATGAGGACACCGTCACATGAGCAAAACATATATTTCATCCTATTCATCGATGACTACTCCAGAATGACTTGGGTATACTTCATGCGAGAAAAATTCGAAGTCTTTAAGGTTTTCAAGAAGTTCAAAAATCTGGTGGAGAAACAAAGTGGTCGAAGCATAAAAGTTCTCAGAAGCGATCGAGGAAAAGAATATAACAACTCAAAATTTGACAAGTTCTGTGAAGAAGAGGGTATCGAACATCAAACTACTGTCAGTTATAATCCTCAACAAAATGGAGTGTCAGAAAGAAAGAACAGAACAGTCATGGAGATGGCAAGATCGATGCTGCAGGAGAAACACTTGTCGAAAGCTTTTTGGGCAGAAGCAGTCTACACTGCAGTCTATCTACTCAACAGGTGTCCCACCAAGGCGGTTCAAAACATGACTCCAATAGAAGCGTGGAGCGGCAAGAAACCTTCAGCTAAGCATTTGAGAGTATCGGCAGTATTTGCTATGTACATATTCCAACAGAGAAAAGGCATAAGCTGGAGAAGAAGACAGAAAAAGGGATCTTCCTCGGCTACAACACACAGTCAAAAGGCTACAGAATCTACAACCTAAAGACCAAGAAACTAATTCAGTAGAGATGTTGACTTCGACGAAGACGCCATGTGGAACTGGGATGAAGAAAAAATAGAAAGACAAAGTGTAATGATTCCTAAAGAGACACCTCCGCAACAACAACAAGAAGGAACAGACCAAGCAGAAATGGAAAGGAGGAGTCAACAAGCACCAGGATCACCCAGAGGCCACCATCATCAGAAGAGATTGAGGAAGAAACCCCGCCAAGAAGGACAAAGCTTCTCAGTGATATATACGAAACATGCAACTTCATCATGTTGGAACCAGAGAATTTTGAAACTGCTGTAAAACACAAAGTATGGGTCCAAGCAATGGAAGAAGAAATCAAGATGATTGAAAAGAACAACACATGGGAGCTCGCAGACAGGCCAAAAGACAAAGAAGTAATTGGAGTAAAATGGATCTACAAGACGAAGCTGAATGCAGATGGATCAATACAGAAGTACAAGGCTCGACTCGTAGCAAAAGGATTTCTCAACTAGCAGATGATCTCATATATACAGGAAACAATGAGAAGATGATTCAAGACTTCAAAGAAGACATGATGAAGACATTCGAGATGAGTGACCTTGACCTAATGCATTTCTTTCTTGGAATTGAGATAAATCAAGAAAAAGAGGGAATATTTATATGTCAAAGGAAGTACACGGAGACTCTACTTAAGAAGTTCAAAATGGAAAGCTGCAAGACAGTTACTACTCCTTTGGTTACTGGCGAAAAGTACCAAAAAGAAGATGGATCACAAAAAGTTGATGGCTCCATGTACAGAAGTCTAATTGGAAGTCTACTATATCTAACTGCCACAAGACCAGATATTATGTTCGCCACAAGTCTGCTATCAAGGTTTATGCAGAGTCCGAGCCAAGTACACTA
The DNA here is from genome assembly GCA_034509725.1 of Sesamum angolense. NCBI lineage: Eukaryota > Viridiplantae > Streptophyta > Magnoliopsida > Lamiales > Pedaliaceae > Sesamum > Sesamum angolense. The sequence continues at coordinate 761,991 of JACGWL010000013.1, forward strand.
TGAAGCAGCAAAAAGAATTCTAAGATACTTACGAGTACGAAATATTTTGGAATATGGTACAAGTCCACAAATGATGCAAAGTTGGTTGGATACACAGATAGTGATTGGGCAGGATCAGTGGACGACATGAAAAGCACATCAGGCTACACTTTTTCACTTGGGTCAGGAATATTCACACGGGCTTCCAAGAAACAAGCTACTGTGGCACAATCCTCAGCGGAAGCAGAATACATTGCAGCTGCTGCAACATCAAATCAAGCCACTTGGCTTAGAAGGATCTTAGAAGACATGAGAGAGAAGCAAGAGGAGCCCACGACAATCTATTGCGATAACAAGTCAGCAATAGCCATAACTAAAAATTCGGTGCAGCATAATAGAACTAAACATATCGACATCAAGTATCACTCTCTGCGAGAAGCAACTACCAGGGGAGAGATTGAACTCAAGTACTGCAGCATTGAAGAGCAACTAGCGGATATATTTACTAAAGCACTACCACGAAACAAATTCGAAGAACTACGCATGAAGATCGGAGTCTGCCATAAACACATTAAGGGGGAGTATTAGAAGATTAATGTGTTTATTACAAATAAATATCTTAGATATTTTCTAGAGAATTGTAGAAAAAATCCTAGATAATTTTTGAGCAAAATTCTAGAGAGTTCAAAAGCTTCTTGAGCAAGCTTCTAATTGTAACCACAAATCTAATTTCAAGAAGCTTCCATGAGCTAGTATAAATAGGCATATAGTATGAGGATTTGTAGTAAGGAGAAAGAAAGCATTGCAACTAACTATAAATTATCATTTTTCAAGTTCTAGCTCTCTTGCTCTTCTTTGTTGATTTAGCTAACTACTTTTATTCTAGCCTTGTTATCCAAATCTCAAACCAATATTACTTCAACCATCAATTCTTTTTTTAAAAGGCTAAAATACTAACAAAATTTGTAATAAAGTATCCGGTTGAGTGGCTCAGAAAGGCTAACTAGTTGGTCATCAATACATTTTGCTATTATATGCAAAAAAAATTTACTTACCTGAAAATATAGAAAATAAACCCAACACCAAAGTTTTATATATTTAAGGACGAATAACAATGAATCTGCACTGTTAATGCAAAAGCATCGAAATTCAAAAGCTCCAGAATGAGTACTCTTCATTTCCTTAGCCCATTCTTGAATTTTATCATTCTCCTAACATCTTCAATCAACGGTTCCACATCAGCACAAAACAATGGAACAGTAACAGGTGAATTGGTCCGTGGAATTTGCAACCGTACGCGGAACCCTTCTCTTTGTCTGAACAATCTAAAATCTTAAAAGGCAAGAGCCTTCAGCCTAATCCAGTTGCAGCCTTAGGCCGCAATTCCATGTACATGGTTCAGTATCGAGCTAACAGAACAGTTGCCTTAACTTGGGCCAATTACCGAGGTACAACAGTTCATAAACCAGAAGTGAGAATGAAGTACTACAAGTGTTTCTTGATATATACAGATATCATGAAACAACTCGGCCAAGCTAACAAGTACATGTTGGCTGGGGCTCCAGAATCTGTTAAGGACTACGTTTTGGTTTCTGTAAACCAAGTTAATTCTTGCAACCAAGAGTTGTTGAGACCACCTCGTGAACGTTCGGATGTCCTGGAGGCCAATGTTAAAATTCAAAGATCTTTGCAGTATCATCTTGGCCATTTGTAATAAAGTTCATCAATGATTCCTGTATTGAGGTGTTTAAGTGCCATCATGGAAACTTACTGATTAAGTGACTCTGCTATATATATATATACTTTCTAGTTGGGAAAATTAAGTTAAACATATTTACCCATTATAAGCTTTTACAAGAAAAAGTAAAGAAAGAACAAAGGGATGTATTCATTGATATATATTGTTCTTGTACAAGAATTTCAATAATGTCCAATCAAGTTTTGCTTCACATTCTCATCAAATAGTTTTGACTTTATATGCAGAAATTTCTTATCTATTTACATGAAAAAAGATTAGAAAATAATACCTATATTATCTATATAATTGAACAATCACACAATTGTAATCTGCATCCTATTAACAATCAAAAGTTCAAACGACGAGCGCTCAAGAATGAGAGTACTTTCTATCTAACGCAATTCTTGATTTTCCTCGTAATCTCAGCATCTTCAATCAACAAGCCCACATTAGCAGCCAAAGATAAAAATGTAGTCATAACAGATGAAGTCATCCATAGGATTTGCTCACAGACAAGGAAACCTTCTATTTGTGTACACAACCTGAAATCCTCAAAAGGCAAGAGCCTTAAGCCTAATTCTATATAGCAGCCCTTGGCAGCAGCTCAATGAACATGGCTCTACATCATGCTAATACAACAGCTGATATGATCTGGCGGCGTTACACTGCTACACCCACGGATAAACCTGAAATCAGAACAAAGTACCACAAGTGTTTCATGAAATATAAAATAGATGTCATGAATCAGCTGACAAAAGCTAATGAATACATGTTGGCCGGGGCTGCAAGGTCTGTTAAGAAGTGCATTAAGGTTGCTGTGAATCGAGTTGATTCTTGCAACAAAGAGGTAATGAAGCCCCTGGTGAACATCAGGCAACATCTTGGAGGCTAATGACAAGCTTAAAGATATTTGCAGTATCATTTTGGCTTGTAATAAAGTTCCCAGGTGAAAAATGAAGTTAACTGGAGCTGAGAGTACTCTCATATTAATTATAATATGTAATTTGATATTATTTCCCTAGTACAATGGCAGTAACAATCAATTAAAAATTATCCCAAATGGATCAATTTTTCAGCAGTCTTCTACTATTTTTGACGTTGTTGGTCATAGTGAAAATTTTGTAAGTTTTTCCTCTCTTAGCAATAAATCATTTTAATTATAAGTATTCAAATGTTTATATTATTTATGTGAGTGGCCTAAGTGTCTTTTATTATAATTAGTTCTAATATAAATAATTTTCTTTTATTAGTTTTATTAATGATTTTTTTATTCATACAAATTTAAAATTAATTTATATTTTTATTTATTAAATAAACATAATAAAAAATTTAAATTATAAGACAAATTCAAATTATACCACATGTATCGCCTATACTTCAATTAATTTAAATAATAATACTTTTTTCAATTTAATGAGAAATACTAACACTGCTGCTAGTAGCTCATGTAATTTTGAATTTTTTGCTATTTTGGTCCATTGAATTGACCAACGGGAACAAAGTTCTCAAATTTAAAAAGTATGTGCGAGTCACATTTTTTCTAATAATATTTACAAACTCGACCAGATAATTAAATTAAAATTAAAATTAAAAATTATTGAATCTATTTACTATCTAAAAAATGTAAAACATACTGGATGAAAATTACATTTAAACCGCGAGTATAAAACTAGGGCTTGTCTATGCTTGGGAATCATAATCCAGAAGGACTTCTACTTAGGTCATGGAAGTATTAATCTATTTCGGTTTTGTAGGTATTTGTTTCCCACGTATAACTGTCACTTTCACCATTATTTTCCGGAATCTCTTTCCAGTCAACTGGCCGTTCCAAGAAACGAGGAAAGAGGAGAAAAAGAACAACTGTATATAACTGCTCCGCCGTTTGAGAATGATTAAACCATACGGGACACAAGAAAAGCCTCATCTTTTATCCGTTTCAAGTTGCAGCTTGAAAGAGAACACTCTTTTATTGTCTTTCATCAACAAAGGAATTTGATATTTTGTGGGGTTATTAGTATCTTTAAGTGTTGTTAGTCCTTTTCTTGAGTACAAGAACCAATTGGTTAGACCTTTTTTAACAGCCAGATTAGGCGAAGTTTGGGTTTTATCAACTAACATCAATTGGGCTTTTCAGATTTAGGCTGTTACAGCCATCCTGGAAGCACTTAATTGCAAGTTTTGATATTGGGCGTTGATTCGGTGGAAAGATTTGATTTCTTGATTGACAGGATTCTGATTCTTGCATCTTTGTGTTTTGCTTCTTGAGAAAGACTTTGGCTTTCATTTGAAGAACATCTTCTTGTGAATCCATGAGGGTTGTATTTCAATCTTGAGGGTTCTGTCCTTGTTCTTTTCAGTTTTTGATGCATCTTTTTCTCACTATAGAGGAGGATTGGCTTGTGAACATAGGGTTTGTTCTCAGGCCATTGTGTTGCCTGTCGAGCAGAGAGTATTCTCTTTCTCTATCTCAAGAGATATACCAATTGCAGAGTGGAGGACAAGTAGTTTTTGTTGGATACTGGGAATTAAAGGAAAAGGCCAAGTTTTGATTACTGGATTTGAGAATAGAAGGATCTTGGGAAATGGATTCTTCGCAAGGATCCAGTCTGTCATCAAATGTGTCTAGTTTTGTGGATGGATCATCTGCAAGTGCAGAAGTCAAATATTTTGATAGTGTTCCTGTGTATGTTAAGGAATTGATTGCTGGAGGTGCTGCTGGTGCATTCGCTAAAACTGCAGTTGCTCCTTTGGAACGAATTAAAATACTTTTGCAGGTGAATGATATAGATCATTCTCATTTTCTCTCAAGTTTCAGAGCTTTTACCTGGTGGAGATTTTTTCTTTTGTATATAAATTGGGTTCTCTCATTATCACCTTTTTGAATTTCAATGGTTATAAATTGTATGTATGTTGGTCATCAGTAATCTCTGGAGACATTCCTAATTCCTTTTAGTGTTACTTTGCCCTTCTAGACTAGAACCCAAGGATTTCATTCACTGGGTATATTTCAATCACTAATGAAGCTACTGAAGCATGAAGGTGTTGCAGGATTTTATAAGTAAGGTTTGAACTGTTGTTCTCTCCTTTACTGTCTTAAACGTTTCCAAAATACCAATGTGGATTATTCTTTGGGTGGTCCAGAGGCAATGGAGCTAGCGTAATTCGGATTGTTCCCTATGCGGCATTACACTTTATGACTTATGAGCAATATAGGTTATGGATTTTGGACAACTACTCTGCCCTGGGAACAGGGCCTGTTGTAGATCTCTTGGCTGGTTCTGCTGCTGGAGGAACTGCAGTTTTATGTACTTATCCCTTGGATTTGGCCCGCACCAAACTTGCTTACCAGGTATTTCACATTTTAAATTTGGATAATTAACACAATATCTCTTGGTTTTTAATCTACTTCCTTCTCTTTCGTAGATTGTAGACACAAGAGGAACTATGCAGCTAGGGAAGAGACAATTTAATGCACATCCTGCTTATAGTGGAATAAGAAATGTGATAGAGAGAGTATACAAGGAGGGGGAGTGCGCTCCTTTTCGTGGGATAGGTACATTTGAATGCTATAGTCATTTCTTTCATTTGCATAGTGTCTCAGATTATCCTTTTACCCATTGATCCAACACAGAAGCTCTCAATATATGGTACACAGTATAGTCATTTACAACAATGTATTTCTTCATCTGCTTACCCTGTGTTAGGTAGACATGATTTTCCAAGGCTCAAAATTTGTCGGTTGCTTATGATGTTAACTTTATGAATGTATTTCCAAATATATTGTTGCGACCAAATTTAACGAGCAAAAACTACGTTTTCTACAGGTCCAACACTTATTGGCATTCTTCCCTATGCTGGACTGAAGTTTTACATCTATGAGGAACTTAAGAGGCACGTTCCTGAAGAACACCAGAAGTCCATCTTACTGCGACTATCATGTGGAGCTACGGCCGGTTTATTTGGGCAGACTTTCACGTACCCATTGGATGTTGTCAGGAGGCAAATGCAGGTAGTGCATTATTCTCTATTCTCTACTCTCTACTTCTTAGTATTTGTAGATTTCACTTGTAAAGAATCAGCAGTTTTTCATGCTTACTTTTTGTGGCTTCAAATTACTGAAATAGATCGGTCATGTGTTAAAAGTTTCAGTATATAATATAATTATATCCATTGCAAGATTGAAAATACTAGTTACAGGACTTGATGAGTTCACCATTCTGTTTCTGAAGTGGTTTCTTACGTAGTATATGATTAATGAGTTGCCTACTGTTATCATCACAGGCCTGATTTACTGTCCAGAAGGATGGTTTTCATGTTTTGATATATCAAATGTTTTTGCAGTCCCCTTACAAGTATTGCCATTTCCATGTATTTCTCGTGAATCATGCGGATCAATTTGTGTGTGCTCTTACTCATTGAAAATTGTAGATTAGGCACGTTTCTTCTGAATCTGATCTTTTCAAATTAGTAACTATAAGCTATTCCAGGTTGAGCCTTCAGCGCAAGGTGGCGTCAGATACAGAAGCTCGTTTGAGGGACTCGTTTCTATTGTTCGTGTTCAAGGTTGGAGACAATTGTTTGCCGGCCTGAGCATTAATTATATCAAGGTAATTCCATGCAACAAGAACTACACTTTCTCCAATACGGTCTCACAGTGCTTATTTTCTTGGTAAAGGTTCAAGAGAATAAATCTTTCTAGGGCTCTTACTATCCAGAGACCAAGTAAAAGCTATTCCTGTAACGTAACTTATGACTCTTTGATCTTTTCTGCCAGATCGTTCCATCGGTAGCAATTGGTTTCACGGCATACGACATGATGAAGACTTGGCTGGAAATACCTCCTCGGCGAAACTCAAAAGCCATATCTACTGCATAACTGTATAACTTAGATAAACCAGCAGAAAATTGAAAAGATAATGGTATTAGTCCCCTTTATCATCAATATCATTTGCTATTATATCCAACTTTTTTCCCATATTTTGAAAAAGGAAAGTCACCTACACTATATATATAATGACAGTTCTCACACATTGGACAATATAGCAAACTACTCTGTCAAAAACTTAAATCCAAACGCTCAATAATGACAGTTTCTCTGCTTAGCTCATTCTTGATTTTTTCATATCCCTAGTTACATCTTCAAACAAAGTTTTCACGCATGCAAAGCCCAATGCAACAGCAACAGATGAACTAATCCACGGAATCTGCAGCCAAACAAGGAACCCGTCTCTTTGTCTGCAAACCTTAACACCCTTAAAAGGCATTTCCCTTCTCCCCAAGCCAGTTGCAGCACTGGGCACCAAACCCATGAACATGGCCCAGAACCAAGCCCGGTCGACCCACAACAAAATTTGGGCACTCCATGAGAAAATAGAGAACAGCACCAGAAACCCGAATCTTATTAAACAAAAGCAGAAGTATTATAAGTGTCACGTGAAATTTTCTGATGCGAGGAGGAGACTGACTGAGGCTAAGATGGGCATGCAGACAAGGAACTCATCAACATCTGTCAGATTCTACATCTCCATGGCCGTGAATCAGGCTGGTTCTTGCGAGGCAGAATTTGGGAACCCGCCTCGCCCTCCGTCAGCTGTTGCTAACGATTTTGGGAGGTTGGGAGATGTTTGCAGTATCATCTTGGCCATATGTGATAAAGTAGAACACAATTATATGAATATGGTCTGAATCGAATATGAATAAATACCAAATCTATGTTATGTTGATGCAGCATGCCCTTAATCCTTTGGTGTTTCAACAATAAAGGGTCTTGAATTTGAGCCTGAGTTTTATTAACAATATCTTTGTTCTTTTCTTGCATGCAATGAATTTGGGTCTGCTTCATCATCGCTTATAGTTTCAGTTGAATGAACCATATAAATCCAGGATGGAATTTTTTATAAAATTTTTCATTTAACTATTCTTGAATGTGCAGTCCACATAATTAATAACATTAAAAACATAAAGTGGGGCGTTGTGAAAGACAAGCTTCAGCAACTAACTCCACAAACCAAGACTTCCTACGTATATACGGACTCGGACATGTTGACAGCGAGGCCCCAATTCATTGGTAGGTACGACTTTCATAATTTTCCAGTAGTCGGAACGATCTACATCACTCGAGTAAATTTCGTTGTTAGTTTCTCTTATTGACGAGTTGTGCATTAGGGCTTTGACCAAATTAAAAATAGATTTCTCAGAAGTAACATATGTATATGTATATGTACTCAAACTTGAGTCCCTCAAGTTGGGAGAACAAGTTAAAGTTCACGCTACGTTGGACCAATGGGGTTGATGGAACTATTACATAGTCATATATTGCTACTCTACAATTTGTAAAAAGTGAGGAACAATGTATAATTAACTAATGCATATGGGTTGCATTTTAGAAATAATTCTAACGAGTTGGAAGAGGAAAGTAGTTTAATAAACTGGCGTCGGCTGAGCCAAATTTTCCATTCAAAAATTATATGCTAGCCCTTCATACATGGACTAATCTCTCTCTCTCTCTCTCTCTCTCTCTCTCTCTCTCTATATATATATATTATATATATATATATATTATATATATATATATATATTATTTGATGAAATTTGCCGTAAAAATTTATTTATAGAGCATGATGTATGATATCATTTTGTTAATTTATTCTTCAATTCATTTTTAATTACCAACGAGGCTTAATTTACTAGTTGATGTAACTCATTTACAAAAAAAAAATTCAGTTTGAATTATCAACTCCAAAAGTTTTCCCAGGTAAGTGACATAATTCAGAAAAATTAACGCATTTCAAAAGAGATGAATTTAAGAATTAAAATTGAAGTCAAAGAAAAGACATAAATATCAATAATCACATATATGTTGGCACGTTGCTTTCACATGACTCGTGAATCGGGCACATTACAGAAAAATCTTGTACACTTTAGGTAAGAGGGGTTCACAATTTTACTTCATCTTTTTTTCCAATATATATTTCGTACACGGTAATATGAATGTCTGATGAACCATCATAATATATAGTTGGAGAGAAGAAGAAAGACCCAAAAAAATAAAGAAGCAGACTAGATAAATCCCAGAAAAAATTTAAGTCCACAAGAAAATTTTTGTTCAGCAATATAGGACATGACATTGCATGAATAACTTTCTAGTGTCACTGTTTTGGCAATGAAAAATCAAACACGAGACCTTATTTGCTCCTACTTCAACTTTATACTTCACCCGAAGGTTCATCAGCCAAGTTTTTCCACAAACCTTTTCTGGTTCGTTTACTTGGAATTTCTCTTTTTCCATGGTTGTCTTTTTTGTTACACATTTTTGAATTTACCTCCTGCTAGCTGACTGGGATGTTGGACAGTTCTTGAGACCAGCTAGTATAAAAAGGGTGCATGCACTTGTTATCTCAGTACAGAGTAGGTGGCTTCTGTACTTGAGTTCATTTATTCCAAGTGGAACTTTCTGGTGGGATAAAGACTGAATATTAAGAAGTAGAATTTTGTAGAAAAAGAAGAAATCATCCTTGCTTTTTATTTCCCAAGGTAAAAAGGGTTTTGCTCAGAATGATGATTCTGTGTTTCTTGATTTCATTTTGCATGAAATATCGTTTGTAAATGTAGTGGGGGTTTCTCTTAGCTGTGATTTAATTAACTGTAAGCAGGGAAGTGTAGAAATGAAGGGTGCCATGCTGATTTACTGATGGTTTTTTAATCTTGGCCAGGGATTTGAGCAAGGTTTGTATTGTCACAGGGATCAGGAACTAAGAGCTTTGTTGTTGCTGGTAGCAAATGGGATTGTCACTTTCATTACTTTTATCAGCATGGAACGACAAGTTCAGGCTTAAGGTTTTCAATTTGACAGATAATGTAGAAACAGTGATTGCAAGATCGATGAGCTTTGGGAGCAAAGACGGAGAGGTGATCTTGAGAACATTTAGTTTCAAGAAGGAAGGTGTGAGCACTCTTGGCAATTCTGAGGAAAGCCCAAAATCCCAATTGCAAATGCTAAAAACACCTGTTCCTATACAAGGATTGGTTGTGGGCGAGGAGAATGAGAAATCCGAATCTTTTGAACGAAAAGATCAAGAACCAAATAACGAGCCGAAGCCCGAATTATCCATTCCAGTTGCAGAGCCTTTTCTGTTCTCTTCTCCAAGGCCGATTAACGAGCTGGATGATGCTGCGACTAAGCTGCAAAAAGTATACAAGAGTTATAGGACACGAAGAAACCTTGCAGATTGTGCGGTTGTGGTTGAAGAACTCTGGTTTGTGTCGTTATACTCGACCAATTATCAGAATGGATTAGCACATCCGAATGATTTTAATTGATCTATTTCGATGTTTTCCCCTTGTTGTGTTCTAGGTGGAAAACATTAGAGTCAGCAGCTCTGGAGCGAAGCTCGATATCATACTTCAAAAGCAACGAACAGGAAACTGCTGCATCGCGGTGGTATCGTGCAAAGAGAAGGGCTGCTAAGGTATGTCATATATGCTGTGGACATTTATAAAGCATCAGGTCTCATGGAATTACAGTCTAAAAGATGTACGTGGTTGTTATGTGTACACATAGGTTGGCAAGGGTTACTCAAGGATGAGAAAGCTCAGAAACTAGCTCTGCATCATTGGCTTGAAGCTGTAAGCTCTTCCACGATGTTTATTTGATATCATGTCATAATTGAAATAGCTGTAATGAAGTTCCAGGGAGGAAAATGTTGAGTCATGTTGACAACGTAGGAACGGTACCTGTTTATATGTTTAATCTGAATTAAAATCTCAAATTTCCAAGAAGAGTTTTGCTGGTTACTGGCTCTAAACCCATTAGAATTTCGTGTGTCAGTTAAGAGTACAAATGATGCAATAAACAAATATGTCTCTTCATGACAGTTTAGTATCATCACATCTGATAATTGTGTTTTATCATTAACGCAGATTGATCCCCGTCATCGCTATGGGCGCAGCTTACACTTCTATTATGATGTATGGTTTGAGAGGAAAAGTTACCAGCCTTTCTTCTATTGGTAAGGCTATTCTCAACCATACAGCATCCATCCAAAAGGTCAAAATAAAGTACACTCCAGCCTATCCTTTAGATTAATCAAATAATGCTATGTTCTTTCATTTTTTCGTATTGAAGGTTGGATATTGGTGAAGGTAAGGAAGTAAATCTTCCAAGCTGCCCCAGAGCCGACCTGCAGCGTCAATGCATCCAATATCTTGGCCCTGTAAGCCTTATAATTCCGACAAACAAAAAGGAAAATGGACTGTGTATCTCGTCTTAGATACTGCATTCTAATGAAACTTGTTTTCTTTCCATATGACAGAAAGAGAGGGAATCATATGAAGTGATTGTGGAGGAAGGGAAGCTAGTATACAAGCAAAGTGGCAATTTACTGAACACAGATGAGCGCACCAAGTGGATATTCGTCCTGAGCACATCAAGGTCTTTGTATGTGGGACAGAAGAGGAAAGGTGTGTTTCAGCATTCAAGTTTCTTGTCAGGTGGGGTTACAACCTCAGCTGGTAGATTGACTGCTCATAATGGTATTCTTGAGGTAAAAACCTATAAACTCATTGACATATACAACAGTTTTTCATTCTCGAAAAAGTGCTAATTCATTGATTATCTGTTTTTTGCCCCTCTTTTGTGCAGGCAATATGGCCTTATAGTGGTCACTATCTCCCCACAGAAGACAACTTTAAGGAATTCATCAGTTTTCTTGAGGAGAACCATGTAGACATGACTAATGTCAAGGTAACCTTTCTCATGCTTTTGGATGAAATTACTTCTGGACTTCGATCATGGACCGCAAGAACCTAGTAAGTATTTATAAACAACATGACCTATGTTCTGCAGAGGTGTTCAATCCATGATGACTCGCCACCAATTAAAGCTATGGATGAGGAATTTAAGGCAGAAACGGAGGAGGGCCAGCCTGAAACTGCTTTGACAACAACAGCAGATGATATTGGATATGACGGTCCTGTAAACCGTATAGAAGAAGGCAGTATGGGAATCAATACAACAAACATAAATGCAACTAGACTCGAATTGACCAAGACTTTATCATGCAAGTGGGCTAGTGGAGTTGGTCCTCGGATTGGATGTGTTAGGGACTATCCAATGGAGCTTCAGTCCCAGGCACTTGAGAAAGTTAAGCTATCACCTACACTTAATCCATCACCGCTTTACTCCAAGACTCGCACTCCAATCCCTTCCCCACGGCCCAGCCCCGGGATTCGGCTCTCCCCTAGGCTTGCAAACATGGGGCTTCCTAGCCCAAGATCGTCTCCTTCAATTGCAAGTTCGACTTCGAAGTCATAAACCAGTTATTGAATGACTTGTTTGTTGATCATCTGACCATCAATCAATATGCACTTCTCGTGCAACATCAGTAGATGTTCCTAGCTACCTTATTATAACATCTCATTAGTTTGATTCTTGTTGTCCGTACGATAATAAGCTTAGTTGCAAAACTGTCAAGTCGTCTTTCCCCCATTGCCTCATCCTAATTGCACAGAGTTCTATTAATAATATACTGTCTGATGGAATCTCTTGCATTATTGCATCCAGGCATTTTATTTGTTAATAGTTGGTACATTCGAAAACAGTAATGTTGGTCAAACCAACCTTTTTACTCCAAAATATTTTTATTTTCCTTAGACAGAGTGTTGCCCAATTGGGATTTTGATATTCCGACATTAAAAAAAAAGGGTACAGACAAAGTGACTGCAAGTTTTCAACCTCGGTGTTCATGCCTGAGCACCTCGTAATTAATTCAGTTCATTAAACAATTCACCTTGTAATTGCATGGGAAGAAGAACACCAATCAAAATGTTCTTTTGGTAAAACTTATTTATTCAAATAAACATTAAACCATCACTTAATTACTTGAAAATTACTGGATTTTAAAATTAAAATTGAATTCAAATTGAACCCAAATGCAAACAAAACTCATTTGAAATAACATTTGACGTGATGTTAAATTTTGTGAGACGACCTGTCAATGACTTGATTGCCAACATTCAAGAAGAGGTCCCCATAAATTTTGATAGTGAAATATCCATCATCTCCCTGCAGACCCTCCTCATCATCTTTATTGTTGACTCCATTCGGTAAACCTGGGAGTCAAAACTTTATCTACACTTTCTATCATACAAACTCCTAACGAACCATGACCATGTCATTAATGAAACAACAGGCTCTTGCATCCAACCTGTTATAGTTGCATCATTGTTGTATCGAAACCTCAACCCTTGGTCGTGAAAATATATGAAAGTGAAATTGTTGAATGGAGGATGAGCAGGCACGATGACAATATATATTTTCCATGGAGCACCATTTTAATACATTCTTGTACTTTATTATATATACCAGAAGTATAGTACAAAACTGTCTTGGCAAATTTGAACCTTCAAAATATAGTGTGTGTGTGTGTGTGTGTGTAGTCCGAAGTGGGACAGAGGGATCCGAGGCTAATGTTGTGGCTTTATCTGCAAAGACAGCATGGATCTTCACTGCACTGACTTTAGCGATTTCATTGTCTGCTTACATTTGGTGTTAATATAGTCTTCTTACATTTATTTGTGCCTTTTCATGCATATGCTTCACACCAAACGGGTCGTGCCTTTTTAGGATCCAATTCCACTCCACCTCAAATAATATATACATATACCATTCTCGTAATTACTCTCGAAAGACGTGGGGCATTTCGTCTGTCCACCTCACTCCGAGCGGGAATAAACCGTTACTTTTTTGAATTTCAAATCTCAAAACTCTCCCCAAACCAACGGCTCACTCACTCATTGGACACAACAAACGAACAAACAAACAAAACCCCCCCAAAAATTCTGCACACAGTGCACACAGTTGTGCATCAGTCATTCCCCCATCACCACGTACTGTACCCACCACCCCCCACTACACACACCAATAAATAATCTTTACTTTTTTTTTTTTTTTTGGCAATTGTAATTTGATTGCCAATTTTTTATAATATACATGTCCAGATTTTACAAAGATTAGTTATATAAACATCTTAATTAAGTGGTTCAAGATTTTACCAATAAAAGGAGAGTCTTTTTACAGAACTGTTTCTTCTCAAGACAATTTGACCCTTCCACTTCCTAACATTTCAAGATTTTACGCCAAAAGAATATTTTTAACAGTTTTCATTATGTTTCAAGAATTCAGCAGAGATTGTTAGTAAATCTTGCTATCTTTTAATGTAGCAAGCTTGCTTGCAGATTTTGTTTGTGGGCTCTCCATGGTATCAACTAATAATGATGTTCCAGTGTATGTAACTGCCACTTTTTTTAAAAAAGAAATCCACTTTTAGGCAAATGAAGAATCTCAAAAGGAGGAAATATATGTAGATTTCAGAAATTTCTTTTCTTTAGCTGATTTAGGTATTTATTTTTCTTGAATGATGATTAATTCATAATGGTTTAATTCTAATTTTAAGTCTCTTGGAGGGCTGTCTCTGATACAACACCCCCCCCCCCCCCCCCCCCCCCCCAAATCTCACTCTTTGTAACATAAATGCCCATATTTAAGTTTTTATTCTTTTGAAGCAGAAATTTTTACAGCTCTTAAAAGCTCTGGTCCTCTCTATGTGTGGTTGCCTATCAGTTGCTTCACAGATACCATTAACCCACATGTACACTTCTTCCTTTTCATTTTCTCTCCTTTTTTCTTGCTTTTGATTCTTCATTTTCATTTTTGTCTCTTCATCTCTGTTTCAAAGGTGTCTTTTTTGATCCTCTGAGAAGTTTGCTTCAAACATCAGAAGGAAGTTTGTTATCCAAAGTACTTTTTTCTTCAAATGGGGGCTTCAGGCAAATGGGTTAAAGCATTGATAGGACTCAAGAACCCGATAAAGATGACCATGTAAGCTTAAATACTGTCAACAAAGATTCAATCTTTTCAGTTCTTGATTGCATTTAGTAGTGAGTGATGGTTCCATTTATTTTTCCACTTCAATGAGATTTGACATCTTTCTTGTTCTTTCTTCATTCATCAAATGACAAGTTTAAATTTCTGCTCATTTGTACACGGGTTGTTCTCTTGATTTTCCTTTTTATTATAAATGTTTACTAAAAATCGATCCTTCTGCCATCCATAACTTGTATCAATTGAAAAGGTGAGGTTTAATGATCGCAATTGTACATATTTGTTGGTTTGGGTAACATATTTTTACTTCATTCATAGTAATTTGCGTTGATCTATGCCGCATTACGCTTGTTAATGCGAATGTTGACTCAGAATCCAATGTTCCTGCTTCCTGTAACTCAAAATGTAGAAAACAATTTGAACTGATAGTTTATGGTAATGGGTATGCATTTTGGACTAAAAAGGTACAAGCTTTAATGGTTGCTGATGCATACATTCCCTAATACTTGATCTCTGTGTTGAATCTATCATGCCTTTGCTAAATTTTTCCCTTTTTGACTCCTACTTTTAAAGGAAAAAGTTGGTGGAAAGGGCAAGAAATGGAGGATATGGAGGAGTTCATCAGGAGATCTTGGTGGGTCCTCATGGAAAGGTTTCAAAAGAAATGGGGGAACAATTGGTGGGTCAGATTTCTCTTCGGATTCTTCATCTGTGAATAATGATGCTTTCACTGCTGCTGTAGCAACTGTTGTGAGGGCTCCTCCTAAATTTCAGAGTTGTGAGGCAAGAATGGGCTGCTATTCGAATCCAAACAGCATTCAGAGGATTCTTGGTGAGTTCTTCAGTGGGGTTTCTTTTGAAGAAAATCTAGCTTTTCATACATGGAATATATTTTTATGCCTTTGTAGCTTTTCAACTTTTTTTCATACTTCTTTTGTGTGACTTCTGTATTTGTAAATAGATGTTTTCCGTTTGATGAAATGTTTCCTAGTTTCACGTGAATTATTAATTTCTTATTTGTTGGTGGGTGAATAATTTAGGCAAGAAGAGCTTTAAGGGCTTTGAAAGGATTGGTGAGACTTCAAGCCATAGTCCGTGGCAGGCAGGTCCGAAAACAAGCTGCTGTAACTCTTAGGTGTATGCAAGCTCTTGTTCGTGTACAAGCCCGGGTCAGAGCTCGTCGAGTGCGTATGTCTGTAGAGGGACAAGCTGTGCAGAAGATGCTGGATGAACGCCGGGCCAAGGATGAGCTCTTGAAACAGGCTGAGGTAGATTCCGTTGTTATTCTGTTCATTATATTATCAAATCTTACTTTCCTCTGTAGACAAACTTCATTTTTTGCTGGAATTTTTCAGGAAGGGTGGTGTGATAGCAGAGGAACCCTGGAAGAGGTTAAGGCAAAGATACAAATGAGGCAAGAAGGAGCTTTCAAGAGAGAGAGAGCTCTTGCATACTCTCTAGCTCAGAAGGTATTTTGAGCAGTCAAATTCACTTTTGTTCTTCTCCTCCTGCTTTTCAACACTACATTTATTTTCTTCTTTCTTTGGCAGTGGAAATCAAGCCAAAGTACTGGTTCCAGCACGCATTTTTCTGTACCTTCACTAAAAAATCAAGAACTTGACAAGAATAGCTGGGGCTGGAGCTGGCTGGAACGATGGATGGCGGCAAAGCCTTGGGAAAATAGATTAATGGAACAAGCCAATTCTGAACCTGCGGAGACAACTCCGTTATCTAAGACCTGCAAGGAAATTAATTGCAAACTAAAAGATTTCAAAGGAAACCCTTCTCGGTTGTCTGAACCTAGTTCGGTGAGAGTTAGGAAGAACAATGTGACTACAAGGATATCAGCAAAACCTCCCCTGGTTGCACAAGCTACCCACTCGTCGTCCAGTCCAAGTTCTGATTTCAGGTATGATGAGAGCTCGGCTTCATCTTCAATTTTAACAACTACAACTCCAGTTTCTGGAAACACTACTTCAGATAGAACAGAAGAGAGCAGCAGCAGGCCAAACTATATGAACATGACAGAAGCTACCAAGGCAAAGCAGAGGAGAAATAGAATTCAAAGGCAGTCCATGGATGAATTTCAGTTTCTTAAAAAGTCGGTGGCGTTCAGTAATGGGGATTCAAAAAGCGGTGCGGGCTCTGATCCTTACAAGTTCTCAACAAGGAAGTTGACAGATAGAGAGGGTGGCTTCCAGAAGTAACCTTAATATCTGTCTTGAATTTACAACAGCTTGTTGTTGTCATGTTAAGAAGTGTAATCAAATGGTGTTTGAATGAGGGCTTCAGGTATTATTGAATTCTGCATCTGTAAAGTTGTAAGTTAAGATTTTTGGATCATTTTACATGTTATTTGTTTGTAGTAGTTTCCCCTACATTGTTTGCAGAATTGAATTTCATGTGCTTCTTGTTTATTAGCAAACCTTGGCATTTGTAATGTGTCAATACGAGTCAATGGAATGATGGAATGAATTAGCAGGTCTGCTCTCAAGCCAGAAAATCCTATGTTAGTAGAAGGTATCATCAATGTTCTTTGAAACTATGCATTTTATTATTTGAGGTGATACAAACTTTTAATTTTCACGACTCCATTCACGTTTTATGGCGTGAACCTTTACTCCATGTTTGAAGTTAAGTACTATGCCATAGTCAAATTCCAAAGGATTCTCCATCTGTGGAGAATGCCGGAATACATACTTTCTGTATAGATGAACCATAGAAAGTTTAAGTTCCTGCATGGAGAATTTCTGTCCAATGCATGCTCGAGGCCCTATTCCAAATGGAATGTTGGCATAGGGATGCCTTCTTTTTTCCTCTTCACCATTTGGATCAAACCTCTCCGGTCTGAACTTCTCTGGTTCGGGGAAATGTTTTCGATCTTTTGCTAGAACTCCAAGAGCCAACCACACCCATGTCCCCTGCTAGTTTAAAACCTCATGGTATGTAAGCATACAAGAAAAAGAAACAGAAAAAGAAACCTCACAAATACATGCAAGATAATGAGTCCTTCAAAAGCCTTTGATTATTTACCAGAAAAAGAAAGAAGAGTTCAACCTCTTCTCTATAATCTGAATAATGCACAAAAGCTATGAAGGAAAACAGTGGTTGTACCTTTGGGAGGACATAACCTCCGATAGTAACTTCTGCTGATGTTTCTCTAGCGACTAAGGAGACACTGTATAGAACCTCATTGATTCTTAATCACCTAGAGACCAAGAAATAGAATGAGATTTACAATGTGACAACATTCTCATATATTGCATAAACTTGAGATGTATTCGGTGACTTTCCAAATTGCTCTGAAATTGCCAAGAAAGAAACACATAGAAACTTACCTGATCAAGATACGGAAACTTGTGTTGAAGATCATAGGCTGTAGGCATCTGATCATGAGGACCAAATGCATCAATCTCTTCTATCACCTTTTTCTCGACTTCTGGATGGCAAGCAACCAGATAAATAATACTAGATAATGTAAATGATGTAGTTGCTGATCCAGCCAATAGGTGCTCATAAGTTACTGCACTGATATAATCTGATGTGAAGACATTCTTTGCAGCTGTCTCTGACTCTCTTGCGCTAAGTATAAGTGAAAGGAAATCTTTAGAGCCACCGTCATTCTCGTTCATTCTATTCTTGACAATCTCATCAAGCCGGTTACTCAAATTCTGGTTCGTCCGATCAACTTTCCAGTCCATGGTACCTGGTATTCTCTTGAGAATCTGGCGGAATGGTTCCTGGAGAATAGGAATGAGCAGGCCTAATATGATTGAAAGTGAGCCAGATAAATCCATTTTAAGCTGCGTCGTAGCATAAATGTGCTGATTGATGAATTCTTGGACCTGATCATTTTCATGTTTACTTTTCACTTCATTGAGAGAACCATGGTCTGATTTTGGTTTGGAGAGGCCAAAATCCACCCCAAACGCGGCTTGTCCGATCACATCGGTGGCTAATTTGAGGGAGAGGTCAGAAAAAGTGAATTCTTTAGAATCAAGATTTTGAGTGGCAGATTCGATGAATTCTTGCATGGTAGGGACCAACTTGGCAAGATGAGACGGCTGGTAAACGGATAGTATTGTGTTTCGCATCGTCGACCACCTTGCATCCCTGGATTAATATTTGGTTAGGTCATTTGAAATGCTTGAACAACATTGCAACAACTGATGACATGTATACTGTCATCATGGCTTAGTTCCATTAATGTACCTAGTGAAGAATAGACCTTTCTGATGAAGAGGGGAGGCAGCTATAGGAGATGGGATGCTTCTGTTGGAGATGTACTTGAATTGCTTTATACCAACTTCCCTGCAGAGTTCTGCATCTGCTACAATTACTAGTGGTTGTCTGCCCATGTGAAACCTGTTTTCAAACACAGCTATCTTATGTTGCATCATTTTCAGATAGTAATAATACAGGCAGATGTTTGCCTATCCCTTTTCAACAAAATTATTCATGTCTATATCCATCATCATCAAATCTGAAATACCTATTTTCTTGTTATTTTTTGATAATTTAATGTGATCCATAATCATGATTACCTGCTTTCAAAATATTATATTTATCTACTAATGTAAAAACAATTACAATTCACTAATTTATTTAATATTAATTAATTCATAACATAAATCTAATATAATTTCACAATCCCAACACCAAAAATTTGTAGGCAATATTATCCACAATATTGGATAATAAATTCTCATCTTAAATAGTAAATTATTTGACTGGCCTGACATAGAAAAGTAATAATACCCAGAAATCAACATTCCATAATTAGAAACATAATTTCAGTCCAAGAAATTAGCATTTCTAGTTACTCCTTCAAACAAATTTTGAATTCCATTAAAAAATGATGCAAAAAACAAGAATGAAAATGAAAAGAATCCAACCGAATGGAACTCTGATGAATTCAGAAGAACAGATTTACCAGTCAGTTTATTCCCAAAACAAGAAATAGAAGATGAAACAGCAGAGCAGTCAAGGAATGAACTTTACATATGAAAGGACGTAAACTCGTTCAAAGGTCAATGTCAACATAAAAAGCCAAACAACTTTCTTGCTCATCATTCTTCACTTTGAACAACAAAACTCCCTATTATTATCCATTATTAAACCCTCATCAGACCTTTGACCAGAAGAACAGGGAATAAGAAGAATGAGGGTTCCTATGACAACAGATGATGAATCGAAGCAATGGGTTATGATTTTGACCAAGAGAAGTTGAGACACAAACCTGAATATAGGACCATATTTCTTGGCAAGAATGGAGAAGAGGTCAGGACCATACTTAGCAAGCAAAGGAAGGTGTCCGAGTAAGGCATTGCGGGAGGGCCAGGCACCTTTCTAACACCCCAATAAGGTCCATAGAAGTAGACCAAGAATCCTGCTAAAATCGTGAATATTGTGGATAATACAGGTGCCCGGATGAAGGGCTCTGCCGTGTCTGTGAATTGGTGAAGAATTGCTGCTAAAAGTTCCATTCTTGAGAGAAGAAGGAAGAGGGGAATGAGAGGGAGACAGCGATGATGCGTTGATTCTTATAGAAACAATCAGGCATGTGAGTGTGAGTAATATTGTGGAATGAGAGTGTGATTGGCGTAATAGCATATTATATTGGGGAGATTGTGGAATGGTGGTAATATGGGGAAATGGTGGGGTCCTGAACATAATATTGGTAAGTGTTTATCAGTCTTTTTACTGTATGAATGCCGGTAATAGTTGTGGGTCTTGACAAGAATCTTACGTTTGCGCGCACACACACAACACAAGTCAATCATTTCCACGACTTTGGACAAGATTTTATTGGAGTTGCTATTAGTGATTGGGGTTTGGTTTTGCAACTTAGTCACATCTCCGCAGAAGCTTCAAGTTTTGACAAAATCTCCCCCAACTTGTGATGCTTCATTACACAAAAAGGGTTCTTCATCATTATACCATCTGGCATGCTTCCTTTGAATCTCATCACTTTGTCCAACACTTCTTTTGTCTCTTTCTACCACTCTACTCGTCATGAAATTTGAATTTAAAATTTCTTAGTACTTAGTATTTGATTTTTTTTTTAAATTGTAAATTGATAAATATCATCGTAATATAATTCTCTTTCACGTAGCATCATGTCAAACGGCATCTTATGCCCAAAAGATCATATAGTACCATTTTAGGTGGTCCAAAAACCAAGAATAATTTATCTATGGTTTGTAGAAAATGTTCTCCTCTATCTCAAAATAAACGATTTATGCAGACAGATAACATTATGGGAGTATCAAAATGTTTGGCTTGACTATGAATTTTGCTTTAGATTCCCCCACCTTAGTTTTGTCTTATTGTTGGACATGCCCATTTTTGGACCATGTGAAATCCAATTAATCTTTGCTAACTTTTACTAGTTGACTAGTACCTAATCCAATATAAGATAACAACATAAAGTATTTTCTTATGTTTTGTTTGTGTAATTGTGCGATTGGATTAGATATGGCACGAGGTCAACAACAATTAGGTGCAACCCAAGTTCTAGTGAAGCTTTGAGAAGGCGATGAAATTGAAATGTTTTCTAGTTTTTTATTGAGGAGGACAAACGAACGGGTCGGATTGACGCCATATCAAAACTAAACAGACTAGCTCAAAAGAAGGAATCGAACATGTCCAACAATCTTTCTTGATTGTTTCCAAAATCTTGATCAAGAATGGACACCTATTCATGTCAATCCTCGAAAATGATGATCCACCACCAGCACTGCATCACGTGCTGGTGGTGGAGGCAATGCGAATGCAGCCAGCAGATGTTCAAGATTATGTGAAATGTATTGCTTATACTAATGATTGGTGTGTTTTTATTCTTGCACACAACTAAACATTTGAATTTCAAAATCTTATAAATGAAATTTTGAGCCCCGAACCACTAAATTGTCGGTTGGAATGTTATACTATGGTGAAAAATGTAGAAACTTCTCGAGATCTTTTGGGGAAGCATTGGAGGCTTCTTAAGACTAGGGGAAGGATTTAAAAAACAAAAGGGTCTTGGAGAGGCCCACTGGGACAAAGGACACAACGTTATCCGTGTTTTGGGTCATAACTTCTCATATATGGGTCCAATATCGGACTTTTTCTACAGAGTGGACGTCAAGCCCAGTTCTCGTTGGGCTTTTTATTCATGAATTACATCCATCCAATTTTTTTTCATTTATATCATAATCTCAAACCCTAACAATTATAACAATCAATATATATATATATATATATATATATATATATATATATATTATTTTTAAAAAAATAATAAATATTTATGCTTAATCAACAACTGCTATCAAAATAAAATAACAGCTCATACATGGGTGGAAGTCGAACAGATAACCTTATATTTATGGAGCCATAACTTCATCAATTAAATTAAGTCTCATTGACTTGAAATAATAGTTATTTAGTATATTATATTGAAAAAAAAATTATACTTTAACTAAAAAAGAAAAGTCGGAAAGGAACTTGTGATGTGTCTACTAAAACAAGTAATAAGGTAGATAGTCATTGTCTGAATCAGATTCATTTGGGTCAAAGATTCAAATTAATACAAGGAATAAGAACCCTAACTTATAAATAATATAGATATTAGTGGGGGTGGGGGTTATGTAGGAGGAGGATGAATGGAATTAATATAAGATTGGAAAGTGGGGATGAGGAAGTAATAAAGCAGCAAAAATATCAAAATATATCATCATCACTCCCATAAAGTTGTTCCACATATAATGGTTCTCATACCATTTGCATATTTGGTGACGTAATAAGTTTCCACTTTCCAAGAACTTCCTCCCCATTCATTAATTATTCATTTTTCCTTCCCTTTTTCCGTTTTTCACTTTATTGACATAGATCCAAGAATAAATAGTACAACCATTCATTTTTGTTTTTACTTTTCTGCAGCTTAACTCTATCGTATTCTCATGTAAAATTCTTCAATTCTACTTCAGATCATTCAATTTTCATTTTTTTTTTTTTTTTTACAATTCATTATATCATCAAATACATTTTAATTTAAAAATTAAGAATATGATGATAGTATTTTTGTTTTTCTATTAGCAAAAATACTGTAACACGGAGAAAAAATTGTGAAATTCTCCCAACGAGCTATATCACTGTTGAAGAAAAAAAAATGTACAAAACACAAACAAAAAAAAATTTAAATATAAATAAGAAGTAGTTGAATTTAAATTAATTATATACAATTGCAAAGAATAAAAAATAAATAAAGGGAATGGAGGTGTTGATACGTGCACGCATCAGGCAGTAGATGCAGAAAGCGGGGGAATAGGCAATCAGGCTACTGTTGGAGGGGAGGAGTGGGGGGTTGCTATTTTCGTAAAAATTGAGGAAGAAAAAGAGAGGAAAATAACAACAGCAGCAGCATCATATCATATCATATGTTTGCAAAATGGGCGGACATCAATCTGCTTCACATCATTTTCGTCTTCCCATTTTTACCTATTTATTTATTATTGTCCTACCAATACCATTTTTATTTATTTACAGACAGAAAGAGACAGACGAAGAGAAACAAGTGTCATACATTCACCCCCATGCCGGTCAACTTCCTTTAACCCAAATCCAACGGCGCCGACAGTTTACAAAATCCGGAAATCATCATCACTTTCTTCGCATTATTACAAACCATTTTTTTTTATTTTAATTTTTAATTTAAGATGTCAATTTACACCTTATTTTGAGATCCCCATACTTAACAGATTATATCTCAATATATTAAAAAATATCATATTTCAATAAATATATTAAATTAACTAACAACAATAAATTAATTAAAATTAACTCATATAAAAGTGTGATTACACTAATTTTAACAAAATAATGAGACAGTGGTAGGGGCGGGGTCGGGTCCCTAAAGAGTTGGCACATGTTTGCACCACATAAAACCTAAGAAGATTTAACTATGAATAATTGAATCCCACGTACGTACAAATTACAACATGTGTGTGTGTGTGTGTGTGTTTGTTTTTGTTAGCAATTTTAGGGCACACGTAACGTGCATACCACTGCAACTCTTCACACCCTAATCACTCACATGATTTTTGGCCCCCATCTCTACCCTGCTTCCTCACTCCATTCAATCCAGACAAATATATAAATAAATAAATATTTTTTTTCTTTCAATAAAAAGAAAAATTAAAAAAAGAAGCTTGATTTGATATATGAACTGATGCAAGGAGTGACAGAAAGGAAGAGGTTGATTGATATGATATGATGTTGGGACATAACTTGCATGGTCACCAATATTTAGTCTGCCTAACTTAACTACACTAACATATATATATATATATATATATAGGATTTTGATGCAACATGCTACTTGATCGGTGTCCGTTGCACGAGGTATTATCCACTTTGGATTTGTATGAGCCTCACAGGTTTGTCCTTGAAAATGCGCCTCGCTAGGGAGAGGAGGTTTGGGGCTTATAAGCCACTCAACCTCCTCGTCTACAACCGATATGGGACGCTTGTCTACATCAAATTTAAATATAAATATATATATGTCATAATCATATTCTCACTTTCGGTTGATGAACACTGTGAAAAATTATGATTTTTCTTAATATTCATATTCCTTTTCTCAACCTAATAATTAAGACACGGTGCTTTTTTGAATAATTGATTATACTATACAATATAGCAAGGTATTTAAAATCATGTCAAGTGCATAAGTAATTTTATGATAATTAAATGAACAAGAATAACGACTAATTAATTAAAAATATCATGTAAGAGTGAGATACATGAAATTGGGACTTAAGTTTTATGTGAAATAAAGAATATTAAGGAATAAAAAAAAAATCTTAGTATTTGAAGCAAGAACGTACGAAGCTAATTAGCAAGACATGGGGGGTGCTAACTATCATGTATCAAGGGAAATAATTAATTGATTTGACATTAAAAGAGTACTAAGAAAGGCATAAGAGTATAAAAATTATTAAATTATTGAATATACCATAAATGTATGCTACAATGTTAGAGTGATTTGATGTGCCAAAACCCTGCTACCTAACTATGGTTAACTGTCCTAGTTGGATTTGATGTAACCAAAAATTACGAATATAGATTATCACATGCATGTTTGTGTAATAATAACAACAAATGTCTACAAATTCTTAAATTTTATTTATGCTAAGTGGGCATTGAATATCGTAACATTTTCCTCAAATCAATCCAATAACGCTCGAAAATTTGAGGAAATTAAAAAAAAATATTTATGCAAGTGGGCATTCATCATCCATCATTTTATTTGACTTAACCGAAAACACTAAGTTTCATAATAAAAACACGGAACTTTTAATGTATTTTTTGAGAAAAATGACAAAGTCTATTAATCTTAACTACAATGATTATGAAATATAATTTTTTATAACTTTATATCATGCCGATACACGTGAGCTCCTTGTAAAAACTTATAAAGTACATTAATTTATGGGATTTTAACATAAATTTAATTAGACGTGACCCAAAAAAATGATAAATTCACAAAAAATATTGATCATTTAAAAAAGGTACAACCAACAATTGGAATATAAATTCTCCCTCACAATAAAAAATAAAAATAAAAATGAAACATAAATTCATGGTTATGTTATGTGTTAGGGAACCCTGGTCAAGTGGGGCCCCACCTATTCCTGTGATGTAATCATTTACATAACTAAACATATATATGTCCCCGTGGCAGACACCAAATTTAGCACCATCAATGGCTGAGGTTGAAGGGTTGCAAGACTTTGATGCACAAATTGCACGTTGGCATTCTGTGGTGGGCCCTCATCTCCCCAGCACAAACAAAGCCCTACCCTACCTCTTTCTCTCCATTATTCCTCACACACACAACACACACTCGACTACTCCTTAAACTTATGTTTTTTTTTTTTTAAAAAAAAGACATCGATAGCTTTAAATCAATTGATATATTATTATTATAATATTTAATAAATAATATATTAATATTTTTAAATTTATTAATAAATTTAAAAAAAAAAATATCATAAAATAAAAATAAACTAAATACCTATGTTCGTATGACTCAAACTCATAATATCATAATGGTAAAACCTTAACGTCACTGCTGAAGCAATTAATTATTGGTTTCAAACACATTTTCAATACTTTGTTTTTTTTTAAATAAAAATTTTAAGAATTTCGAGAGTGTGTAGTTGAAAACAATAGAGATTATTGCATCATATGTCACACACCACCTAATTATTCTATCATTTAACTCACCAAGATTAATTAATGCCGCCACCTCACACAACCACTTTCCATGATGATTCATGTCTTAATTATAGTTTCACAATTTATAAATTATTCTCTTCTTACAAACTTACCACCACCCATTTTCTTTTTAATTATTATTGGGATTGATGTCTCTAAATAATTTCCTATTTTCTATAAATGGTTCTACTTTTAAAAAATAATAAAATAACTATATATATATATATATATATATATTAACATTTGATATGTGATAATATCCGACTTTAATGTCTTCTCGATGTTCTATTTGAGTTATATTGGAATTAAAAAAATTAAGACATTAATGGATAAAGTAATTGTTCAACCATGAATGTTAGTGTTTCAAAATAGATGAAGAGTTGTTCAATTATCACAGTGATTATATTATAATTGGTAATTTTATAAAGAATATAGAAATTGTTTCAAAATTATATTTTTCTCATTTGATTGAAATAGAACACAATTAATTATATATAGGTCACTGCTTTGACAGCAATAATGCATGGATTATCAAGCACACAAAGTTTTACTTATTAAATACCATACAATATATGGGTGGCTAATCAACACGATCGAGCTACAATATTCAAATGGGGTCGAGTATAAAAGTATAGTAAGTTTTCTGAATAAACCACGTGGTCGACTCCCACTGGCTGAATTCTCATGCATTTTTATTTATTTGCTTCCTTATTGTTTATTTATTCAAAGATAATGCGATAAAGTTTTTGATTGTTTTGAAATTAATCCAATACTCCAATCATTAGAATGCCCAAACAGTTAAAAACACTAAAATAATATGTTTCTGTATTATGACAAATATTGAGTATGTTATATACATAAATACATAAATGTATATAAAAAAACATGATTTGACAATGAACAGTTATTTTTCTCTAAAAAAAAATGATTTGACAATTAACAATAATTTTTGTCTCCAAAACACAACATCAAACATACAATACTTATTTTAAATTATCTCAAAAAATAAATCCAAACATACACACTATCGTCCAATAAATAAAATTCCCCTACTGGTAAGAAAAGTGAATGAAAATCTATATTTATCGTGATGACTTATTATTGATTTATTATGGGTCAAATAAATTTGTTTTAACTAAATTATCTTTATTCAAATTTACTATGAATTTGTAATTTAGCATTTACAGAAGGGCTTTTATGCAATTTATCCTTATTTTTATCTATGTTAAATCTGTGTATCATAGTTAAAAATTAATATTAAATACACATATGAAAATGCTACAAAACTTGAACTCAGAAAGCAACTTCAAAAAAAGTGAAAATGAAGGAACGAAGGCAGCAGTGTACCACTGCATCTCCACAGAAAGTCCACGATCTACGTCCTGCCAGGACACTGGAATGGCCGCCATTTGTCTACATGCGACGCAACAATGACGT
This sequence comes from Sesamum angolense, assembly GCA_034509725.1. NCBI lineage: Eukaryota > Viridiplantae > Streptophyta > Magnoliopsida > Lamiales > Pedaliaceae > Sesamum > Sesamum angolense. Next base: position 789,287 of record JACGWL010000013.1, read on the forward strand.
GGACTGCCCATTGATGATGTCACCATGTGGTCCCGCTTCGTATTTGCATACTTCAATGCGGCCCACACAGGACATATCAGATGTATGCAACGACGTCATCACGGACACTGCGAGCCCTGTCCGCTCAATGGGGTCCACCTCCAGTCTCCTTAGGGTGCGTTTGGCTATACAAATCGGGTATCACAGAATCACTTGCCTATTTCCAAACAAAAATCAATTTATATTCGTTCATCCATGTCCTCTCCTGCAAGAGGACTAAGCGAATGTTGGGTGAGGCAATATTACGATCAAATTAAATCAATTATATTACAGATATTATATATTGAGAATATAATTAATAATTTTTTAAATTAAATTATATTTATTTTATAATTAATTATAATCGAATTTGAATTAAATTTATACAGAAAAACAGGTATGGGGATCTTGAATCGAAGCGTAGCCATATGGAACTCTCAGACTCGCTCGCACCCCCTCCCTTGAAAATTGATGTGTGACTATATATGTCAGTGGTCAACCCACTTAATCATTTTTAAAACACATTACTTTTTTTTAAAAAATAAAAAGGCACCTAACGTCGGCCAAAAGGCTAAAAAAAAATGAATATTTTTTCGATCCTTGGGAACTGGAATACTGTTGTAGGTTTGCTTTTATTATTGCAAGAGAGTTTTGACCTATTTTTAGTTTTTAACTAATCATGGGATTTGCGATTTAATTGAATCATAGTAAGTTTGATTTGGGGTGGATTTGTCTTTTTCCGAATGTTTACATACTAATAGTTGGGATTAATTAAATGGTTAATTAGCATGAATTAAAATAGATAATTAAGATGTGAGAACCAAGAAGCAGATCCATGGGATCTTTCTTTTTTGTCATGTAGTGCAACTTGTCGCTTTATATTATCTTTGCTTACGTATCCCCATGCCGCGCACACCACTATTTTACTATTCCTACTTATTTTTTTTTATTTTATATTATAATTGAGTTATTTTTACCCAATCGTATGTATATACAGATTATATACGCATTGATCCAGGTCGAAGTCCTATTCAACTTAGATTAGATGTAGATGGTGATCTGACTTCAATCTAGAGTCCAATTTTACAAGTATTTCAAATTTGACTAGTGATAATTAGCCTGCGTAAATAACTTGCCAAGCCAGTTGAGAACACATCCTTTGAAACTTAAATCGCTTTAGGATTTAAAATTACAAAAAATTTCACTTAAGCAATTTCATTACAGAGTGTATATTTTTTAATAATAAATGCATATATATCAAATACACCGTTCTAGTATTTTATAGGTTTTTATGTATTAAAATGTGTATGAACTATGTATCAACAGGACAATCATCAAACAAGTGTCAAATCAATAGTTGTTTAAGCATGCCATTTGATCAGGAGGGTTAGATTGCAACTGGTCTGATATACAAATCTATGGGTATTTTCTTATTTCTTTGAATATATTTATGTTCTTTTGCATATTTAGTGGGTTTTCCCCCCCATTACGCATATTATATGATATAAATAACTATGAAATATTAGTTTTATTGAAGAATTATTTTCATGTGAAATTGAGAAATTCCTTGTAAATTAACCCCATCGGGAGCTCGATGCAACCCCCCCCCACCCCACCCCACCCCCACCCCCACCCGGTTGTTTTCATATATAGTAAACCCCACATGCCTCTCTCCTCCACGTACCCACTTACTTGCCCTCCCCTGACAATCTCCCGAGAAAATCTTACCTCTCAAACTCCACTCCTTTGACACTATTTTTGCTTTGGGCGGTGGTGATGCAAGGCGTCCACCGCTATGGGCCGCTGGCAGACGGCGGCGTCCGCCTGGAACTCACCCCCACCACTACCTCACCCCTCGCCATCGACGTTGCTGAGTCCACCGAGATGCGCATCCAACGCCTCATCTCTGAGAACCCCGTCATCATCTTCACCCGCTCTTCCTGCTGCATGTGCCACGTCATGAAGCGCCTCCTCTCCACCATCGGCGTCCACCCCACCGTCATAGAATTGGAGGAAGACGAGATCGCCGCACTCAGCCCACGCGATAGCAACAACAACGAGGACTCCTCGCCCGTCCTCGGCGGCGCGTCTGGAGTTCCGGCTTTGTACATAGGCGGCGCGTGCGTTGGTGGGCTGGAGAGTCTTGTGGCGTTACACTTGAGTAATAATCTGGTTCCTAAGCTTGTTGAAGTTGGTGCCCTCAGAAATGAATTTCTAATTAATTAATTTGCTAATTAAGTTTTATTATTAATTTGTGATCATTAATTAGTCATGTTCTTGTAATTTTAGTCCCCTCAAAAAAAAAAAAAAAAAAATTAAGAGTTGTTAATTAGGAGAGGGAAAAAAATAAATAGTTTTCTTCTTCCTATCTTATTACTATTGCTTGTAAGTTTGGGCATTAATTAGTGTTTAATTACTTAGATTGGTAATTGTGATTAAGATAAATTAATGTAAGTTGAATTTATGACCAAGTATGTGAATTAAAATTTGTGAGAACATGTTGCTTTGCTTTCTTTCTTCGTTTTCTGCTCTCTTTTTTTTTATTTTATTTATTTTTCTCTATATATATGTCTAAAATAAAACAACTTCAAGTTACATATATAATTAATATTTCATGCTAATTAGATAATTTTCTATTTGAGATAAAACACATGTTGATTAATTAAAAGAAAAAAAAATTAGAAATTTATGTTGTGTACATATATAATTAGCTTGGTTATTTAATTAAACTCATATTTTGGAGCGAATAAAATATATATACATATAATTACATATCTATTTGTGAAGATGCATATGGTTTTGAGAATTGATTATCACGATTTATGACTTGACTGAAAAGCAGTAGATGCGATTATGGTGAATTAATTAAATATATGTAAAAAACTGAAGAGATGAATATCCCAACAATTGTGGAGGGAATATTCTTGAGTTATTTATAGTGCGCTCAAATTATTCTTAAGTATACAAATTTGGGACCAAAATTGCTCCATCCATTCCAAACTACTTTTGACTGCCAAATACTCATATTTTCTCAAATATTTATATATATGATCATATACTTAATTATTCTCACCATCCATTTCTTCTCCCCACCACTGATTCCTGATGCTTCCCTACATACTTTTCACTGATTTTTCTTTTTAACCATATTATAATGTTTTTTTTATTCTTTTATCAAATTTTATTTTGTTACTGTTAAATTTACTTTTCGTTATCGACATTTATTATTCTATGTCATTTACTAATAGATTATAATTAAATCAATTAAATCATGAATTTCAATTATCAAATTAAACCTGGGGGACAGAAGCTGTTGGACTGGGATTTGTTTCATGGAGTTAGGACATGTTGTCATAAAAACATGAAATACAAAGTCAAAAATTACAGACAGAGAGAGAAAAAGAAACATTCGAAGAAATGAAGTAAATTCCAATAGAATCGGAAACAGCGAAGAATGAAAAGTAATAAAGATTGGGAAGAAAAAGAAAATAGCTTTGAATTATTATTGATATATAAAGATTCCATGTGAGCATGAGCAGTTTACTTTAATAAAAGTACAAAAAGCTATTACATGATGAACATCACGATGTGACGATATAGGTATCATCAATTGTCTGATGGCACTTCGCATTTTATCTAGCTAGCTACCACCCCATTCATTTCTTAATTTCATTTACAATTAATACTTTATACTTATTAATATATATTGGATGAAATTTAGAAAAATTAATATATTAGTTGGAGACGTATGCATAAATGTGATGATTTAATTATTAAGAAATGAAAGATATTGTGAGGATTGCATGAGACATTTTGTTCCATTTGCTTTAGTAACAACTGGAGTGGAGTTGAGAAAGAAATCCAAAATGCTGAATATTCTCAGCTCAACTACTTGTGGTCATTGCACACCCGAATCATTTCTTATTTCCTACATCACAATAATCTCATCATACATGTCAATATATATATATATATTGTTTTACGAAATTTAAGAAAGAGGAATTCCTCATGATGATGATCCAATGAATTAATATGTAATAAATAACATTATTAACTAGAATACATTTGTAATGGCAAAACCCATCATGAATAATTATTGTGTTACTTTAATCAATGATTATTTATTATAGATATTTATTATTAATCATGACAATTAATCGAAATAAAATATTATATTTTTCTTACAGTGATCATGAATTCCGACCTCCTATGGGAATTGCTAAATTATATAGATTAATTCAACCCACTTACATGTAAAAATGGAATTAACAAATAAAATAGAGAATGAGAGATTATATATATACTAGTATTTGTGGCACACGCCATGCATATGTAAATTTTACAATGCTATTTCAAACAAACTATTTATTATTTAATAAAATATATGGAAAATAATAAGGAAAAATTAAATTTATAATAAAATAGTGTAAAAAAAGATGCAAAAAGAGAAGTAAAAATATCAAAAGATAATGAGAAAGTGAAAAGTTATCATATGAATAAAAAAATAAATGAAATACATATATGCAGATTAAAAGAGGGAGAGACATCAAAGAAGTGACGTGAATGTATGTTTAATTCTTGAATTTCAGCACATTAAAGTAAGCGTCTTTTCACTTAAGACAATGGTATACATATATGAGTAGAAGAAGTTGAGGAAAATGATTGGCAAATATTACCTGAAACTAAATGCCAAACATATACACACACACATGCACCAAATATAAACCTCCTCATCTGCATTAATATACACTCAAATAATTCCATATTAATTTATGAATCAAAGTAATTAATAAAAGGCCAAACCCACTGGAAAGAATTAGACAGTTTCCCCATTAAGGAAAAGAAATATGTATATTATACAGACAGGTCCACTTGATATTGTGATATATTAATATAATGGGATTGGGGCCTTTGTTTTTCATTATTATTGGTTTTAATTAATTAAAGTTTTCAGCTTTTCCTTTGGGATTGGAATAGACAGCAGTTCCACTATTAATTAATTAATTAACTAATAATACTCTCTCTCTCTCTCTTTTGGACGACGACTACTATTTATAATACAGTCCCAGCAGGTGGAAGCTGCAGAATCCTAAACTCTGTACACATGTGTGTGTGTGTGTGTGAAATTGGTTGAAATGGAATCTCACATGGCAACCATTTATTGGAAAATATGAGTAGCCAGCCAATTACATGTTTACATGAAACAGAATCTTTCGCTCCTCCTCAACTCAAACAGAATCTACAAACCCTAATTATTAACAACTACTAATCAATTGTCTTCTAATTTCTATACATGTCATCATACCCCCTGCAAATATTTAAGATTATTATTGATGTACAGTACTGTTCGTTTCAGTTGTGAGTGAGTGGTGAGGCTGATTAGGCTAAAACTCCCAAAACCTGCTTTACCAACTATTTAAACTTTGTTCCCGGCCCTTGTTTCTCATTGCGACCTCCTCATGTTTGCTTTCCCAATTCTCTCCTCTCTCTCTCTCTCTCTCTCTATATATATATATATATATTGATTAAGAAAAATTCTTGAATTAAACCAAATCATATCAGAGTGTAAGCGTATCACACTTAATACGTGATTCACCATTTTTCTTAAATTATACAACAATCACATAGTAAAGTATTACACTTATGATATGATCAGTTCAAGTTTAATCAAGCTAAGTCTGAACTAAAATTTTCAATGTGATTAGGTATTGAGCTTTCCACTTTCCACTAGATTACAATTACCTCCCATAAGGTTCGACATAATTACAAACACTCTTTTATTGTTTAAAAATATTACAAATATCCCCTGATATTTGATGAAAATATGTAGTCCTTTGATGGAGGTATGAAATTATCAACTTTGCCGTTGTTATAATTTTTTTATTTAATTAAAAAATTATAAATAATCGAACGAATGATGAAAATTTTTAAAAATTATAAAAAATGATCTATTTAGTACATAAAAAATAAATAAAATTATAATTTTAATTCACATGGACATTTTAGTTAATTCATCATAAAAGATAGATGGAAACCTAACAGATTGAGCTAATTTTTAGACGATCATTATAATTTTTCAAAACAATGAGTAAATATTTATAATTATATTAAAATTTAGAAGAAATTGTTATAATTTAACGATTCTATATTTAAATATTTGTGTGTTGTAAGTAATAAGTGCAAGTATGTAATGTTAAGAAAAGAGTAGTAGATATGGAAAAAGCGTAGTTTAAAGTATGGGTGCAGAAACCCCACCTGACACAAACAAAAGCTAAAGCTAATTCCCATCCCCAGTTAAGTCCTCCCCCCACCCCTCTCTCTCTCTTTCTCTCTTCCATTATTTAACATCACCACCAGACCTCATCATATCACCTCTTGTCTGGAAACCAACCACCTCACCTTCTTCACATACTACATATATATTCTTCTCTCTCAAAACTCATCATCTATATCTACTTAGTGCAACATTAATTCATCTCATTATTTTTATATATATATATATATATATAATATAATAAATAATATTTTATATTTTTAAAATATATTATAAATAAAAAATATATATAAATCAACACATCACATTTCAAAAAGAAAAAAAGTTCAAAAGCAAGAAATAAAAAAAGAAAATCAACTTAAAAGTATTCTCGACATAACAAAATTATTAGTGTAGCGGTGTCATGAACTGTCATATTTATGAATAAAAAGAGCCATTCTTTTTCTCCCACTTTAATACATATTACTACCGCTAACAACCTACTTTTAAGGTTTCTCATCAATACATATATACATATATATACATTCCTTCACAAAATGACAAAAACCCTTTCCCAGCATATATATATTTAATTCATTAAGTAATTGGCACTATAAATTAAATAAATATATGATTAAATCCATAGTTAATTTTGGAATTGGGGGGTTGGGCTCTAATGAAAGACGATGTAATTGTTTGGGTCCCGGGTCGAGACCTTGGATCATAATAATAATAATAATAATAAAGTGATGATGAGGTACGTAGTAGGTACGTACTACTCTGATATTCGCCTGCATCTCCATCCGTAATTATTAGGTGTACGTGAATGAGATGAGATGAGATCCATCAACCAATCACTTCCGTCGCACCCGCACCCGCATGCATAAACCAAAAATAGGCTTTCTATCTTTGGGCCTTCCTTTATATGTTTCTTGAGCCCAAACAATGTGGATTATAGAACCAGGTCGGGGCAGCCCAAGAAATTAAGAAGATGGATGTGCTATCACCGCCGTCAGATCTCTATTAACCAATAAAGACGGCCTAGATTGGTGGTTTGAAGTGGGGATCAGTGGTCCATCATATGGGCGGTGGTCCAGGAATATGATTATGGTCCTAGCTAGCACCTACACCTACACCTAAGCCTAGCCCAACCCATCCCCTCACTCCTCACATTTATGCCCATATTCCTTGGATCACTGCGCATCTCAATCCCCTCATTTCAATCAAATATTAATTCTCACTATGGATGGCAATTTCAATCCGGACCAAAAAAATTCGTCCCGGGGCGGGTCCGGGGTAAATTTTTTTAGCCCCGGGCGAGTCCAAGGCGGGTTACGGATCTTGTCCCGGACCCGCCCGACCCATTGGAACCGACCCGGACCCGCCCTTTTTTATTAAATATTATTAATATATAATATATTATAAATAAAAAATTTATAGTATTATATATATATGTGAATCCTAAATAATTTTTGTATGTACCCAACTGTACAAAAATACCAAAAATAGAAAAAATAGTTGATAAGAAATTTAATAATTTACATGTAACATGAACGTATTTTTTGTCTTATCCAATTCATTTTAGATTGAAAATTATATTAAAGTATTTAAATCTAAACTGATATTATTTATTAAAAAAATATTAATGTAATGTATTCTTTGTTTATCCAATTCATTTTAAAGTTTGTAACTATATTAAGGTATTAAAATATTTAATAGTTATTAATATTAATTAAAAAATAAATATAAGTTATTTTTTAAAAGTTGTTGATCTCATTATATACAAAAAAATAATAAAAAATATTTTAATTTATCTATACTAATATAAAAAGAAAAGAGGTTCCACACTCACAAATGGCGGTTAATGACACCGTCGCACCAATTTTTTGTAAAGTCAAAAATACCCTTCAACTAATAAGATAACTAACTTATTCAACTCTTCAAATTATATTTAATTAATAAATTAGTTTCTTCTTTTTTATCTATATCTATACTAATATAAAAAAGAAATTCCTTATACACTCACAAATGAAAGTTATCGTGACACACCGCATCATTTTTTTTGAAATCCAAAATTAGCCTTTTTATTATCTATTCTATCTATCTGTATTTATATCTTTTATATTTATATCTAAACTATATAGAAAAAAGAGGCAATTGAACTAATAATATAACTAACTTATTTAAATTATTAAATTTTATTTTAACTGATAAATCAGTTTATTTTCTTTTCTTTCTTTCTTTTTTTAAATTTAATATATTGATTTACATATTTTACTATTATATAATGTATTTTAAAGTATGAAAAATTATTTATTGTATGCACGCAGGGACGGCGTGCCACAATGGCTAGTTGTTCTAAATATAAACTACTAATTAGTTTAGTAGTAATATATACCAAAAATTAAAATAAAATTCATACTGAATAATTTAAATTGTAGAAAACTAAGAAAAATATCTATTATATGAAGTAATGTAATTGAAATACATAAAAATATTTTACAGTTGATTTATATATATTCACAATCTGTAATAACTAATAAATTTATATATTCATAAATGTTATTATTACATTGATGTAACTATCGTCTTATATTGTTGAACAACATAAGTTGATCTGGCCGTTAAAATTCAAGACGGTGTATCGTTCAATCAGGCCATATGATTTTAAATCACACCGTCCAATATGATCCAATTGACATAATCTTATATATATTTGAATTTGGTATGAATCGGGTGCCGAAATTTTAAAATATCGTAATTATTGATTAAACTTATTGTTATCTTATTATAATTAAAATACTTAAAAATTTTCAACTATCATCATTATTATTATTACTATCATTATCTCTAGATTAATTCATAAGAATCACTAAAAATAAAAATAAATTGCATAATACATATATGTATCTTGATATAAATATAAAACATAGAAATAGATATTAAAAATTAATTGTATTCTTTGTATAATATAAAAATATTAATTTATTATATTCTTTGTATAATATAATTTTTATTAACTAAAATAATAATACAAGTAATAATTTTAAAAAAAATTAAAATGCTCTCTTAAAAAAATAAAAAATTAATTAAAATATTAATTAAAAACTAAAAAATGAAAAGACCCTGTTAAATTAAAAGAAAAAAAAAAAGCCTCATTTCCTCAACCTCATCCTCAATGTCAATTGTCAAAAGACTCAAAACTCAAGATTCAGTCAAACGACTCAAACAAATACAAAACCCTCAATTCTCAATTTCTCATTTCTCAAACTCTCAAGGCTCAGCCGGTCAGCCACCTCGTCCCCGTCGTCGCCGTGCCCACCTCGTCGCCGTCGTCGCCGCTCACCGTCGCTCAGCCTACCTCGTCGCGTGAAAGCTCAGCCCACCTCATCGCCGTGAAAGCTCAGCCCAACTCGTCACCGTCATCGCCGCTCACCGTCGCTCAGCCCACCTCGTCGCCGTCTACTTAATTGCACATCATAGGTTCCTTAAGGGCAAGGTGCACACTCTCTGAACAATTTATCTTCAAACATCTAATTGATTGAAAGATACATCTGGAGCTTTTTGTCTCTTTTATGTTGTTGTCTGTGTGTTTGTGAATGGGGCGGGTTGGCGGGGCGGGGCCGAGGGTGGGGCGGGGGGGTTATGAATCTTGCTGAAATTTAATGGGCGGGTCTCGGGTCTGGGCGGACCCGTACCAGACCCGCCCCATTGCCATCCATAATTCTCACATCAAAATCAACATTTTTAATTGAATTACAAATTAATTACCTTCTCTTCCATCTTACTATTAACAACTATTACAATACATTTTGCAATTACCTTTCATTCCAATGCATAATTAGTATTGATTTTTTTTTAAAAAATAATTCAAAAAATAAATAGTATATATATAATTATTTGAGTAATCTGTATTTTTTGTGGTGCGAATAATACTCTATTTTTTTCGATCCATTATGTGAAGTAGACATCGCGCATCGCTCTCGTTGTCTTGCTACCTTCTTTTTTTAAAAATAAAATAAAAACAAAACAAATAATAACATTTTTTAAACATTATATTGCCATTTTTTGTATTTTCGTATATTAGAAGTGGACCAAACATATATAAGACCACGTTCTATTTTTTTCCCAATCAGTCATTTCTAATTTGCTGGTCCCACCAGCAAAAGGATTTGAGTTTTCTCTCTCTCTCTCTCTCTTTACGTATATACACATGAAAAAAAAAAAAAAAAACAATTCAATAAGACAAAAGGTGGAAATACATTACCTCCAAAACACAATTAATTGATAATTTTATTACTGTCACCAGTTATATTTAGTGATAATAATATTTATTTTGTTGTAATAATGAATTCAACATTTTAATAATAATATAGTCTCTTTTTTTATAATGTTATTAGTTAGAATCAACGATTAAAAAAATGCACAAAATTATCACTAAATACAATTAATGACACATGTAATTGTGACAACAAATTAATAATAGTTGTCAGCTTGTTACTATATTATATATTGTCACGATAGATGTGCCGCTAATAGTACGTAGTTAATGATAATTATATATAATATATATATATATATATATATATATATATAATTCTATCACTAATAATTATATAAGAACGAGATAAAAATTATTATTAGTTAATATATATTTTTAGTGATAATTTAAAAATGATGATTTGATGATATTTTATTATTAGGATGGTAGTGAGAGGTGAGACAATTATTAAATAAAAAAAAGGTAGTATGTAAGATTAATGAGAAAGGTGGAGAAGTTAATATAATTATTGAAAGAGAATATATGTATGTATGAGTATGAATGTTTGTATGTTTGTAGGTAGATATTGAAAAGATGATGAAACAGAGACAGTATCGCTCCATCGCAGCTCGCGTTCTCTGTTTGATACTAACGTTGGCTTTTTCCTCCACCCTTTATCATTATTATTTCAAATTAATACACACAACGTGCGTCTTGTTTTTAATTAAACTACCCCTTCCACACACATCATTAATATTATTATTTACACCATCGATCTCTTAATTTTTTATCTTTTCATTTTTAATTAAGGTTAATTCATTTTAATTATGGGCTTCAATTACTCATCCATCGGGTCGGGTTGCTGGCAACCCACTTTTGTGACCCAACCCATATTATAACAACCGCTACCAACTGTTAACCTTCACATCTACGGACTCGGATGATACCACGTGGAGCCATATGACCCCTCAAGCAATCAGATGGACCCACCCAGGTACTATAAATACTTCATACCTAATTCATTTATGGGTAACATTTAATGACACTCCTACACACTTTAAATCGCTTTGAATTGATATTTCACTACCCACTCTATCTCGAACACTCCATTGACTTAGACATCGGAATGTCTTGGCTGAGTACCCTCAACGAGCCTAACAATTTGCTCTATTTTCTCAGGACCACAACATACCAAGAACGCGAGGAGATAGCGGGATTATGGTTTTCTTTTTTTATTTAAATGATGTATATACATCGAGTGTACTTTCATTTACTAACTAATACTATGTGAGTTAGAATAACTATTTTGGTTAACCAAATGTACGTTGACTAGTTAATATAAGTTTAATCATACTTATTTTTACAAAAGATATCTATCTTTCTGAACTTTTCTATTAATACACTCTATTTATGCTTATTTAAAGTTAATAAAAATTATTTAAGAAGATTCAAGTTCTTTTTCTCTCTTCCGTTAAAAATTTAAGTTAAGCACAAGCATTATGTGAGTTCAAATAATTAATTTAGAATAAGAAAATAAAACATAAACTAAAATGAAAGATTAAAGAATATAGAGCACATATAAGTCCTGGACAGAGGAAAATATTTATATATATAAAAAACTAATGATAAATATAATAAGTTAAGGGAAAATTACATTGTTATTTTGGAGTAAGATTCTTTCCGTCCTTTTAATTATGAAATTTTTATTAATGATTTCATAAGTTACGAAAATTTGTACTTTTAGTCTTTTCATCAGATTCTATTAAAACATTGGTAAAAATCTCGCAAACAAATGGAGGTCTAATTATAATGCTAAGCACGTGACTAAAAGTGATTAGCCACATACATTTTCTGTTAAAATACTAATAGAATTTAGTGAAAGGATTACAAAATAAAGAGGTTTTTTTTGTAACTTATGAAATCATTAATAAAAATCGTGTAATGATTTGAACAAAAAATATACTAACCGCAAAATATGAGGGGAAAAAAATGCTATAATTCCCATTAAGTTAATTAGCTGGAAATATTACAGTAGAAGGAGGTAAATGAGTAGTGAAAGTTGGGGTAGTGGGTGAGGTAGATGGATATGAATATGATCATGAGTTGAGGGGTTCGCACTGTTATGTGATGCTGTTCTCAATTATCATATGAATTTAAATTTCAACAGATTCATTGATGTCTGAGCAGAAAGAATAATAATACAACAGCTTTCCGTGATTGCATGTCCCTCTCTAATCCCATTTTTTTAATTATTTTTAATTCCATGCATCCTTTTTTTATTATTATTATTATTTTGTAAATGCACACACACAGACTACAAAACCAATCATGTGAATCAATGTCTGCATGCAAAGACAAATTAGTGAAGTAACTTTTCAACACTACTCCTAATTTAGATTATATCGAACCCATTTCATTTGTGTAATAATTAATTAATGACTTTTATATTTATTATGTTCTTCCAATTTTATTCTGGTAGGCATAATTAGTGAATTATTATTTAAGTACTTTTCAAGTAAAGACAAGGTGAAAGATGGGATGGGGCATGGGTGCAGTGCTGCCTCCTTAATTGGTAATTAATTTCTGTAGAGTTTAATATGGATTTAAATTTACTTTGTTGGTGCAGTGATTAATTAACTGATTAGAATGGCAAAAACTAATTACTATTTGTCCTGTGGTGAAAGAAAATAGTGATTTGATAGCTAATGAGGTTTCATTCGGTTGGCGAAATTGAAACCCCATGATCTTAGAGGTCGATTCCACCAAGTGAGTGGGATGTTGTCGACTGTTTAGCAAGAATATTATATACATGTATAAATGTATAATAATTAAGAAAAGAGTTAATTAAGTAATTAAAATGAAGGAAATTGCAATTATTGGAGATGGAAAAAGAACAAAGGAAAAGACAAAGTGAAACGTCAGAAAGGGTGTCTTGGTGGCCTATGGTTTTTGATGGGGGGAAGAACTGAAGAAAGAAGAGATACCTTCTCATCCTCATCTCTCTCTCTCTCTCTCTCTCTCCCTCTCTCATCTCTCTACTGTTTGTCATACATACAGTATGGCTTTTATCGAATCTTGTTGGTTTTAGCAGCAATTCAGGTAATGTTTTTATTGAAAAGGCTAAAACAGATGAAAAATTCAAAGAGTATAAAGATTTTTGGAGCTGTTGCACTGGAAAACCAACTTTTTATGTACTTGTAATTTTTGCCTTCTTTTGATGCATAAGTATATATATATATGTGTGTGTATCTGTTGTTGCTAATCTCTTGTTTTCCATTTTAGGGTTTTGCAGAAATTAAAGTGATGAAGGGGTGGTGACCTGTGAATGTGATTCTATCAAGAAAGCTGGTGCACTGAAAACTCAAGTCAAGAGGAGATTCAGTTTGACCTTTCTGTAATAGGTTTCCATCACCTCACCTTTTTGTAAGCCTTTCCAATTTAGGGTTTTTGTTGCAGAGGATAATTGGCTTTCCAAAGATCTAAAAAGCTCATCTCATCAATTACAGTACTGGAACAAAAAATATAGCTACCCCTCTTATCTACATATGCTTTTACAACACATATAGCAGAAACTAAGAAAGAAAGAACATATATTGAGAAATGTTACAGGGCTCGGGCTCGGGCACGGTGTTTGAGGACAGTATGTCGAATTTAACATCTGCAGTATCGAATGAAGCAAGCATATCTTCAATCAACAACAGGAATGAAATGGGTGCTAGTACTAATATGTACCCACACCAGCCGCATCTTCAGTCCTTTGCTTCACCGAATAATCAGACACAACCTGCTCCCAAGAAGAAAAGAAATCTTCCAGGCAATCCTGGTACATTCATTTCCTTGTCTTGTCCGAACCTCCATTTTTTTTTTTTTTTTTCTTGATTTGTAATCTGAATCAAATTTTATATATGTTTGAAATATTAGATCCTGAGGCAGAGGTGGTGGCCTTAACTCCAAGAACTCTTATGGCAACAAACAGGTTTGTGTGTGAGATCTGCAACAAGGGGTTCCAGAGAGACCAGAACTTGCAACTGCACCGAAGAGGGCACAATCTGCCATGGAAGCTTAAGCAAAGGAGCAACAAGGAAGTTGTAAGAAAGAAAGTTTATGTGTGCCCTGAGCCGAGCTGTGTGCACCACGACCCCTCAAGAGCTCTGGGAGACCTGACGGGGATCAAGAAACACTTCTCCAGAAAACACGGCGAGAAGAAATGGAAGTGTGAGAAATGCTCCAAGCGTTATGCTGTTCAATCCGACTGGAAGGCTCATTCCAAGATTTGTGGTACAAGAGAATATAGATGTGATTGTGGTACCCTTTTCCAGGTATTTCAGATTTATCATCACCTGATTTCATCAATTCTTACAACTCATATTCATCAAATCAGTAGTGATTTATTTTCAGTAAAATTAAGACTGATGAGTACTGTTTAGTGGTACTAATTGGTTCCATTTTTTATTTGATTAATTGATTTTCCGAGAAAAAAGCAAATTGTATGTAGCATTGAGAAGAGTGAAATTCACTTGTTTGTTTTATATATCATACATATATATATATATATATATATATATATCTTAGTACCTCTTCTGTCGATGGGAGAATGATGAAAAAATAGGAAAGGGTTGACGATATTGTCTGTGTGTGTGTGTGTGAAAGAGAGACAGATAAGAAAGCTTTAAGACATGATGACTATACAGTACTAGTGTTTGGAGAAAAGCACAATGATGCTGGTATGGTTTGTTCTTTTTGTTGTTTAGCGTTTGTTTGTTTCTTCTTGTATTCACAGGAGGGACAGTTTCATCACCCACAGAGCATTCTGTGATGCTTTGGCAGAAGAAAGTTCAAGATCAATGACACAAAACCCACTTTTAATGTCTACCCAAACAGTCCCTAATAACCAAGCTCATCAAATCCATGGTTTCCACCATCCCTTGGTCCCACTCAAACAAGAAAACCCACAAAATTTCAACCAGCTCCCTCCATGGCTATCTTCTGAACAACCCGGTGCAGGTGGACCAGGCCCTCCAATCAATCCATTATTCACTTCATCACCAATTAGGCTACAGCATCCAGTTCAAGAAAACCCTAACCCTAATAACATCTCCATCTCCACCACCACCCTTTCTTCTTCTTCTTCCTCTCTCATGTCCGCCACCGCGTTGCTGCAGAAAGCAGCTCAAATGGGTGTAACAATGAGCACAAAGATGCCTTCTCAATCATCGGATGATCAGTCAATTTTAATCAGACCCCATCATCACGTGGGTGCGCCGGGGTTCTGTGCTACCTCATCCACAACTACAGCTGGCTTGCCCTCACGTGAAGAGATGGGAACAGCAGCGTTTGTGCATGGCTTGGCATCATTCGGAAACAAGATTGTTAACCTCCCCGGTGGTTGCATGGACCTTCAGGATATGAACATGGTTGGTTCTTCTTTGCCTTGTTCGACCAGTACCGGCGGCGGGTTTGACGGGTCGACATTGGGTTTTGAGTATAGTTTGAATGGGATATTGAACCCCAAGAGCAACATTCATAGTTTTCAAGAAAACGCCCATTTGATGGGTACTGTAAGGAAAGACGGCGGCGGCGGCCGCGGCGGTGGTGATGGTTTGACAAGGGATTTCTTAGGGCTAAGAGCATTCCCTCATCATAGGGATTTTCTCAATATGGCCGGTCTCGATCAAATGGGATCTTCATCATATGATCATCATGACCACCCTCAAAATCGAGCACCATGGCAAACTTGACTACGTACTCCCTGCACCAACCATCATGCTTTGCTTATTTTTATTTTATTTTTAATCTTTTGCTATATTTCTTATCCAAATTCTGTAGTATTTTTTCAATTTTCACTTCTCCAACTAAGAAAGGGCTGAGCTTCCCCAAATTGTAATAATAATATACTGAGAATTGCAATTTATGTTTTTGGTTTTCCTTCTTCAACACTAAATATTTTGGCTTGCTTAATTTTTGTTGTTTGAGTACCTTTAGTGTCAGGACAAAATAATTTTTTAGTCCTATAAAATAAGGGTAGTTTTTTTTTTACCATAATTATAGTAGGTGACTCTTTTAGTCCCATAAAATTTAAAATCACACATTTTTAATCCCATAAAGTGCGATTTTGAGACTTTTTAGTCCCAAATCATAATACATTTTTAGTCCTAAAACCACAATGCATATGACCTTTTTGGAACTAAAAGTAACACATGTCATCTGCTATAATTATGGTACCTAAAAAAATTCTGTCTTTATTTTATAAAACTAAAATAGCATTTTGCCCTACTATGTCACCTCCGACTGAAATTTAGGTTGAGTTAGATATATATGAAAATGCATAGCTTTCTGAAATAAAATATTAATACTAAATAATTGATCAGTTTTCTAATAATTTAAATTTTTAACTAAGTATCATAATATCAAAGAAAGATTTTACTGAGAGGTGTATGTTAAGATAGTAATGTTAAATGATTATTCTCTCTAACACAACTTATACTGTTTAGATAAGATAGTCGGGCAACACATTCAACTTTTATAAACAAACCTCGAATTTGTAATGCATGAGATTCAATCTTAAATAGCTAGCATTCGTCGACAGCTTATGAATATTTTGCTAAATCAAATTAATACTGCATAATTTAATCAATTTATTCAAAAATAACTTAAACACTAGCTAGCTGTATCATTATATATATAAAAGAACCAAAATAGTATATACATAAGTTTGAGAGTATTTGATCAGATGTATGATCAGAAAATGCACAAGAGCGCTTAAAAATTACATAGCATCATATATATATATATATATATATTATATATATATATTTGATTTTTTTTAAAAAAAAAAATAAAGAAACAAGGAAATGTAGAAATACATATGGTTGGTGCATGATATCATGAGAATGAACAAGAAGACATTAATTCATATATATATATATTGTGAGTGTAAGTTGTGTTCCTGTGAGGGAAGGTATACTATAAAGTACTTCCCTGTACGTCCACCATCATCGATCATCTAATAAATACATGGAATGGAATTGAAGAAGGTAGGATGATGATATGGTGCCTGCAGGCTCGTGGTATAGTTACTATCATCATCTTCAGGTTTTTCATGTTTGAGTACTCAGATTCATCATCATCCATCCATCCATCCATCATATGATTAATGTACGATTTTTTTGCAACAGTACTACTTTTGTTGTTTGCATGTTTGCATCATGTGACACAACACACACATCTATTCATGACTCACGAGCTGCCTACATTACTATTATTCACATGATTCGATTGGTTGGTTGGTTTTTAATTAAGGTGATCTGCTGATGATTAATCAACAATTATATGTATTAAGTTAGATATATGGATCCAGCCTAATAATTTATTTCGTGAAGGAAGAGCAAGTCAAAATTAAAAAATTATAAAGTCTATGAATATTGCATAATTTACAACTTTATAATTAAGTATTTTATGATTGTCGAATTATCCTGTCTAAAATTAACTTAAAATCAACGGTATAATTTGATGGGCAAAATATAAATTTGGATAGATCCTGATCAATTATGGTTTGACTTTGACCTGAAGAATTTAGAAGTGGGCCAAATGGGCCATTGAAAACGATTAAGGGCCTCCAAGCCCATTCTAGCCCACTTTCCTATTTTTTTTCTTATGGCACTTGAATATTCGGACTTTCTATGCACAAGTTCAACTGTATGTCTTAGGAACTGCAATATATTGCGCGATTGGTCATTTTTTTTTGATAATTTTTGTTTGACTAAGGATCAATTAGACGATAAATATTTTTACAATTATGATTTATTATGTAATTAATTTAAGTTTTACCGTACAGATTTGAGTAAAGATTTTCCTAGAGTTCTCGTATTGTACATTTTGAAAGAAAGAATGCATGATCCGATGTTGTTTGTTCAGACTCATTTGTCTCTGCTCCTCAGTTTCGATCGCCTGAATTTCGCTCACACACACACAGACACACTTCAAAGCAAATTAATATGTAGGTTTGGTGAGAAGGGAAGTTTTGTTCATATTTTAATTTGTTCTGGAGCTCTGATTAAGGATGGGTTTAAGGCGCCTTCTCAGTCAGGTCACCGCTAAATTTTCATCTTTATTAATGTTTTCCTTTTTTCATTTCTGATGAGGATTTTAGCTGTAGTGTTTTTCTTTTTCTGGTAAAAATGTCGTGTGCTATGGATTCCCAAGTATTAGGAGTTCGTTTGTTCGATTTCAGTGAACTATTTATTTCTTTCTGGGTGGTGTTTTTGATGATGTAAGGAATGCAATTTTAGGAGAACAGACAGCTTTCATGGGTTTTTAGCAGACTCGTAATGCTGCGGATTTTGATCAAAGATTTTATTTTCGTTGATAATACGCCTTTATCAGGTTTTAGAAGAAAGAATGCATTTTTATTAGCCCACCTCTAGCTCTGTTTAGCTCTCTTTAAACTTGTAAGGTTTCTTTATATTTATGCATGTCAATTCATAGTTTTTGTAATTCTTGTTGATGCTTTTTTATATGAGTATAAACGCCCATCTGAGTACATTCCTTTTGGGTTCAAGATTGTGTATGCTCAGACTCGGTCTTAATTTATTTTGTCATACTTGTTGTTCTCTAGGTCAAAAGACAGGAGTCACAGTTGAGGAAGTTAAGTAATTGATATTTGCATGAAAGTTTTCAATGAAGCTTTTAGCGTGCATATTGACCTTGCCTATGTTATCCTTTTGGAGTCTCACTTTTTGCTATTTTTTTATGCCATCTACAGGTTCTCAAGGGAGAGGATGTTGATCTAATGATCATTGCAAGACGGACACCAGGGTTCTGCGGTGCTGATCTTGCGAACTTGGTAAACTTTGCTGCTCTCGGGGCTGCAATGGATGGTGCCAAAGCAGTGACTATGGCTGATCTGGAGCATGATAAGGATAAAACCATGATGGGAAGTGAGCGCTAATCAGCAGTTATATCTCCGGAATCTCGTAAGGTGACCACGAGGGTGGTCATCCTCTTGTTGCCATATATACTGATGGGGCCTTACCAGTGCACAAAGCAACTATTGTGCCGCGTGGAATGGCTCTTGGAATGGTTTCCCAGTTACCTGGAAAAGATGAGACAAGTATATCACGGAAGCAAATACTATCTCTTCTGGATATTTCCATGGGTGAAAGAGATGCTGAAGAGCTCATTTTTTGGGAAAGTGAAGTTAGTTCAGGTGTATCAAATGATCTCCAGCAAGCGACCAATCTGGCTAGAGCAATGGTTACAAGTATGGCATGAGCAAACAGGTGGGAGTGGTCACTCACAACTATGATGATAATGGTAAGACTATGAGACCAAGACTAGGCTCGTCATCAAACAGGAGATAGAAGAATTCCTGGAGAGGGCTTACAACAACGCAAAAACCATGCTCACCACACATTGCAAAGAGCTTCATGCTCTTGCCAATGCTTTGCTCGAGCATGAGACACTTATGGGGAGTCAGATCAAGGCCGTGCTTGCTCAGGTAAGCTCCTTGCAGACACGGACAGATTGTTGCAACACAAAGTAATTCACAGTCCAAAGCTGGTCCTCCTTCAACACCCAATGTGGCTGCATCTGCTGCTCCTAAAGCGGCAGCAGCTGCAACTAGGGCAAAAGCCATTGCCCCTGTAGGGTCTTAGCAGGCGACTGACTTGATATTTGCAGTCCTGTGAAGAAGACATCATGCCTGGAAAATATTGGTAAACCATGCCTGTTGAACAGTCCTCGATTCCATTGTGCATGTCATCGGTTATTACATGCAAGCCTTTTGTCCTAGGAGAATATGCGGAGTCGGTTTTACTGTCAATGAGGCGATTGTGTGTAAGTTGAGAAATGAAATGGAAATTTGTAGAAGATGAATAGCTGTGGTTTCTCCAATGTCCAAAGCCTGTCATGTTCGGAATCCATTGGACTAGCTCTTGCTTGTAATGTACCTGACCCAATAATTGATTAGGGACGTGCTGTGCATTTTTAGTTGCAGTTCTTGAATGTTTTCGGAACTGATCATCAAATGAAGAAAAGGAGACAGTCACGTTTTACGGTGAATGGTTTTCTTTGAGCCTTTGTGAGTGTGTGTGTTGGTGAGTAAATTAATGTTTTTAGTTTTATTTAGTAACAAGTTCCAATCCTGATGAATCTTTTGCCCACAAAATTGCAATGTAATTTCTAAAAGATAAATAATCAATTGATATGGTAGGTCAAGACGGCATATCTGATCATACTTTTGATTGAATTGTCATAATAACCTATTTTTTAAATAAAGTGAGATATGCAAACCCTATTCAATGTTAGAATCTGCTTATCTATATTATTATAATGTATTAGGATTGTTAGTCCTGGTAATCTCCATCCCAATTAAGTTTGTCTTGATTCATATGAAGATGCATAATTTGGTTGATGAAATTTTTTACTTTCTTTGCAGTCAAAAGTCAGAGAAGCAATTTAGGTCAGGAGAATATGCCTGATCGAAGCTGATTCACTGGATAACATGATTGAGATAGCTTTTAAGTTGACACGAATGTAGCAATACTATTAAAGAAAAAAAAAAAAAAGACGAGTGTTCTAACGTATGCTTATATATGTATATATATTTTTCATATTTATATTTATACTATATTATAAAAGAAAATCTATTTTGGTGTACCAATTTTAGAATGATCAAATTTATCCTTCATTTTGTTTCTTTTTTTTTAAATTTTTTTTGGTTAATTTAGTAATTTTAATATTTTTTAAACAATTTTATAATTATTTATATTTCTTAACTACACACTACTCCACATTCCCCTCCCACCTTAATTCTTCACATTTATTGTAATTTATAGTTATAATCTATTCTTTTCATATTTTTTTTATACTCGCGTGAACCGCGTGCAACGGAAACTAGTTATTGTAAAAGAAAACTCTCTAATCGTACCAATTTTAGATTGCCCTAATTTACTCTTCATTTCATTTCTTTAGAATTATCTGATCAAATTAGTAAATTTAATATTTTTTAATTATTTTTTTCTCTTAGCTACCCACTACCCCATGTTTCTCTCTAACAGTACTTCTTTATATTTATTATAATTTATCCCTTTAATAATTTTTTTCTTATCATCTCACACCAAGACCTTTTATGTGCTCACATGAACCGTGGGCGAAGATAATTACTATATATATAATTACAACTCACTACGACACCTCCAAGAAACACTCATATTTGGTTTTATTTTTAAAAGCTCAATTTCACTAACAATAATTGTTAATTTGAGTAAAACACATAATTTTATTTTTGTCAATTCTTTGTACACAGATATCAATAAAAGAATATTAAATTTATTATTAAACAATAATAAAAAATATTTTTTAATAAAAAATGCATTATAGTACTAATTATTTTTAAAAAATGATCGATATTATTATTTTGAGTAAGTTACGCGATTTGATCATTGTCATTTTTTTTATGCATAACATTACTAAATATATTAAATTTATTATGAATTAATATATATATATATATATACATTAACTAATAATAAGATGCTTATAATGAATTAATAATAAAAAATTCAAAACCCATAAATATAGATATATGTAAAAACACTAAACAAAAATATGTGAACTATGAGGTCATTACTTGTGAGGCCGTTTTTTTAAATGTTTTTGAGTAAGACTTCGCAAAAAAGTTAAATAGAAATTGTGAAATCGTTACTAAAAATATATAGTTCTATAAAGTCATTACTCGAACAATGACTTGCACTAGTTTGCGGCATTTTGTGTAAATTTTTTATATTATAATTATAAATAAGTCTATTTCTAAAATATTATTAAATTTCTTAAAATTAATTATAAATTTGATTTTATAAAAAAGAGTTCGATGAATAAATGAATTAGAATTAGACAAATAGTGATTTTAAAATTTTACAAATCTTTTTTTTTTCACAAAAATAATTTTTGTAAAGGTAAAATGAACTTTTCAAACTTAAAAAGTAAATATTATGATTGTTTTCGGAGGTTTAATATTTTATAGAGTAATAAATGTGGGATAAATACTTAAGGGATTATAATTGTATTTAATCCTAAATATAATAAGTGTCATAAGGAATTAAATTAAATAATTTATATTTAATTTCGAAGGAAAAGTACCCATGACCCCTTTTATCAGATTGATAATTCATAAGTAAATGTTTTATTTATAAAATTAAGAAAACCACTAAACGATGCAAAAAAGGAAAAAGAAGAAGAAAAGAAAGAAAGAAAGGAAAATTACGTTCTTGTTTTAGCGGCTCCTTTCTGAATCCCGCACCATTCCTCGATTTTCTTCTTCTCAACGGAGAATCGTCGAAGATTTTTTTGATTCAACGGTTAGTTTCTTGATTGATTCAACGGCTAATTTTTTTTTAATTTAACGGCTATTTTTTTAATTTAACGGCTATTTTTTCATATTGAAATAGACAACCGATAGAATGAAGGAACACCCTAGTTTCTCTCTTCACTACTATTTGCTACTTCTTTTCTTCAAGCGTTTCTTCGGTGCAGTCTTTATTTTTTTTGGTTTGCTCGTTCAATTATTTATTTGTTTAAGCCTTCCGTTTTGACCCTTTGTCTTTCATTGTTGGTCGTCTTAATTAGTAGCGTGATGGTGGGTTCGAAGTGTAATTTGATTTTGATTATTTCCGTGAATGTGGTTTGTCTTCTGTTCTTTTTGTCTTATTATTGTTGGTGATTGTGGGTTTTTTTCTGACTGATTTGTGGGGTTTTATTCACATTGTTTATGTGTTTGAGCTTTTTGTGTTCTTATTGTTTTCGTGACTGTACGGTTTATGTGGGTGTGTGGGTTTTTATTCTGATTGTTTATGTGATTGTGTTGTTTGTGTTCTCTCTCATTGTTTTTGTGATTGTGGGTTTAACTGTGAATGTTTGTATTCTAATTTTCTGTTTGTATTCTGATTGTTTGACTGTTTTTTATCTATTGGGTATGTTTTGTTTCTTGACTCGTTGTGGGTTTTGGTGCAATTTGACTTAACTGTTCGAACTTGTTTATTGGATTTGATCTTTTATCTTCTTATTAGTTATGTGATTATGGGTTATTTGTGATTCTTTCGTTGATTGTGGTTTGTGTTTTGATTTTTTTTGTGATCGTGAATTTGTCGTACGATTGTAGGTGATTGTGGGATTTTTCCTGATTTATTGTCGGCGATTTGTGAGTTTTTATTGTGATTGTTTATGTGATTGTGGTTTGTTGAAGGACCTGGAGAGTTCAGACTCGAAGGTGTGATTACTTATCGTGGAGATAGATGTCAAGTCTCTAAGTACATATTTAAAGTACAGAACTGCAATCTGCAGTAGTTAGATGTTCCATGTTCAGCCATTCTACTACAATAGTTTTCTTCAATTACGCTCTTCACCAACTGCTATACTAATCCCATGCGTCTCACCTTTTAACTTCCTGATGTAGTGCACGAGCTTTCCAGTACTGCCAGAACAAGTACCATGGGAGGATCAAGTTACTTTGCTAGTCTAGCTCGTAGAGTGCGTGAAGCAGAGGCATCAAGTGATGCTGCATTTCTTAAGGAGCTCCATCATCGAAATGATCCAGAGACAATCATGTAAGGCTGTTTGAGAGTTGACCTTCTCTACAATTTAACCCATCAGCTCTTGCTGAATATGTCCAGGCTTTGGTTAATGTGGATAGGCTTGACGAAAGTTAGCTGCTTAAGACATTGCACAGAGGTGAGCACAAATGAAATGCTACTCAGCCTTCAGACTCTCGACATCATCTTATAACTAACCTCTTTGGAGGAGCTCCTGACTGAGCTCCCTTCTCATATGAAGTTGCAGTTCGCTTAAGGTTTTCCTGTCTTTTGTCTTTGATCGCTAGATATAATCTGTACTGACTTTGCTTTTTTGAGGGATCTTGGGAGCTGCTAACTGACAGGTGGATTAAAAAGGTGTTGGAACTCTGATTAAGGATGGGTTTAAGGCGCCTTCTCGGTCAGGTCAGCGCTAAATTTTCATCTTTATTAATGTTTTCCTTTTTTCATTTCTGATGAGGATTTTAGCTGTAGTGTTTTTCTTTTTCTGGTAAAAATGTGGTGTGCTATGGATTACCAAGTATTAGGAGTTCGTTTGTTCGATTTCAGTGAACTATTTATTTCTTTCTGGGTGGTGTTTTTGATGATGTAAGAATGTAATTTTAGGAGAACAGACAACTTTCATGGGTTTTTAGCCGACTCCTAATGCTGCGGATTTTGATCAAAGATTTTATTTTCGTTGATAATACGCCTTTATTAGGTTTTAGAAGAAAGAATGCATTTTTATTAGCCCACCTCTAGCTCTGTTTAGCTCTCTTTAAACTTGTAAGGTTTTTTTATATTTACGCTTGTCAATTCACAGTTTTTGTAATTCTTGTTGATGCTTTTTTATGAGTATA
Organism: Sesamum angolense; assembly: GCA_034509725.1. Lineage (NCBI taxonomy): Eukaryota > Viridiplantae > Streptophyta > Magnoliopsida > Lamiales > Pedaliaceae > Sesamum > Sesamum angolense. The sequence continues at coordinate 814,244 of JACGWL010000013.1, forward strand.
ACGCCCATCTGAGTACATTCCTTTTGGGTTCAAGATTGTTATGCTCATACTCGCTGGTCTTAATTTATTTTGTCATACTTGTTGTTCTCTAGGTCAAAAGACAGGAGTCACAGTTGAGGAAGTTAAGCAATTCGGCTGCTCAACTACATCGAACTTCTCTATATGTTGGACGAGGAGGTATGCGCCACTCTTTTCTTGGGCGTAAAATTATTTTCAACTCATTTGCAGTGTGGTGTTCATAGGCTATCATATGAGATGGAATAGATTCCGATTGATTTTTCTTCGTGAAGATTGATCTTTGAGCACTTTTATTGATTGGCTTTAGTAGATCAAATTGCATTGCTATGTCATAGTCCTATCAAGTGTTTTAGCTCCAACATGATCAATTAATGTCATTTGGTTTACGACTGCCTTCTGTGGAATAAATTTTTCCATATGCTGGTGGGCTATGATTCCTTGGCTATTATTTAACTTATAATTTGTAATTATTTAGTTTTCTTGGATGAGCATTCCTTGTCCCTTCTTTCTTGTATGGCTTGTATTTCGGTGCAAGTAGGGACTCTAAGTACCTATTTAAAGTACAGAACTGCAATCTGCAGTAGTTAGATGTTCCATGTTCAGCCATTCTACTACAATAGTTTTCTTCAATTACGCTCTTCACCAACTGCTATACTAATCCCATGCGTCTCACCTTTTAACTTCCTGATGTAGTGCACGAGCTTTCCAGTTCTGCTGGAACAAGTACCATGGGAGGATCAAGTTACTTTGCTAGTCTAGCTCGTAGAGTGCGTGAAGCAGAGGCATCAAGTGATGCTGCATATCTTAAGGAGCTCCATCATCGAAATGATCCAGAGACAATCATGTAAGGCTGTTTGAGAGTTGACCTTCTCTACACTTTAACCCATCAGCTCTTGCTGAATATGTCCAGGCTTTGGTTAATGTGGATAGGCTTGACGAAAGTTAGCTGCTTAAGACATTGCACAGAGGTGAGCACAAATGAAATGCTACTCAGCCTTCAGACTCTCGACATCATCTTATAACTACCCTCTTTGGAGGAGCTCCTGTGACTGAGCTCCCTTCATATGAAGTTGCAGTTCGCTTAAGGTATTCCTGTCTTTTGTCTTTGATCGCTAGATATAATCTGTACTGACTTTGCTTTTTTTAGGGATCTTGGGAGCTGCTAACTGACAGGTGCATTAAAAAGGTGTTGGAGCTCTGATTAAGGATGGGTTTAAGGCGTCTTCTCAGTCAGGTCAGCGCTAAATTTTCATCTTTATTAATGTTTTCCTTTTTTCATTTCTGATGAGGATTTTAGCTGTAGTGTTTTTGTTTTTCTGGTAAAAATGTGGTGTGCTATGGATTCCCAAGTATTAGGAGTTCGTTTGTTCGATTTCAGTGAACTATTTATTTCTTTCTGGGTGGTGTTTTTGATGATGTAAGAATGTAATTTTAGGATAACAAACAGCTTTCATGGGTTTTTAGCCGACTCCTAATGCTGCGGATTTTGATCAAAGATTTTATTTTCGTTGATAATACGCCTTTATCAGGTTTTAGAAGAAAGAATGCATTTTTATTAGCCCACCTCTAGCTCTGTTTAGCTCTCTTAAAACTGTTAAGGTTTTCTATATTTATGCTTGTCCATTCACAGTTTTTGTAATTCTTGTTGATGCTTTTTTATATGAGCATAACGCCCATCTGAGTACACTCCTTTTGGGTTCAAGATTGTGTATGCTCAGACTCGCTGGTCTTAATTTATTTTGTCATACTTGTTGTTCTCTAGGTCAAAAGACAGGAGTCACAGTTGAGGAAGTTAAGCAATTCGGCTGCTCAACTACATCGAACTTCTCTATATGCTGGACGAAGAGGTATGCGCCACTCTTTTCTTGGGCGTAAAATTATTTTCAACTCATTTGCAGTGTGGTGTTCATAGGTTATCATATGAGATGGAAGATTCCGATTGATTCTTCTTCGTGAAGATTGATCTTTGAACTATTATATAAATTATTGAGATTGGCTTTTGTAGATCAAATTGCATTGCTGTGTCATAGTCCTATCAAGTGTTTTAGCTCCAACATGATCAATTAATGTCATTTGGTTTACGACTGCCTTCTGTGGAATAAATTTTTCCATATGCCTTCTGTGGTCTAATAATTTATATAATAGTTTACCAGCACAATCAATATCTAAAATTGAATGCACGTGGATTTAGAAGATCCAAAGAGGGTGGTTGCACATAGATATTCGAATCAGTTTCTTGGACTTTTTCTTTTTGGTTGTGATGCTTGATATTGGAATCAGTTTCTTTTTTCGTTTTCTTGAATTTTTGTGTTTGTGTTAATAGATGTTTCTTCAATCTGACTGTGGCTTGTCTTCTGATTGCGAGTTTGTATCGTAACTTTTTATGTGATTGTGGGTTTCTTTATGTGATTTTTTCTTTATCTTTTGATGTTTCCCTTTTTGCGGATTTTGGCAATTTGACTCAATTAGTCGAACTTCTTTATTGAATTTTGATGTTTTGTCTTCTAATTAGTTTATGTGATTGTGGGTCTTCTAATTATGTGACCTTTTGTCGTAATTAATTGTGTAGTTGTAGATGTGTTGCAACTTGACTTAATTGTTTGAATCTTTTTTTGGATTTTCCTTATCAGTTGTGATTATTGAATTCTTTTGTTGAATTTGTTTTAGATTGTTGTTTGTGATTCTTGGATTTTTCCTTTTCCGCTGTGGTTCTTGATGTTTTTGGTAAATTGGTTCTGGATTGTTGTTTGTGATTCTTGAAATTAATTTTGCTCTTAGTTGTTGTTTGTGATTCTTAAATTTAATTTTGCTATCTTGTTGTCGTTTGTGATTCTTGATTCTTTCTTGTTGATTGTGATTCTTGAATTTAATTTTCCATTGGTTGTTGTTTGTGATTCTTGAATTTTCGATTTCTTGGAATTTTTTTGGATTTTGTCTTATAATTGTGGTGCAATTGGAGTGAGACTTTTCTTTTTTGTTGATTCTTGATTTTTTTGGGTTAATTTGGTCCGTTTGATGTTCTAATGAAGATTATGAGTGAAATTAGATTTTGGTTTTTGTTCTTGCCATATTGGGTTTGATTTGGATAGGTGAAATGATAATTCGTCTTGGAGAAGAAAATTCCTCACATGTTTCTTATTTTTGTGGTGTTTATTGTTCTTCTCCTTTGCCTTGGTGTTGATTGATGTTGTCTCCTTATTTAGGCTAAAAAATTAATGTTCTTTTGATGATCCATCTTTTTGGCTTACTTTTCCGTTGTTTTGTTTTAGCTCTTATTTGATCTGAAAATGATGTCTAATGTTCGATTAGTTTTCTTGGAGTTTGATTCTTTTGATGTTGTAATGGAATTTCATCCCCTTGTGTTGTTGGAGATGTTGTTTCCTGGAGCTATGCATTTCAATATTGGCAGCAGTCTTCTCATGCAAGAACAATGTGATCAAAGTACTCTATTTTCTTGGTTAATTTGATGCAAATCTCAATTTCTTGCCACGTTTACAGAGACAAGAGACCTTTGAGTATGGTTATTTTTTCGTATGATATATTTCATTGGTGCTGTTGTGCTGTTGTGCTTTTGGTCACTAGAACGGATATATCACCTTCTCTGTATCTAATGGTGCTTTCCTTTCATGGGTTGCAATTTGAAGCAAGTCTCACGAGTGTGCAAATGATTAATGCAATTTTAAATTTTATTTTTTAATTTTTAATTATAAAATTACATTTAAGGTCCAAATTTAATTAGTAATTTTTTTAAATTTTGTTTTAAGAACCGTTGGGTCTGATTTGAATTTAGGTCCATATTTAACTAATATTAGTGGCCCAAATTTTATTTTCATTCATCAACTTTGAATTTAAAATTTATGTTTTTATGTGAAATATATTCATATATATTATTTTATACAGAGAGAGAAAGAGAGGGACGGTAGATGGGGAGGTAGGGACGCGAATGAGCCAAGCTCAGCCAAAAATTTGTATAGGCTTGGGCTCGACTAACGAGTTGGAGCAAAAAAAAAAAAAAAAGAAAGAAAGGCCAAAAAGCAGCACAATACGATAAAAAATTGATAGTCAGGAAAAATCATTCAATCAAATTATTTAATGAAAGTAATCAAAGTTATACCACTGTTTTATTGCTAATTTTAATTTTATTGAGTTACTTGATTGATTGATTAATTTAATAGAGATAACTACTGGTTAAGATAACTAATAACAAATGTATTTTGTTGTTTAGTGGATATTAGATATAACAACAAAATTCATATATATTATACTAAATATTTATTTATAAAAAAATTATCAGCATGTGTTAAGTTGATTAAGTTTGTTTTAGGTAGCATAAGTCAAAATATCATATTTTAATATTATTTAAAATAAATTATGATATATTAACTAACAATTTTAGCATATACTGAATTTTAAAATAAATGTATTTTGTTATAGTGAATATTGAAATCATAACGATAAAATTTATATGCTTTGGGAACTGATCAATGAAGAAAAGGAAACAGTAGACACTGTAGCGTCTTTACAATGAATGGTTTTCTTTGAGCCTTTGTGGGTGAGTAAATTAATGTTTTTAATTTTATTTAGTAACAAGTTGGAAGGCTGATGAATCTTTTACCCACAAAATTGCAATGTAATTTCTCAAAGATAAATGATCAATTGGTCAATCTGACATATTATCTTTCTACGTAAAAAATATAATAATTTATCTCTCAATGTTTTCAAAATGAAACAATTATTAAGAGAGAAAGGAAGAACGAAGAAGAAGAAGAGGCATGTATCTCGAATAAGCGTGTTGGATAAAGCGTGAAGCCTAGGCTGCTTAGAGCGGGTTTGATCATATGAGGCACGACAATAGCCCCACCATCACCATATTCATTCATTAGTCACTAACAGCAAAAGGGGGCTCATCTCGATGTCGGAAACGCAGCAGAATCAGCCGTACAAATCTACAGGTGAGTATTCTACCAGAGCTATACGAAATTTTGGGTAAATAGTGTGTGTTCTTGCTTTGAAGATGACATAACTAAGGTATTGAAATAGAAAAATGAAGAATTATGAGAAACCCTTCATGGGTTACGACTGATCAAATTCATTGCTTTATTAATTATCTGATGTGGGTTCTCGATATAACGCTCAAAGATGTTATCTTTTCACTATGATCCTTTTGTTTCACTTTTTTTCTTATTCTTTTATTCTACTAATTATTATTTTGAAATTTGAAAGAACTGAAAACGGAGGTGTTCCATTGTAATTTATCTGTTTAGCCGGAAACCGTACTGCGCCTTGAAGCACTTTTTGTATGAAATTCTCTAAAATTCATGAGCTTGTAAAGTTGTAAGGTAAAGCGGAAACAGAGTTCAACTTGAGATTTTAAAATCCATGATTGATTTCCAGGGAAGAGACAAGAAATCTCTATTTTCTTAATTGGAAAAGAAGATGTTTTTTCTTTCCTCAGGGTGATGGATGAGTTGCTATTCATAAACATTTTTTCAGGGTTTATTCATGTTGCTGTGTTTTCTATTCATCCTTTCACAGTTGTAGAGCACAAGAGGCTGTTAATAGAGAACAGCCATGGGGAGAAGCTTGTCGGGATTTTACATGAAACTGGGTCCACTGAGCTTGTAGTTATATGCCATGGATTCCGATCCTCGAAGGTGTATATCTTGTAACCTGAGTCTTGGATCATGTTTTGCTTGCTTAGATTTGTCTGATAATTAATTAATATCTTTAGCCTTTTTTAGGATCGCATTCCCATGGTGAACCTTGCTTTGCTTTTGAAAGAGAGGAATTAGTGCCTTCCGCTTTGACTTTGCCGGTAACGGGTAAGTGTTTAGAAGACTAGATCCTTCTGTATACTTCATTTTCTGCCTCATTGCAGATACAATATCTCTATTGCTTTCAGGGAGAGTGAAGGTTCGTTTCAATATGGCAATTACCGTAGAGAAGCAGAAGATCTACGTTCTGTGGTTGAGCAGTTTCAGGCCGAGCAACGCCTCATAGTGGCACTTATTGGCACAGTAAAGGTATGTTAGTTACATCTGAACCTTTGTGGGGTTATTTGTTGTTTGGTATGTCTTTTTCTCTCTGCTTCCATGGTGGTTATATTTAGGATGAAGGAAGGTGTGGAATGCTATGAGGCGTCTGAGATATCTGAAGAGTTTCTGATATCTTTCATTACAGCTCCAATAATTGAGGGCATTGTGTTCATCTTTTGTCCCTTTACTTCAATCTTTAGGTTTATCATAAATCAACTCTAATTATTTTATGAAAGTAATGGAAAAAAAGTTGTGAAGACAATTATGAATCCTTTTCCTTTATCTGACTCTTTCAATGGAAACTGGAGATACCTGATGAAGGGATGACTATTTTTATAGACCATTTTCATATTGCTGTTTGATTTTCGAGAGTTTGAATAAGTATGGGATAAAGCATAAACCCTATAAAGTTTGCATCTTTCTGCAGCAACAGCCAGTCTTTGAAGTGATTACTGTATAAAAATATGCATGAATTGTTTTGCAATGCCATTAGTCTTTCTTTCTTGCTCCTCCAAACATTCTAACAAAGAACTTTATATAAACTTTCTTAAATGGGCCATACTACTGAACCGGATTCTTACAGGAGGGAATGCTGTGCTTCTGTATGCTTCAAGGTACAAAGACATACATACAATTGTCAATATTGCTGGTCGTTTCAACTTAAGGAGAGGTATTGAAGGTCGCTTGGGTAAAGACTTCCAAGAAAAATTGAGCAATATGGATTTATTGATGTTAAAAGCAGAAGAGGTAAGTAATTGTATACTCCCTTGCCACCCGCATATTTTGATCTCCTTTGTAATGATGGTGTAGTTTTGGCTACATTTTCTGTGTTTCCTAGTTACATCACAACCCCATTGCATTGCAAGTTTCAAAGCTTGCTGCCTAGTTAACTGTAAAGTATTCTGGAGGAAACTTCTCAAGCGCAGATGGTTAACATGAATACTTTCTACTCTTGGACTTTTACGAACCTCTTGTCGTAATGTAGGAAAAACTGAGTATCGAGTAACTAAAGAGAGTTTGATGGACCGGTTGGCAACAGATACTCGTGCTGCGTGTCAAACCATCCCACTAAGCTGCAGGTTGGACGTCATCAGCTTGTTGCTTGTAATTAGATGATAAATTGGATCCTGTAACCAGCTGAAGCTCCTTCCGTCCAGTTCATTAATATTAGCTTGAAATTAGACAGTGATGGTCAATAGTAGAGCTCAGTCAACTTTAAATTCAGTTACAATAACCTTTTTGCAATTTCATGCAGGGTGTTAACAATTCATGGTACATTGGATGAATTTGTACCTGTCGAAGATGCACACGATTTCGCCAAGTATATACCTAATCATAAGCTATGTATAGTTGAAGGGGCTGATCATGAATACACTAAGCATCAATCTGAATTGGCTTCTACTGTGCTGAACTTTGTGAAGACTGGTCCACATAAAGATTCTCGTCTCTAATTATCAAAATGCAAGTGTAAACAAAAGTTTAGTTAGCAAGGAGACTTAAGTGATACAGAGATGTAAGAAGTGTAGGCAGTTTTATCTATCAAACTAACATGATAGCTTGTATATCTATCAACCAATAGGCCTTCAATTAGAAATGTCTTGAGTTTTAAACATTTAGAATAGATTGCACAAATGCCTATTATATCATCTGGTGTTTGAAAGAAACTCTTCCTTTCTTCCTTCCTTCATCACTATTTTGAGTATAATTTCGTGGGGGCCGGTGGGATTGGTCGGTTGAAAAGCTATGGCAGTATACGTTTGAGTCTCTCTTCCAATTGTTGAAGAAATACAACAATCAACTAACCTTGATGGAAACGAACAAAACCTTATAGAGTTATATGTAATGATGGGGGACCATATTGATGTTTGAGTGGAGGGAAGGTGAGTGAGTCATAGTTGGTTTGTAATGCATGCATGGATGGGCGTGGTCGGAACCAATCGCCAGGTTGTCTTGGGTCCACAACTTACAAAAAAGAATGCTGCTGTCTTTCTCCCAATACCCTTCTCTATTATTATTGTTGTTATTATTCACCTGCATACATACATCTGTCTCTCTTTCTAATTTCAAGATTGTTAAGAACTGGACAAGAATTTAATTTTATTTCAATATTAAATGCTATATTTTGAAGTGAGAAGTGCAGTTGATCCAACCAATGCCTTTAAAGAAAACATTTTAAAACTAATAATTGTATTTGCAACAAAAGATTGAGAATCACAATGGAAAGAGAAAAGCAAGATATTTTTATGTGAGGAGAGGGATATGCTGCTGATATGCATGTGCATATTCCAACTGTGGGCGTTGCAAGCAGACAAGATCCACTTTCATGTGGCCCATATCCACCTATACCCACTTTTTAAATTAAAGTCCTTTTTGGGTTTTACCACTAATTATTTCGGATTTCCAACTCTTGTTTTATTTCAATATTAGTTGTTAGCCCAATTCAGTCATCATTTCCTATACATTTCTCACCTACCACTACCATTTCGTTTGTGAGTTTCTTTTACTCATATTCAATTTCATTTCTTACAACCGTATAGGTGTTAAACAGTGTAACATTCCTCACTTCATTGTTTACAGCTTGTTCCATTCAAAAACCAGTTGTCCAGTTGGGCAAGAAATGCATTAATTGCGCAAATTTAGCTCTGCAATTTCATTACAACTCTTAAGTAAATTAATTTAGATATTAAAAGAATTTTATTTGAACTTGGCCTTAACCAGCCTAACAATTTATACAGTAAACCAACCCAAGAACGTACTCTGTCCGATGAAGAAACATTAATTTAACATCAAAAAATTAATAATAAAAATTTATTCATTTATTGGACGAAAAACTACAGTCGCAATTCTGAGAAATTTCAGGCGCCACTGACACAGTCCAATCATACGACTACAACATGTAATAATGTAAATGGCCGTATTGAAAGGTTATTGGGAAGAGGTAAATCCCAAAACACTGCAAGATTTTTATTACAGCACGATTTACCAATATCACCCTTGTGAAACCATCCTGTGGGCCTGTTGCTCTTTCGTTTCACACACATTTGAGATCAAAATCTCTATCTCCACTCACTCAAATGATATAAAGATAATCTATTCATTTCATTTTTTATTGGAGGAGATGAAAGAGGAGGAAAGATAAGCAAAGGGCATTCTCAGATCTCTCTATAGTCTCGCTCCTCTTCTTTTCTCCTACATTTCCCCAAGAAACCTCTTCTAAACCTCGAATCAAAATGGCTGAACCTAAAAGGTACATTACATCAGAGGAGCTGAAAGCCCACAACAAAAGTGGGGATCTTTGGATCTCAATCCAGGGGAAAGTGTATGACGTCTCAGAATGGGTGAACCATCATCCGGGGGGTGAGTTACCGCTCTTAAATCTTGCAGGTCAAGATGCAACTGATGCATTTGTTGCCTATCATCCGGGCACCGCCTGGCAGTTTCTTGACAAATTCTTTAGTGGGTTTTACTTGAAAGACTATTCTGTTTCTGAAGTGTCCAAAGATTACAGGAAGCTTGTGTACGAGTTCTCGAAGATGGGCCTTTTTGAGAAAAAAGTCATGGGGTTTTCATTTCCATGTGTTTTATGGCACTGATGTTCCCTCTGAGTGTTTATGGCGTTGTTTGCTGTGAGGGCGTGTGGCTGCATTTGCTTTGTGCTTGTTTAATGGGGTTTCTCTGGATTCAGAGTGGTTGGATTGGGCATGATTCTGGGCATTATCAGGTCATGCTCACTCCTAAACTTAACAGATTTGTGCAGATTCTTTCAGGGAATTGTCTCGCAGGCATAAGCATTGGGTGGTGGAAGTGGAACCACAATGCTCACCACATTGCTTGCAATAGTCTAGACTATGATCCTGATCTTCAACACATGCCTTTTTTTGCGGTATCTTCCAAGTTTTTCAACTCATTGACTTCTTACTTTTACGAGCGGACGATGTATTTCGATTCTGTTTCTAGGTTCTTGGTTAGCAATCAGCACTGGACATTTTATCCTGTCATGTGTATTGCTAGGATTAATCTGTTTGCACAATCATTCGTTTTGCTCTTGTCTAAGAGGAAAGTGCCCCATAGAGTTCAGGAGCTCTTAGGTTTGCTGGTGTTCTGGATCTGGTACCCGTTGCTTGTTTCTTGTTTGCCCAATTGGGGTGAAAGAGTGATGTTTGTTCTTGCTAGCTTCTCTGTTACCGGTATTCAGCACGTTCAGTTCTGTTTGAACCACTTTTCGTCTAGCATTTATGTCGGTCCGCCTAGTGGAAACGATTGGTTTGAGAAGCAAACAGGTGGCACTCTCGACATAAAGTGTTCATCTTGGATGGATTGGTTTCATGGTGGATTGCAGTTTCAGGTGGCGCACCATTTGTTTCCTCGCTTACCTCGTTGCCAGCTGAGGAAGATCTCCCCCTTGGTCAAGGAGCTTTGCAAGAAGCATGGATTGCCTTACAACTCCGCATCATTCTGGGAGGCCAATGTCATGACAATTCGGACACTGAGAAACGCCGCCCTCCAGGCCAGGGATTTCACCAAACCCATCCCCAAGAACTTAGTCTGGGAAGCAGTCAACACACATGGTTGAATGGTGGAGAATTTGTGGAATTTTGCAGTGGTTATATTGCTTTCTGAATGTTGTGTAGGTACAAGAATTGATCATTGTTTCTCCATTGTTATCAGGATGTCTTGGTACATGTAATATTTCATTAAAAGCAAACCATATGTATGTCATGGAGCATTTTTCAATCATCGACCTGTTTGTTTCTGATCCTTATGATTCATAGATCAGTTAAGTTTGGCTTGATGTGGAAAAAATGCAGTATTCTGGTTACTCAAGTTTTAGATTATCAACTAAGAAACGGCAGCAAAATTACGAAATTGCACAAGATACCGATACAAGTCAATGTTAAATGCTTGTCCAATTAAGGAGATTGATGTCTTTTGCTAACACTTGAATTCAAATTCTCAGACCAAGTGATTCAAAACCTTGAGAAAATAGAAACTCTCCCGACTTACAGCCTGCGCCTCATTCAGGTCCCAGAAATATAGAGATTCCACACTTGCTACAGGCACACATGCGTATGCTGAAGGTACAAAGTGTGGACCAAAATAAAAAAGCAAAACCAGCTGTTACCTACCCAGCATTGGCTGGGGGAATGGGTCTATCGAGTTGGCTTGATGCGATATAATGTCGCACAGCGCCAATCTTATTCTAAATTTCAACTTCATCTTTTCTGGACTGAATATACAAAATTGCCAGCTTATTACTTTCCTTTCGTTTAAAATTTAAGCCAGCATGAGTAAGTACGTACACTGTACTCGGATTTTCTTGTATACGTCGCAGCCAAGGGAAAGGAATTAAGATGAAAAAAGTGATTGTTCAATTAGATCTGGTCCATCTAACTTGCGTAGATCAAGAAGTACCAGCCTACTATCCTCCAAAACCATAGGAGGTCTTAAAGGAACAAATAATTACATTATTATGAAAATTAAATTAAAATTGTTTTGAATCTTTGTCTAGACAAAAAGAAAGTGATTCTCCAATTAGGATCCGTCCATCCCCCTTCACTTTAAGAACTTGAAAGAAGCCTCTTTCGCTTGAACCACATAGCCCATCTCTCCACTTGGAACGGGCAAGCCAGCAATTAGCCACTCATGCCCCAGCTACATAAGTTGCTCCATGTCCAATCACTTTAAAACCTCCCTCTTAGGTTACAAGCTAGCATGATGCATCCAAACAACACATAATTAAACCAAGCTTTAATACCTTTTTTTCATTCATATTAGACACCGTGGCACGTAATACTTGTACACATAATTTTTTTATTTTATTAAAATTCATAATTATTTTTTTCCTGTAAAAGTTGCTGATAACTTTTTAATGCATTAATTGTCAATATATATTTTACTTCAATTAAATTAAAAATGAAAACTATAATTTAATACTAATATGTAATTTTTAATTTAAATAATAAAAAAATTAAATAAAAGTGAGTAAATTTAGTTTGTGAGTGCAACAATTGCATGAAAATAATTTTCTTAAAGGACTTGCTTGAATAGTTAACTCAATATAAATTGAGAAGTTAAATAGATTTTATAAATGGAAAGGCCATTTTTTACATTTAAAAAATTTGATGTAGTGGATAACTACTACTTTGTATCTATAAGAGCTTTTTTCTTTATAATAGTATAGATATCAAAATTTCAACATAGCTACATTCTATTAATAAAATAAATTATAAAACATGGGTAAAAGAAATTATTCATGCTCGACTAATATGATAATAAATACAATTTCAATTAATTTGGTTCGTTTATATCGTGACATGCAAAAAACTAATATTAAAAGATCGATCCGTTGGATTAAAAAACAAGATAATAAAATTGGTTAGTTGTGACTTTCCTTACAAGGGTTTTTTTTTTTTTTTTGCAAAATAAGAGAAGTGTTTGTATTATTTTCTCAAAACTAACAAATATGAAAGAGAAGAAGAATCTAGAAAATGCATTGGCACACACCAAACACACACAGATAAAACCTCAAAATCCCCACGACCCGCATTCCTCTCCTTGCATGCACAGCCTCGTTGCCCTCTCCCCTAGTTTCCGCACTTGCTCAACTTCTCACATAGTTCTCCATGCCAGAGACAAACACTCCTCCGCAAGAAACAGGCCGGCTTTTTCTCCATGAGAATCACCAACAACTATGAACTTACCCAATCACAGCCCCACCGCTACCACAAAACTACCGGACCATGCACAACTCCCTCTCACCACACCCCAACTCTCCAACCGTGGTGGCCCCGGCGCCTCCCTCGCACAAGCATGCGCAGCCTGCAAGTACCAGAGGAGGAGATGCGCGCCTGACTGCCCTCTCGCCCCTTTCTTTCCGGCGGATAGAGTGAAGGAATTTCTCAACGCCCACAAGCTTTTTGGAGTTGGTAACATTATCAAAATACTGAAGAAGGTGCCCCAGCACGAGAGGCAGAACGCCATGAGATCTGTTATTTTTGAAGCCAACGTACGGGCGAGAGACCCCGTCGGGGGTTGCCATCGCTTGATTCGCGAGATGGAAGAAAGATTACAGTTATGTAACTCCGAACTCGATCTTGTAATGAAAAAACTCGCCTTTTATAAGTATAACCTGTTACTGAATGATGAGACGCCCAACTCCGAAATTTATGATTTAGTCCAGAATACTACGTGCAAGCGGGCTATTGGTGTCGAAGCGTGCTATTCGCAGGTTGCAGCGATGAGGAACTGATTAAGGTTGAAATGGTGGAACAATTCTTGAACGATATGCCTACTAGACTACTAAGTAACGAAACGGAAGATTCAAAGCCAGATGTGTGTGTTGAGAAACACAAGAGCAAAGAATCAAAGGAATCCTGTTCAGGTTCGTTTTCTTGAGATTTTTACTACTTTTCCTGTACTAAATTATGTTGTTTATTGACAAAGAAAATTAAACATAAACTAACTACACGTTCAATTACATAATTGTTGTATTTTGACCTGACTATTAAACTTTCTAGGTTGATTTGGCCCTCCTATGATGAGTGTTCTAAACAAGGTTGTAATACTTATTGCAGTGTGATTGGGATGCATAAAGCTGACAACTCCTCAAAGAAGCCTCAACGACCCAAAGGATAATGCGTCCTTGTTTGCTATTTGAAAACATAGAACAGTACATGTCAAAAAAAAAAAAAAGAAAACATAGAACAGTTCGACTGTAAATATCCTTTAAGTTTTCGCCTGGTTGTATGGTTAGATAGGATCCTTTTTTTTTTTTTTCCCCTTTTCTGTGTACAGATTGTATAGTCAGTAGTTTAGTGTGGTTTGGCAACTTTAATTAGCTTGTAACCCAAGTGGGGGGACTCTGAGGTGTTTGAACGTTGGTGACTAGGTTGACTTGGCTGGGCCATCGGTAGCTAATATCTGGCCTGGCCTGCCCGTTCCAAGCGAGGAGTTGAGAAATTTGCCCAAGTGAAAACACGGATGTGCGGTGTCGTTCCTAGAGTGGAGGGCATTGGCTGAAACCTCCCACTCTCCACAGTGGAAGCACGTCAAGCTGGTTAAGATTAGGTGCGTTTCATCGGGATATTCGACTTTGGGAAAAATATAAATTAAATGATTTCAAATTGTTATCACATTATAATATTTTGAAATCCATGGTGATTGTATACCCAATGAAATATTTGTATGTACTTAAAACTCGGTTCATATAAGGCCATTGTCTGATATCATACTATTAATATATCTACTAATTAACTTTTATCATTTCTTTTGTATGTAGTTAGTTTCGATAGAAATTTGAATTATTGATGACATTAATCATAAATCGTCTAATTATTCAATTTGAAAAGGAAAATAAAAAATAATAAACTCGTTTCTCTAAACATTTTAAGGGTCAATTTGTTGCCTTTGGGCCCTTCCCGGGAGCCCATATGAGCACTTTATCTAACAAAACCACTATGAAAAAGAAGCATAGCGATGAAATATAGAGAGAAACAAGAACAGGAAGTGAAAATAAATATTGCAGGAGAAAAGCGAGAGCCCGCCCACATATACTTCTACTTCAACAACAACATCAGCATTCATCATCTCAAGCAGGCAGCCACCTCCGCCCTCAGGTGTTTCTTGAAATTCGTCATGAACTCAAAGCAAAAGTGTTCGTTTAATTTTCTTTAATTAATATGGTTGTTAATTAGTTATGAACTTAATAGTATCTTGCTTAGGGAATCTGCTTTCTTCCCAAATTTTATACGAGCGACTTAGATTACACGGTTTCTTGTATATCATTTTTGAATTGGAGGGTCTGTCATTCTTTCTCTTTTCCTGGTTGAAGGTTTCGGTTAATTACTTAACGTTTTGAAATTCAACTCCTAAAAAAAAGCATGAGCTTTTCTTTCATTTCTTGGATTGCTACCTAACAAGATCATACGCCTTTTTCTGGAAGGTTTTTGTCATAATTACATCAAGAAAGCACCACCAAGTATGAATTTACCTAATAACAACCACGACAGTACTACAACAAAACTGCCGAATGCTGATCTCCCTTTCACCATACCCGAAGTTTCCGATGGTGGCCCCAACGATGCATGCTTACTCTGCAAGTTGCAGAACAGGATATGCCCGCCCAGCTGCTCAATGTCGCTTTTGTTTCGTGAAGATAAGAAGCGCGAGGTTCTGAACGTCCACAGGCTATTTCGAGGGGGTTACATTGTCAAAACCCTGGAAACGGTGCCCCATCACCAGAGGCAAGACGCCATGAGATCTCTTATTTTTGAAGCCAACATGCGGGAGGCAGATCCCGTGGGGGGTTGTCATTGCTTGATTCGCGCGATGGAAAGAAGATTACATTTCTTTTGCTCGCAACTAGAACTTGTATTGAAAAAGCTGGCGTTTCATAAGTCTCAAGTACCGCTGAATGATGAGACGCCCAAGTCCAACACTTGTCATTCGATTCAGATTCAGAATACTATATGCAAGCAGCCTGTTGACGTTAGCGTGTTCTTACATGACGGATCGAGCAGCCAAGTACCCCACCTTGCCAAGGCAGGATGCTGCGATGACGAAACGATCGGAATACAGTTTTTGAGCATTAATGAGCCTGGATTAATCAATGAAACGGAAGATGGTGGAAACCACAAGTGCAAAGATCAGATCAATTATCCAGGTTCTTTTTGTTGAGATTTTACGTAATTAGATCATGTCTTTTTATTGAAAAATAAAGCTTAAACCGTAATATGCATGCGTATCTTTGTATTTTGAAGTCTATTGCAGTGTGAATGAGGAATGACAACTGACAGAAGCCTCAACCATCCTAAGCAGACAATCTTGTCTATCACCATGAAAATCAAGAAATTTAGAGCTGTTTCACTTGTTTCTTGTGGTTGAGGATTAAAGTCTCTTTTCACAGCGTTCTGACAGAAAAAATTCTACTTGTTTTCTCATACTTGTATCTTTTCATTCTCTAATACGCTCCCACATCAAAATAATACAAGATTAAGTGACAGTTAATGAATCCAGAAACAGCACTCTTTGCTCGCGGGGCTTGGTAACTCAAGCTTGTAACCCAAGTGGGGGCTCCAAGGTGTTTGAACGTTGGGCTAGACTAATTGGCTGGGCCATTGGCGGCTGACTTCTGGCTTGCCCATTCCAAGCGGGGAGTTGGGCCTTGTGGTCCATGTGAAGGCGTGGGCTTCAGGGTTCTTATAGTGGAGGGCACAGCATCAGGCTGATTTCACAGAGCAATGAAAACCTCTCGCTCTCTACAGTGGAAGGATAACAGGACAGTGCTGTCATGGCCCATCAAAGCAAATGGGCTAACTAATGGAACATTCACCTTTTTTTTTTCTATTAGTCCCCATTAAAGTTAAATGGGCTGGCTCTATAAAGCGACGAAGAACCTCCCACTTTCTGGGGTAAAAGGATAACGAATTGGTGGTTTCTCGGCCCATTCAGAGTAGGTTGGGCAGGCCTAATTTTAACATATTTGTTTACTAATATTATATATATGATCAAAGTATTTGCATGTGAGAAAATGAATTTAAATTATTTTCGTATTTTAAATCCTAGGATATGATTTCACAGAGCAATGAAAACCTCCCGCTCTCTACAGTGGAAGGATAACAGGACAGTGCTGTCATGGCCATCAAAGCCAAATGGGCTAACCTAATGGAACATTCACCTTTATTTTTCTATTAGTCGCCCATTAAAAGTTAAATGGGCTGGCTCTATAAAGCGACGAAGAAGACCTCCCACTTTCTGGGGTAAAAGGATAACGAATTGGTGGTTTCTCGGCCCATTCAGAGTAGGTTGGGCAGGCCCTAATTTTAACATATTTGTTATACTAATATTATATATATGATCAAAGTATTTGCATGTGAGAAAATGAATTTAAATTATTTTCGTATTTTAAATCCTAGGATATGATTTCACAGAGCAATGAAAACCTCCCGCTCTCTACAGTGGAAGATAACAGGACAGTGCTGTCATGGCCCATCAAAGCCAAATGGGCTAACCTAATGGAACATTCACCTTTTTTATTTTTCTATTAGTCGCCCATTAAAAGTTAAATGGGCTGGCTCTATAAAGCGACGAAGAAGACCTCCCACTTTCTGGGGTAAAAGGATAACGAATTGGTGGTTTCTCGGCCCATTCAGAGTAGGTTGGGCAGGCCCTAATTTTAACATATTTGTTATACTAATATTATATATATGATCAAAGTATTTGCATGTGAGAAAATGAATTTAAATTATTTTCGTATTTTAAATCTAGGATATGATTATATTGGACTAAAATTTACTACATATTTTATAATGAATATTGTCTAATGTCATACTAATAATTTAACTTCCAACTTTAACAGAAGATTGGCATATATTAAATGGTTAAAACAAAATATGTCCATCCGGACATCTATATCTATACTAATATAAAAAGAAAATAGGCTCTATACTCACAAATGGCGGTTAGTGACATCGTTGCACTAATTTTTTGTAAAGTCAAATATGCCCTTCACTAATAAGATAACTAACTCATTCCACTTTCCAAATTATTCATTAACTAATAAATTAGCTTTCTTTTCTTTTCTTTTTAATATCATATATTGATTTGTTTATTTTGCACTTTATAATAATATATTTTAAAATATGAATAATTATTTATTATATGCACGCGGGAACGGCGTGCCACAACGGTTAGTAAAAAAAAAAAGAGAGAGATTCTATACTCACAAATAGCGTTAATGACACCGTTGAACCGATTTGTAAAGTCCAAAATGCCCTTTAATTAATAAGATAACTAACTTATTTCATTATTCAAATTATACATTAACTAATAAATTAACTTTCTTTTTTAAAAGTAATGTATTATTTGTATATTTTGCTCTTATTTATAATGTATAATTTAAAATATAAAAAAAAATATTTATTATATGCACGCAGGAACAACGTGCCACAACGACTAGTAATTATAAAGAAAAGGAAAGTTATAGTCTCAAAGTGGTAGTTCTCATACCACTACACCAAAATTTTTAAATACAAAAAATGCCCTTCTATATAAAACTTAATTAACTTCTCAACTCACATTAAATAACTACTCAATCACTTTTTTTTTAAAAAATAATTTCATGCAATTACTGCTTCCACAAATTAAATTTACTCACTTTTGTTTAATTTTATTGTTAACTAAAATAAAGATAACATATCGACGATATAATGTATGTTGTACAAAATTTTAATTTTTAATTTAATTCAAGTAAATATATTTTGATAATTAATGCATTAGAAAAAAATTATCCACAATTTTTGTATGTGAAGTTGTAAAATTATGACAAATTTAAATCATAGGAATAAGTTATGAATTTTTAATAAAATAAAAATATTAGTAATTTAACTTCCAAACTTATATTGAATTAACTATTCAATCACGTCCTTTAAAAAATAAATTCTATGCAATTGTTGAACTCACAAATTAAATTTCTCATTTTTATTTAATTTTATTATTAATTTAAATTAAAAATAACATATTAATATTAAATTAAAATTTTGATTTTTTAATTTAATTCAAAGAAAACATGTAGTGTTAATTAATGCACTAAAGAATCTTAATAAAATAAAATATTAATAAAATATGTATATAATACTGTGTGTTACGGTGTCTAAGTATATATTAATTGAGAGAAGTAGCATAAATGAAACAATTAGGCAATGTATTAATATCCATCAGGTGGGCTCAAATTTCAACTACCCACGCACAACCCATTAAAAAAAAAGGATAAAATCTTGAAAGTTTTTACATTTTAGGGGGGGTGAAAATAAAAATAAAGTGAAAAGAAGCCGACATATTCCAACTGCCTGTCTTCAGGTCCAATAAACCAGATCTAGGAAACCAGACACCCACGTGAACCCGAATTCCACCCCACCCCCCAACTCCTTCCTTTTCAACTTTAAAAAAAAAAAAAAAAAAAAAAAAAGAAGACTATCCCTTGGAATTTATTATGTTTTTCTTTTTTATTATGAATTGTTATGCTCAAGATAAATACATTTGTATTTTTTATATGATTATTTCATCAAAACATATTCTATTCAAGAATTCATTAAGTGCATCCATAATTTTACATTTAATTATTAGAACACTAAAAATATATCCATATGCATAGGACTATAAATAATTTCGACCTAATCGAATTCATCATTGTTTAAATTATTATAAATTTTCAAAAATCAAATTTGAACTTAGACTGGTTGTTAATATAATTAAATTCATTGGATAGAGTTTGAAGTGAGCTCGAAAATCTCTCAAACTTTTTTATTCTGTTAAATTCAAATAAATGTTTATCAATCCATCAAATATATGCTTTGATGATAGGGATTGCGGTGTAGGTGTAGTTACCGTTGGGCAGCCCAAAAATGACAAGTTTTAAATGGAAAACAACACACACAATGACAAAATTATGCATTTCCGGCTGAAATCCTTCACATTTTGCATTGCATTTTCATCAAAGAAAGAAATTAAGCCAAAAATATAAATCAATTACACAACATCACTTCAATTCACCTTTTTACTCCTCATTTTATGATAAATAAACAAAACACGCCCTCAAACTTCACCTTCCCAAGATTCAGGCTTCTTCTACCTACTAACCCACCAAAAACAAAAAAAAGGTCGTATAATAATATTAATTAATCATAGCAATTAATAACAAGAAATTATAAAAAACTGTCAAAGCGAATTTAGAAGAAAAATAATAATAATTAGAAAGTCCATTTGAAGATCTTGACTCTGAGATCAACCTTACACTTAGCATTGGAAGTTTTGGCGACTGCTGGATGAGTTTTAGGGTTGGGAACGAACCCATGAATCCCATCACACTTCACTCTGATCCCAATCTTCTTCATCTTCAGCTTTTCCATCTTCACCCTACCATCGTGTCCATTACGATTTCCATGGGCAACCCGTTTTTCCGCTTCAGATCCGACTTGAGGGAGTTGAGGGAATCAGCATCCAGTACCTGAGAGTTGAGCCCCATTGATGTGTGGATTATGGAAATGTTGTCTGGTGAATTCGTGAAGTTGGGGAATGAGCCGTTTGATAAATTTACTGAGTTGGAGAGTACGGTGATGGACATGGGATCGTAGAGGAATATGATCTTCTTGTTTGGGTTCTTTGCGGAGAGGGTGATGTTGATTTTGGTGGTGAGGTGGGTGGAGTCGTCGGAGGGGGTGGTGGTGAGGTTGAAAGTCGAGATTTTTAGGGAGGTGACGGAGAAAAGAGGGCGATGGGGGCGGTACAGCACGTAGAAGGCGGCGGCGGCGATGGCGGCGAGGAGGAGGATGGCGATTAGGATGAGGATGGACCAGAAGCAGGAGAGGCAGAAGCAGCGGCGGCAACTGAAGTGACGGTGCTTGTGGCGGTGGCGGGATGTGGGAGTGGGGCGGTAAGGGTGGCGCGTGGGGTTGTAGAGGGCGTGGGCTTTGGCCGGGGGAGGGTTGACGGTGGGGGCGGCGGGGGTGGGATGGGAGGTGCCATTTGGCTTGGTTGATGGGTATACTCTGTCAGTCATTTTCAACTTTCAAGAATGAGTAGTGAGAGGTCAGATTTGTTTGGAAGCAAAGAGAGGTGTGTGTGAAAACTGAAAGCTATGATGAAAGAAGGGAAAAAAAAGGAGAAGAGCAGATAAGAATTAGTATGATGTGTTAAAAAAGGGAGATGCTTTGGAGATTAAACAAATACAAGTGAAGAAGTGAGGATAAAGAAAGTGTTTTGATTTTCCAGAAAGATTATAAGGCTTGGTTTTTAAATTGGTAGATTAAACAGCGCTGTAACTGTAAGAAAGAACAACATAGTGTACAATGGTTCCACCAAAACACTGCTCAGGTCTCTCTCTCTCTAGAGGTATAGGCAGGTTTTGTCCGCAGATGGGCCGGTTTTGTATTGTGATCTCTGATTATGAGGTGCAGTAATCTGTGACACGTGGGGACTGTAAACAAAACAAACTCACCCCCTCTTCCCACTGTTCGCCCCCACCAACCTAATTCTTGCCCATATATTTCTCACTTCATCAACCATTCTTCAAATCAAATGTCTCTCCACACACAAATTCCTGTCTTGTGTGTGTGTTTTTTCCGGCTTATCACTTCATTACTCCAAATTTTATTCATAATTAATTATTTTTTTAAATTATACATCAATCACGTATCAAATATATTATATTATTCTTATAATTTGTAATGTGTATCCATCCGTGATCAGATATTAATAGTGTTTGAGTCTGATGATGAGTTTACATATTTCCAATAAAACTTCAAGGATGTGTAATAATAGCACTATTTTTGGTTTCTCTGACATATAAACTTTAATTCACACACTGCGTACTAAACAAGTAATTAGGGAAATTATTCTTAACTTGCTCACCTCACTGTGATTTCTTTTCCTTCCTCAGTAAGAATTAATTGAAAAAACAGCCAAACGACATATATAGCTACCTGAAAATGATGTGTATATGAACAAACTCATGACGTAATATAATTATGTTTTAATGACTACTAACGTCTGCTGATGTGAGGTTACCTCAATATCATTATTATGATTTTTTTTAATTATAAAATATAAGTCAATATCCACATTTTTGTTTCCAGATATTATCGTCTGAATATTCATGGACTCATAATAAACAGATCAACTAAAATCTGAATAATGTATGAATTCATGATGACAATCCAATCATTCTTGAATTTTTAGTTGACCTGACTACATACAACTCAAAAAAACTAAACTAACATCGTCCATAGTTATATTTTAGATTATAAGTTTGTATTTCAAAGTAGAAAATGTCAGTATAATTTTTAAAAGAGTAAAGAAAAGAACCTTTTAAATTTCTATGCAAACATATTTGTAATATCATAGCAGATAAAAATTGCATTTTTTCCTAATTATTTAAGTACAAAATAATCGCAACCCATAAAAATGAACTCCGAACCAACTGAATTTATTGGACAGTTGAGTTGAGTTGAGTTGAATATTACAACACTTACTGCGCCTATATATATATAAATGGAAGTATTTCCCAAATAATTATTAGGGCGATGAGTGGAGTGAAAAGAGGAATGCGCCTAACTGCTTCCTTCCCAGCCCAACTGCCATACCCTTATTGCATCAAATAAAAAGTTGTAATTAATTATGACACCCCCATCCCCATCCCCACAATAAACTACACAATGCTAATTAACTCGCTCATAATTACTGTCTTCTGTCATTAACTTGAGTCAAAAGCCAGTACACAATGCTTAAACAACCTCAGAATTAAACTACTTTTGGATTTTCTAGGTTGGAGAAGAGGAAACTGCCTGCCCTCCCTCCCTCCAATTTCATCTATTCTAATCATTATTATTATTATTATTATTATTATTATTAAGATTTAGTAAGATAATGTAATTAGTCAGGTGTTATTAATTAGTTTAAGTACCACTATAATTTTTATTTTTCACCCTATTTTCAAATATTTTATAAACGTAAAAACTCTTATACATATCAAGTTTGTCTGGATAAATTAGTCACTTTAGCTAGCTACTTAAATTGTGTGTTAGCCACATAATCAATGTATTATATTCGTTACATCATCAATTTAAATATAAAGAAATGTAATTTAATTAAATTAGAATTTCATGTATAAGAATATTCACTAAATCAGGTAATCCAATTAATGGGCTTAAAATAATTAATAGGACATATTAGTAGGTTGAAATAATAAAGGATGGAGCAATTGTCAAAGGAGGCAAGGGTCATAATAATAATAATAATAATAATAATAATAATAATAATAATAATAATAATAATAGCATGTCTTGTAATTGTCTCCACTTTGAAATTGAATCCCAATGTGTTGCTGCACATTTATGTCCACATGATAAGAACCCAACCCCCCCTATCTTCTTGTACATTTACCGAAACAACCCTCACAAACAACATAATTCCATCAAATAAACAGTGCTAAAAGCTCTGATCTTCAAATTTCTTGCAGTGAAAATGAATGTCATAACAAGCATTAATCTTCCAAAGTGGGAAGACCCTAATTAGGATAAACCAACTTCCACAATGTCATTGCTGCGAAATGACTAAATTGCCCATGCAAAATCCAAAACCTTTTTACCAAAAAGATTCCCTACCACACGGAGAGAGAGAGAGAGAGAGAGAGAGAGAGCAAGCATTGGATCCACCCTTCAAACCTACTATTACTCCAAATTACAGAAAACAACCCTGAGAAGTGAGAAGCCCACCACTGGCACTCCCCCTGATTCTAATTAAAAAATTGCAAAACAATCCCTTGAAAATGCTGAATCACATTACCGTCCCCCCCTCCCTATCATGTCCTTGTACCTGATAATGGAATCCAGCCTCTGAAGCTTCAGCTGCTGCTTAAACCTGTTGATGAAGTCATCCGCTTTCGCGTCCACCTCCTCATCACCCTCCGTCACTTTACCACTCCCCTTCTCCCTCACTGTCGCAGGCCGTCGAGCCTCCACGATATCCTCCTCCTCGAAATGTGCAAACGCTGATTTCAAGCTCGCCGATTTCCTCATTCTGGCAGGAAGCTTGGTCGGGACCTCCCCTGAAGCTGGTTGGGTGTCTGATTTAGTCCTGCTAAACCCACTGCCCGTCATCTGACCGTGAACGTCGACATCCATGCTCTGCTCAATATTTTCGTCCGGTACAACTACTTCCTCTTCACGAGCCTGCTGAACATCATCATCATCATCTCTTTCTTCAGAAACGACATGGGTTTGCGTTTCTTGTTCATGGGCTTCCTCGAAAACGTAATGGTGTTTGTGGACTGAGGAGTGTCGAGATTTTCTTGAGAGCTATCTTGGAAAAAGTAGTGGGACTGTGTCTCGAGATTGAGCTTGATAGGTGTGGTCAATAACATCGAAAAGGGTTTCAGAATCTGTGTTTGGTTTGTCAGGCGGAGACGGAGACGAAATTAGGGGTTGTTGAGTGGAAAAATTGATGGATTTGAGGCGGTGGAGAAGTGAGGGGGGTTTAGCAATGTGTTGATGATTCTGCGAGTGTTTATGATTTGCAAGAGAAGAGGTGAAAGCAATGGTGGCAATCATGAGATTGAGGAGGAGAAAGAGAAGAGTGGGAGTGAGCCAGCTGTTGATGGAGGCCCATATGGATGCCGATGCAGCAGCAGCTGATTCTTGCAGCATTCTTTCTGTTCTGCGCCTTTGTTGTTTTTGGGAGGAAGAATAATAAAAGGGGTGTTTGAGATTCCAATTGCTTTGGCGTAGACGTAGACGTAGACGTAGAGTGTGTTTGTTAGTGAAATGGGGAGATGGATATGGGGCTGAATGCCGAATGCTGAATGCTGATACTCACAAAATGACAAATCACAGATGTGCACACACTTCATGCTGGCAGTGGTGGTGGTGGTACCCAAACCAAATAAATAAATAGATGGGTGGGTGGGTCGAATTTTTTATTTGTTATTTTCGACTTGGTTACATTGAAATAATACTAACAAATTGTACTTGTAAATATAATTGGATCAGTAAAATAAATAAAGATTATATAAGACACAAGTTTATTTCCCCCATAAAGAAAATAAGGATAATTATATTTTTACCCTTAATTTTTGGTATATTTATGTAAATTATGCATAATCTTTTTATAATTAAAACATTATTCATGACAGCATACAAATAGAGATAATTTATGTAATAATATTGACATGTTTTGAATATATCAATATAATTTTTTAAATAATATGGATAATTGATGTTATAGATGAATACACGTATAATTATTTAAAATATAAAATAATTTGTGCAAACAAATTATAAATTTTGATTGTGTAAATATAATAATGCCTAATAAAATATATTGTGCGTGGATTGAATGTGTGAGTGAGAGTATTTCTTGTATTGTTATATGTGAAATGGTTTGGGTATGAATCCCAACGGCAATGGTGTCAATAAGGAAGAGTCGGAGATATTGTGAAGAAATGGTGGTCCTTGAGAAGCGAGCAACTCGATGCAAGGTCGGTCCATCTGGGGTTTAAAATAATTAAAATATAAAATTTTATTTTGATAATCGAGTTTCATCATTAATATTATTTTAATATTTCAATTATCATAAATAATTTAATTAATATTTAAATTTTATCCTATTTTTATCACTTTCAATTGATGTTTTTAATTTATCTTTTTGTATCACTAGTAGTAGTTGCACGCGATCCTCGCGCACATATATATTATTAATATACACGCACACGCGATGCGTGACCAAATAAACAAAATATGAATAAATTATTAATATACATTAATCAATGTGATTAATTGCGTATTTTTGTCAATTTTAATATTTAATATCAAGTAAAATAAAATTAAAGAATCATATATATGTATATATGTGTCTAAATAAATATGTGATTCGAGATATATATATTTAAATATTTACAAAAGATATAATTATAAATATTGTAACAAAATTATACATAGTTTTTTTTTTTTTTTGCCTGTATTGAAAGAAATTAAATATATATTAAGTATTATAATAACACAAATTTGACTTTCTCGCATACTTATATACACGGATATTGGCACGTCACTTTTGGTAACGATAATCTTAATATTACAATTGTGTTAAAAAAATAAAAATATTATGGAAATATAAATACATTTCTAAAAGAACAATATTTTTTTAAAATTGATTCTATTCTACTTGGATATGATAATCATTTTATCCTCTTACGCACTTCCTCATAATGAGTCCAAATATATTCATTAGAGAAAATTGTTTAATTGTAAAGAGGTGTAACAGAATTTTGAAAAATCATATTGAAACAGTATTTCAACTCAATTTTTTTTTTCGTATTTTCAATCAATAAAAATATATATGATTAACAAAATATACTTATTAGTGTAAATAATATTCTTTTACAATATTCTATGGAATTAAAATTATTAAAAATATTGTCTAATCAATATACTTAATATATCATTAATAAAATTTCAAGTTAGTCATTTAACATTTGAATAATGTAATTAATTGATTAAAGAGAAGTTTAATATACATATTTGTGAGAGAGAGGGAGACGTGTGGTAGAGAAAAAGGGGTGATGGGGGGTATTTTTGGTAGTATAATAAATTGGTATGAGAACTACCTTGATATGTAAAAATTCCATTTTTGTCCTTTAAAAATTAATAAATTCATTTTGCAAGACAAAAAGAATGAGTGAATTAAACAAAAGTAAAGGGCAAAACTATGTAAAAAACACACGATAACTTTGACATTAGACACAAAAGAAGGTTTCTTTTTATAATTAGTATAGATAACCATTTTACCTTTAAATACTAAAATGTAAACTATTAGTATATAAAAAAAAAGAAAAATTGTTTAAATTTCAATACAATATATTTTATCTTTATTCAGACCACTTGATGACGTAAGTTTAATGTTCGAAAATAATTATATTTTTGTTGTTTTCCACTATATTTATTATATCATAACTCGTATTTAGTAAATAATTAAATTAGTAAAGATTAAAATAATATGCAGCAAACATGGATTTGGGCCTTTCCCCCAAGTAACATGGCATGTAAGTATACTTGGGTCTGTATTTGAATCTATATTTTTCTACTGGGCTATTACAAGAGGAGACATAAAACCATATCAGGCTTTGACTTCGTAAACTTTGAACCCTCCGTGGCCCACCCCGGCCCCCAGCCGTGTGGGCTCATTTCAAAGGTCTTATTTGATTGATTTTATTTAAAATAAATTATAAGCTTGTACATTTTATTAAATATTTTTAGAGTTTATAAAATGCTAGATTTTATTTAAAAATTATTTTTATAAGTGTTTGAATAAAATAAAATTATAAAATATTAACTATTAATGGCAGATTTGTAATTAATTTGAAGTAATTTGTTAAGATTTGAGATATAAAATAGCAATTATTTATTTTTCTTTAAAGAAGTTATAAATTCCTAACGTTTTATTTTGAAAAATAAATAAGCTCTCAAAATAGTAGATGTATAATTATTGTATGTGGTGGAGATTCGGAGGTATTAATTAAGCACGTATTGTAAGAATAGGAATAGGCATAGGCAGGCAGCTGAATTGAGTGATATGTGTCCGCACCAGCCATTTTTCAGACATAGTGTCGACATTCATTCATTTTCTAAGATGGAAAATAAAAAAGTCAATTACAGAGTTGAAATGTGGCTCACCGATCACGTCTTGTTTATTAGTGTCAATTTCAGTACTTGCTGATGCTGTTCAGTGTTCACCAATATTTATCAACACTTCTTCTCTATATCTCATTCTCAACTTTAGGGTTTTAAGTCTTTTATATATATATATATATATATATATATATATATATACATCTTCTTTTCCAAAATTATCCTACATCCAGGAAGGCGTGGAGAAGATTGTCTTAGTGCACACCATTTCCAAATTACATTAATTCAAAGGGATAATTTACATTTACATCTTCTTCTCATTTATGATTTATTTATACAAATATCTTCATATTTCACAGCAAAAAAGAAGAGACAGCTTGTGTAATGATATTGACGTTGTGTGAAGTGTATGTATGAATATTCAAAAAATATTAGTGATTTGCGTAATTGTTGTTGACGTTTTCGATAGATACACGTGTAATTCTTCAAAAAGTATGGACATATCATAAGTTAGGAGTGTAAATATAATTATCCATATATATTTTAAATATAAAATTGATTTTACTCTTATTTTAAACAAAATACGTACAATATCACATAAAAAAAAAGATATGTTTTTTTAAGCGAAATCTATATTGACTGAATATACTTAATTATCTTAAAAGAATTCTCAAACATATATATTAATAAATGAAGGCATGAAAATGGACGCCTTACCTAAATTAATGAATTACGAGCAAGAAGTATATATGCTCATCACATACATGTTGTTATGTGTTGTCCACTTCATTAATTCTTCAAAATTTATCTGTTATGATCCTTGACTTTAAAATTTCGTGAAGCAAAACAATACTCTAAAGTCGTGCATGTGTATAAATTTTATCTGTATTTATTGTATAATTAATTTTTTTTCTTATTTGTATATATAATTAATTATATAATAAATATGAGAATCTGTATATACAATTATTGCCCATTTTATTTATTTTAATTTGACTAAAATTTTCGATCACAAAATACATCTTCTCGTTAGTGTAATCGTAACTGGAATATATGTATAAAGGGAAAAATATTTGTATTTAATAGATTTTATTACTCTTTTTACATTTCTTCTTATTATAGTTTTTTTTTTCATTTTATTAAAATGAAGAAAGTTCATAAATCAAATATTTTTAAAGAATTTACATTAGTTTAAAATTATGTAAGCACACATCCGAATTCAGTGAAAAGAGGAAAAAATATATATTAAAAATTGATTATGTAATATTTATGATAATAATTTGGGAGAAAAATAAGAATTTTCAAAAAGGACAAGAATTGATGAATGTTCACATGGGTGCAAAAAGTCTGCCCGGAAAAATAAATATATAAAGGTATTAGTATTACTATTACACGAAGGTGTCGACACAATGGAGGTGTTTCTCTTACAAACGCACCCAACTCTCATCTTTCCATTTCTCTTCCCTCTACAAGAATGTCGACATCTCTTCCTTTCTCTCTCTATATCCACAGTTTTGTATGTATACATAATCTCTGCATATATCTGTGCTTTTATTCCAAAAATCATAATCCCATGTCATGCACTCGGAACTCGTCAGCTCTCTTGTTTGATTCTTCTTTATTATATATATGTGTATGCATGCCACTCCTCCTCACACACATCCTTGCGTATAGAGATTCGCGTTGTTTGCGTTGAGAGTTTTGCAGAATTGGATAGAAGCGTCCAAAGAAAGGGAAAATAAAACAAGGGATTTCACCTGCTGCCCATGTCATTTCTAGAGGTTCTCTTGCCTTCTCTTTTCCGTTACAATCGAGACTGGTTTTCCTTTTTCTCTATTCGTAGTTATTTTCATCAGTTTCCGCAGTTGTTTCAAGTATTGATTTCTGAATTGTGGTGCAGGATCTGTTGCCGGTTCTTTGGTCGGGGAGATTTGGAGAGAGGATTCGGGTTTATTCTGGTAAATTGGTGGCAGCCCTTTTGATTATTTTGCCTTTGAATTGAGGAATTGTGGGAAAGATTGAATTTTGATTGCTGGTTTTGAATTTTTAGTTTCTTATCGGTAGAAAGTATTTGCACGCATATGTGAAAATGTGTTCCTTTAGGACATGGAGTTCTTTCATTTTATTTTATTTTCCTAATGGATGAATTGCACTTTTGTTAAGTGACTTCTACAGTTTTTGCTTTCAGTTTCCATTATTAGGTCAGAAGTTCTAATTTTGCTTCAATTTATTTTCTTTATACATTTGTGGAATGTATGTCATAAGATTTGTTTTTGGAGTGTCTTATAGATTTGAGATCAGTTTCTGAATGCGGGAAAGGTTTAGTTTGTGAATTTCCAGTGCCTTGTCTTTTTCTGTCCTACCAATTGGAATTATGTTAAAAGTTCATGTGTGTTCGTCATGCATTCAGCTAATTTTCATTATTGATATTCCTCTTTTTGCTAAGAATTTTGTGTTTGTCATTGGTCTTTAGCGAATGTCGTACTTCCAATATTGAGGCCTCTTTGCATCCAGAATGTCTTGTTTTCCGGATTGTCATTGTGAGCCCTTTAAGCATCCGTCACCATCTTGTTAAGAGTGTATGTAACTCTTGTCGTTGCTTTAATTTAACATTGTTTTGCAGACCCAAGTCAGTGCTAGTTGATTTCTGTATGATGGAATTTTGGAATTTATTTGTTTCTTGTGTAGACAAGTCTATTTTACATATGATTCCTGCAGTAACCTTCAAATAACTGGAGAACTTGTAAGACTCTAACTCTCTTGGTTGTCCTGGTGTTGGTGGTCATAACAGACTCGTTTATAGAGAATATCTCTCAATCCATGTCAAACGTCGCATGTGGTGCCCATGATGAAGAGATTGAAGGATGTCGGGATGACTCTTATGCTCTCATCCTTAAACTGATTGCAATTGCTGCAATCCTCATTGCTGGAGTTTGTGGTGTGGCTATTCCATTAGTTGGCAAGAAGCGCCGCTTCCTACGGACCGATTCCAACCTCTTTGTTACTGCCAAGGCTTTTGCTGCTGGTGTCATTCTTGCCACTGGCTTTGTCCACATGTTACCAGATGCCACATCAGCATTAACCGACTCCTGTCTGCCAAAGAATCCATGGTCAAAGTTCCCCTTTTCTGGGTTTATTGCAATGATGGCTGCATTGGCCACATTGCTGGCTGATTTTGTTGGGACACAATATTATGAGAGGAAACAGGAGAAACAAAACCCAATTGTTCAGGCAGGTCCATCGGACGTAGTGTCTGAATCAGGGATAGTTCCAATTGAAACGAGGGGTTATAGCGGGAAAGTGTTTGGAGAAGAGGAAGGGGGTGCAATGCACATCGTCGGGATGCATGCGCATGCAGCACATCACAGACACAGTCACTCACAAGAACATGGGGCATGTCAAGGCCATCTGAGGGAGGATTCCCACGGTCACTCACACTCGCATGGGATTGGCGGTGAGGATGAGGAAGGAGGTGTCAGGCACATTGTCGTTTCACAGGCATGTTCATCTCTATTCCATTTTATTGTATATGGAAAAAGAAAAATATATATATGTGGTGTTTGCGAGATCAATAAATATGAAGACATAGATAATTAAAAGAATTTGCATAGTTTTCCTTGTGCAATGATTTGGAATTAGGAGATTTAGTACTTTCTCTCTGAATATTTAAGCTATCATCATTTACATATATGGGCAAATGCACATATGGGGATGATTTCGAAGTTTTAGGTTTTGGTGAGTGCCTCAAAGATATATTTTACTACAACTAAGCAAATGAACTTGTTCTCTTATTTGTGGTCTCCTGCAGAACATCTGATAGGAGATAGTTCTATAAGTTGCAATCAACAGATTGAGTATTTGTAATTGCACATGGGTAAATTGTTTTGTTGTGTTCCTCTTCTAGAAGTAAACGTATTGAATTGATTTTTAAATATTTCCTCTATGTGCAGTGTGCCTCTTTACCATATCTCGAATAGCCTCATCACATGCATTTATAATATGGTTTCTGGCACTTCAGTGATGAAGGCGTTTTCTTTTTCCACTCATTGTTATGATTCAAACCATATTTGTTATCCATAGGTAGGACAATGGGACAAATGTGCTGGAACAGGCCCATATATGTATAATATCAGTATGGATTTTCTGATTTCTGCAGTATCTTTCTAGTTTAAAGCTTATGAAATCATCCATAAATGATGGTAACCGGGAGGAAAATCAGATTGCACAGAAGGAAAACGATGACTACTTGATGTCAAAGTTGTTGAAATTTGTCCTTAGGTTTTGTCAGTCTCATCTCTAAGCTGATTGATTAAAATGATGGTTCTTATATCGGGTCCTTAAACGGTCTAATTATTGTTGTTCATATATTCCATCATTAAGCATCGCCGAAAGGGGTGGTTTATATTACTGACTCTGCTTTTACAGGTTCTGGAACTTGGGATAGTTTCACACTCAGTGATCATAGGATTGTCACTCGGAGTCTCACATAGCCCATGCACAATAAGGCCCTTGATCGGAGCACTGTCATTCCATCAGTTCTTTGAAGGTTTTGCTCTTGGAGGCTGCATCTCACAGGCCCAGTTTAGGAGCCTTCATTCGACCATAATGGCATGCTTTTTCGCATTAACAACCCCCATCGGGATCTCTGTTGGAATTGGTGTTTCTTCAATTTACAATGCTGATAGCCCAAGAGCTCTAATAATAGAAGGCATTTTCGACTCCATATCTGCTGGAATTCTGGTGTACATGGCGCTAGTGGATTTAATAGCAGCGGATTTCTTGAGCAAGAGAATGAGCTGCAATTTGAGGCTGCAAGTGGTGTCATATTTCGCTTTGTTCTTGGGGGCAGCGCTGATGTCTTCACTAGCAGTATGGGCATAACTAAAACCTGAATACTTGAGCAAATAGATGAGTATTTTTTGTTTCTGGTTCTTTTATTCTTTCCTTTGAATTGCCCATTCCTACTTGTTTCTGTTGTTGTTAGATGGTGAACTGATGATGGTCTCCTCCAACATGGCCATTTTTTGTTCTGAAAATCATGTTCATGTAAAAGGTTTAGTGTAGCTCTCAAGAAATGGTGTTGTATTTTAGTTAAGGAATTCAAGTCCTCTGATTACACTTCTTCCATTGACGTCCAGCTTCTCTTTTCCTGATTACAAAGTATGTTTTTCCTGATGAAAGCGTGTGTTCTAGCTCAGCAACATTTGGTATATGATGAGTCAAAACTTGAGGAAAAATGTACATATTGAACATGTGGAATTGGGGGTGCAAGTCCGTCAGGCAACCTTTTATTTGTTGGGCTGGTTTTGGCACAGGTTTTGGGTTGGCAATGCACTATGACTAAGCCTAATCAACATCTCCGGAATTTGGATTTGTCAAAGTTGCAATGAGACGAAGTAATAGTTAAAGCCCATGAAAGTAGTCGAGGATACAACTGTTTGTGGGTTTTAAGAATTAACATGAATTGGTATCCATCCTATTATTCAAATTATCGTTTGGTCTGATTACGTATAAATTTCATAATTCAAAATATTGAGCTTTATGAGCTGCTCGATTACCTCATTTATAATTAATGTAGGATATTTATCTGCATCATTAATTTTCATACGAAAAGCTTAAGATGGATATAGAGCAAAAATTAGCTCAATAAAACTTTTCATCTTACAAACCGCTGGCTATATCACCTGAATTAAAGTAAGTCAGTTGCGTAGATGAAGAATCAAACTCTTTTATGAAGGATTGGATCCGATTGATGTGTTGGTGAGTTCAGATTCTTACTATGTTTAGTACATATTTCACTCTTCACAAGCCCAAAATAGTGTGTGTAAGATGAAACATCGGCAGCCGTAGATTTCAGTGCCACCGAACGCAGCAGTCGATCTTCTGGCCCAAACTGCACCCAACCCTATCAGCATCAACTCCGAGGCCCCACGATTGATTATTTAATGCCAAAGATTCACCAACTCCCACGCCTACCCAACCCACTAACCATGACTCAAATCACGTCATCATGTAATTGAAACCACGATTCTTTACATTATTTTTCCCTTTCTCTTCTTGAAAAAAGAGTATATTTTTTGTGAGTAGATATTGAATCTTGTTTTGATTCTTAGAATCCTGAACTGCGCCTCCCATTTCACTTTTATAGACCAAATTGTACCACAACATGTAAACTTTGACTCTAAAATTTTATGACTAAATTCACCAAAATTCTAATTTAAATCGAATTTTTACGTCTTAGTCTTTCCGAGATAGCTTTTTTGTTTGTGTTCCACATGTTGTGCCGATGTGGGGGTGAGAATTCAGATAAGCGAAATGTGAAAGAGAATCTGCCAACCATGAATCTTACACACACATCACAATATTTTTCATTGTAAAACTAAAATCCCAAGTTGTTGCCAAATTGATATAATTTTGGCCATTGAATCTCAATCCCTCCCCTTTCATTCCCTTCCATACATTCTCAAATTGCCTTCTTTTTTGCATAAAAAACAAATATTTTTTATTGCCCTCGTTGCGCAAACTTATGAACAGAAAGTGCAGATTTTATTACCAAAAAGCATTGGATTGCAGAATATCAAGAATTGCAGGGGTCCCCACATAAATTCATGTCCTTTTCCTCAAGTTGGTGTTCAGTGCAAACACCCTTCACCCACCACATCTTCAAATTAATAATCTCCCAAAATATTTTATGTTTTATAGTACACAAAATAAATCAAATTACTCGTTATTGGATTGTAACTAAATGATAAAATTTTATTTGGATTCAATTTGTTAAATTTAATTATTAAAGCTTATATAAATAAATTTAGTCAATACATTTTTAAACTCGATTTGAAGTCGATTCGATTAGTATAAAAATAATAAACGTACTAAAAGATATCAAATTAAATTAGACTCATGTTTGATTGAATTAAAATTTATTTAAATATGATTAGATTAATAACTAAATTACATTAAATACAATTTTTCAAACTAGATAATAACAAAAAATAAAATATAAATATATGTGTGTAAAGACATTGTGATCTCACCAACCCATTACCACCACCCACTTTCTCAATATGGAGCAATAAAATTGGATCTTGTATTATTTTCCTTAGAAAAAGAGAGAAAAATAGTGCAAAACCAACACAAAGCTTGCACTCAGCTTTGTTCATTTCTTCCTTCTCTCCTCTCTCTTTTTCACTTCATCCCTTTCCGGGGTGTTCTCATTTGCTGTTTTTGGACACAGTTTACATTCTTTCGAGAAAGACATGGAGCGTGCCCGAAAATTAGCCAACAGGGCTATTCTCAGGCGCCTGGTTTCAGAATCCAAGCAGCAGCCTTTATACCAATCCTCAAGGTACGTTTCCTCCCTATCCCCGAGTGTTGTTCATGGCGGCAGCAATGTTGTTAAGGCTCATAACTTCAATTCAAGAAGTTTGGCACAATTTGTGGGCTCTCGATCCATTTCTGTTGAGGCCCTGAAGCCGAGCGACACTTTTCCCCGCCGCCACAACTCAGCCACGCCGGAGGAGCAATCCAAAATGGCTGACTTTGTGGGGTTCAATAGTCTTGATTCACTCATTGATGCCACCGTGCCTAAATCTATTCGCATCGATAAGATGGAGTTGCCCATATTTGATGAGGGGTTGACAGAGGCACAAATGCTTGAGCATATGAAGGATTTGGCATCCAAGAACAAGATTTTCAAGTCATATATTGGAATGGGATATTACAATACATTTGTCCCACCTGTTATCTTGAGGAACATCATGGAAAATCCGGGGTGGTATACTCAGTATACCCTTATCAGGCTGAGATTTCCCAGGGAGGCTTGAATCCTTGTTGAACTTCCAGACCATGATTACAGATCTTACTGGTTTGCCGATGTCGAACGCATCATTGCTGGATGAGGGGACTGCTGCTGCTGAGGCTATGGCTATGTGTAATAATATTCAGAAGGGAAAGAAGAAGACTTTTGTTATTGCTAGCAATTGTCATCCTCAGACGATTGACGTTTGTCAGACAAGAGCTGACGGATTCGATCTTAAAGTTGTTGTGTCTGATGTTAAGGAAATTGATTATAAGTCTGGGGATGTTTGTGGGGTGCTAGTTCAGTACCCGGGGACTGAGGGTGAAATCTTGGACTATGGGGAGTTCATTAAGAATGCACATGCTAACGGGGTGAAGGTTGTTATGGCCTCTGATTTGTTGGCGCTGACGATGTTGAAGCCTCCTGGTGAGTTGGGTGCCGATATTGTGGTTGGCTCTGCTCAGAGGTTCGGTGTTCCAATGGGTTATGGAGGTCCTCACGCGGCGTTCTTGGCTACGTCCCAAGAGTACAAGAGGATGATGCCTGGAAGAATTATTGGTGTCAGTGTTGATTCCACTGGAAAGCCTGCTCTTCGTATGGCGATGCAGACGAGAGAGCAACATATTCGTCGGGACAAGGCTACAAGTAACATTTGCACAGCTCAAGTAAGTTAACTTTCTAGTCCAGTGCTATGTTTTTTGGTTAACTTTACAAGATTAGTTCTCAATTCATATTTTTTCTTACCTATGCTATGCTGACTCCAAGTACCGCTTCATTAATAAATGGATATTAATACTCCTCCTTAGCAACCTTAAGCATTTATGTAGTTTGGTGAATGAAAAATCACTTGCTCAAGTACACCAGAACCCTTACCGAGATTTTTTTTTATATAAAAAAGTTATTATCTTCACTCATGTAGGCACTGCTTGCCAACATGGCTGCCATGTATGCTGTTTATCATGGACCAGAAGGTCTTAAAACCATTGCCCAGAGAGTTCATGGTCTAGCTGGAACCTTTGCTGCTGGATTGAAAAAGCTTGGGACTGTAGAAGTCCAGGATCTTCCCTTCTTTGACACTGTGAAGGTCAAATGTGCAGACGCAAAGGCCATTGCTGATGCTGCTTACAAAAGTGAAATAAATTTGCGGATAGTGGACAAGAATACTGTAAGCATAAATCTATGTATACCTTGGTAGGTAAGTATTGAAGACCTGGAAATAACCATATCCTCTACCTCTCAGATAACTGTTTCTTTTGATGAAACTACCACATTGGAGGATGTGGACAAGCTGTTGGAAGTCTTTGCCGGTGGCAAGCCGGTGAGTACGAGTATTTCTTTGAAGACATGTTAATAACTTTCAGTTGTGTACTTGCTATAACATCAATACTATGTTTATCAGGTGTCATTTTCTGCTGTTTCTCTTGCATCGGAGGTTCAAAATTTGATTCCTTCAGGACTCGTTAGGGAGACCTCATACCTTACTCACTCGGTCTTCAACTCGTATGGACGTCTTATGAGTTGATTATATTAATTACAGCCTTTTAGGGGAAACATAATTGTAACTTGATTTTGTAGGTACCACACGGAGCATGAGCTTCTTAGATACATTCATAGGCTCCAATTAAAGGATCTCTCATTGTGCCACAGCATGATTCCCTTGGGATCGTGCACAATGAAATTGAATGCAACGACTGAGATGATGCCAGTTACATGGCCTGCCTTTGCAGACCTTCATCCTTTTGTTCCCACTGAACAAGCTGCCGGTTTCCAGGTTAAAACTAAAAAAACATAGTGAAAATTCAGTTCTATAAATTCCGCTTCTTTGAAGTTGGAAAGCCATGATATATGAATTACATTACTGAACCATGATATTCTTCTCGCAGGAAATGTTCAAGAATCTAGGCGAAATGTTGTGCACGATTACTGGTTTTGATTCTTTCTCTCTGCAACCAAACGCCGGAGCGGCTGGAGAATATGCAGGATTGATGGTTATTCGAGCATATCACATGGTATATAATGTTAACTTTATGAGGACTTAGAATGTGATGCTACTGTAGAAAGCTGATAGCATTAAATAATTTATATGTTTGCTTTCTACCTGAAGCTTTACTTGCTTTTGATTTCTGCTTAATATCTAATGTAGTCAAGAGGAGACCACCACCGCGACGTATGCATCATTCCAGTCTCAGCACATGGAACAAACCCTGCCAGTGCAGCCATGTGTGGGATGAAAATTGTTGCAGTTGGAACAGATTCCAAGGGGAACATCAACATTGAAGAGCTACGAAAGGCTGCAGAAGCAAATAAGGACAACTTAGCTGCTCTTATGGTAAGGATAACTGTGATACTCTTTTCTGAATGTGCTGTTTGTTACATAGGTATTCTGTTTATAAATTTTGTACGAAAATCCAGGTCACATATCCTTCAACTCACGGGGTCTATGAGGAAGGAATTGATGAGATATGCAAAATTATTCATGACAATGGTGGGCAAGTTTACATGGATGGAGCAAACATGAATGCTCAGGTACAATAAATCTTGTGCTTCTGCTAGTTCTTTGCAACTTGATGGCTGGTTCTCACATCTACAAGTTCATTTATTTGTTACTATATCATTTGTGCATACAGGTTGGTCTGACAAGCCCAGGCTTTATTGGAGCTGATGTCTGCCATCTCAATCTCCATAAAACTTTCTGTATTCCTCATGGTGGAGGTGGACCTGGTATGGGGCCAATTGGGGTGAAGAAACATCTAGCACCGTTTCTACCATCACATCCCGTGGTACGTACAAAACCTGTTATTCATCAATCATATTTAAGGATGTAGATATCCCATTCCTTCCAAGTTGAGCCATATGTTTTTTTTTTATATTGTAGGTACCCACCGGAGGCATACCAGCACCCGATCAGTCTCAACCGCTTGGTACTATTTCTGCTGCACCTTGGGGCTCAGCCCTCATTTTGCCTATATCATACACCTACATTGCTATGATGGGGTCGAAGGGTTTAACTGACGCATCAAAGATAGCCATCTTGAACGCAAACTACATGGCAAAGCGGCTGGAGGTTTCTTTTCTCTACTTACTCTTTTTTATAATTTTTTTACATGAGCACGCAATTGTGTTTTAGCTCTAGGTAGGATCTTACCTGTATGCATCTTTTTTCTGTATTGAACTAATAGTAATAACTCCAAAAAAATTCTCAATCTGTTAATACTTTATGCTTTTGATAAACAGAAAGACTACCCGGTTCTTTTCCGTGGCGTCAACGGGACAGTCGCCCATGAGTTCATCATAGATTTGAGAGGCTTCAAGGTGATTCTTGCTTAACATTGGTTATTCACAGCTTTTAATTTCAAATCAATGTCATTTTCTTACTGCAAGTCACGGTTGCTATAGAACACTGCTGGAATCGAGCCTGAAGATGTTGCTAAACGTCTCATGGACTATGGGTTTCATGGGCCTACAATGTCGTGGCCTGTTCCTGGTACACTCATGATCGAACCAACTGAAAGTGAAAGCAAGGTAAATCAAAAGAAAAAACTTTATGGGGCCTTATAAACACATATAGACACATGGAGATCTTATCGTTTTGCTTTGTTCTTAATTTGCAGGCAGAGCTAGATCGGTTCTGTGACACTCTTATCTCTATTAGAGAAGAAATCGCATTAATTGAGAAAGGAAAAGCCGACATCCACAACAACGTTCTGAAGGTAATAGACTAAGTTCTGCTTATATGTTCTCATCGATTGATGCACTTATTCATGCTTTTATTTTCTGCCTACAACTAGAAAATTTAATTACGGTAATGTTATTCCAGGGGGCACCTCATCCACCATCACTGCTCATGGCCGACTTGTGGACAAAACCATACTCGCGTGAATACGCAGCCTACCCTGCTGCATGGCTCAAGACTGCCAAGTTCTGGCCAACCACAGGTGCGTATGCTGAACATCATAACACGTATTACTCTTCTTGGGAGAATGGAGACTAATTAGCAGAGAAGTTTCTGCAACGATTTTTCTTTCGATAAGTGGATTGATTCTGATCATAAGTAAGCACTAAAATTAACCATGTTCTTGCTATATTCTCTCAGGACGTGTCGACAACGTGTATGGCGATCGCAACCTCATCTGCACCCTCCTCCCAGTGTCGCAGATGGCCGAGGAAGCAGCTGCAGCAACTGCGTGAGGTTATGCAAAGGGTTCCTTCACAGATCGAATGCTACTTTTCTTTCATCATGTTATGTTTGTACATAAGGAATTAATGTTAATGTACTGATTTAGACATTCTTCCTTTGATCTTCCTACCCTCCATTCAAAACGATCAGTAATAACAATTGTTGCTGATTGCAACCCTTCTTGTAATTACCACTTCTTTTCATGTCTTCTTCCTTCATTTTTTCAAAAACTGAAAATTCATACCGAGTCCTGAAAAAATGGAAGAGAAAGTAGGCATTCTCCTCTTCATGGTTTTAGCGCTAAATTTTTTATGTTATTTTGGATGTTGATACCATGAAGTTTTATTTTACGCCGCACGTGATTCTTATAAGCATACAGAAAGATTATAATGTGAGACGGAGAGAAACGAAAAATTGTGAAAAGAACCAATCATGGTGGGAGGAAATGAGAAAAGAAGTTCTCGAGGAGAAAAGAAGGGTTGACATAAAAAATGAAATAATAATTATTTAATTATTATGAAAAATATCAACAATTTTATTTTGACCATTTTTTTCTTTGAAGGGAAAATGAATTTATTGATAAGTTTGGACATTCAAAAGTTGGTAGATTTAGTTGTCGTTGCACGCGTTTCTCGCGAGCATATAAAAAAAAATTATAATAATAGATTGGAGAAAAAAAAAATCACGAGAATAAAGAAACGTAGGGTAAGATAACAGAGAAATAATTTTTATAATTAAAAATATAAAATTATAAAAAATCATGGAGAAGTTTTGAGAAAAATATGGAATAGTGGGTGAGAGATTTTTTTTTTTATAAAATTGTGAGATTATTTAAAAATTTTGAAATTACTATTTTGACCAAATTTGTTTTGAAGAAAATAAATTAATTTACGGGTAACATAGGACAATCTAAAGTTGGTATGCTCAAAAGATTTTCTTTTATAATAGTATAGATATAGATATATAAATAAATATATTAAATTTAAATTACCAATCATTCTATGAGAACAACCTTTAATGCAGTTTATGTATTTATCTATTCTCAAATTTGAGCTATCTGATAAATTGGGTGAAAAAGTATATATATATATTCTCAAAAAGTTAGACAAAATCTAATAAAATTTATTATAATCATGTTGCTTGAAGATCATTCTAAAATATCAAGAAAACCCCTCCAGAAACAGATTTCAAAGGCCCACTTGAACACAGTTGAACTGCCACCCCTTTTCTGGGCCACAAGTCTACAATTTGCTTGTTCGGCCCATCCTACCGGGCCTGCTGGCGGCTTCGAGTGTGTTCTCCTGTCGGGATTCGGGCTAGTATAATTTATTAAAGTTTGATGTAATTATACATAAATTTTTATAATTTAAAAATTTATATTTAGTATACTTGATATTTATTTTCAAACATTGAATATATATATATATATATATATATATATAATTAGTCAAAATTTACAAAATTTGTTAATTTCTACAACAAAAAAAAGAAATGAAAATCCATATTTACTTTGAATTGACTTATTGTAGGTCAAATAAAATTTTTTGAGCAAATTATAATTATACATTTTTACATGCTAATGCATGTTAGAACGCACATCTTCATTCTTATAAGTGTAATTTGATCTAAAAAGAAAAAATTATTTGACAAACAATAAATCGATAAGTCAATTGAGAGTAAATATGAATTTTCATTCAACTTTTTTTTACTGATATTAACATACTTCATAAGTTTTACTATTAGATGAACGAAAACAAACATCAACTACAATAAATATAATTTTTTAAATTACATAAAATATACATATAATTATATCAAATTTAAAAAAAAAAAAAACCATTTAATTTTCCCTACAATTAATTATTGTTCTTGGGAAGGACATAATATTTTAGTTTTCGAATATAACATAAATATTGAGAGCTTAATTATATTGTATTATTTGCTAGTCCCCTCCCACCCACCATCTCTACCCAAAACCAACACGCAACTCTTTTCAAGTTAAAATAATAAATTATTATTTATTAAATAAATTAATTACAGTTATCATCAAGATCCATTTATCTATTAATATTCAGTGATGCACAAATTTAATTAATATATTCCGATCAACTGTCTAATCATTTCAATTAATCAATTCATCGTCCCAAAAGTTAAAAAAAGAGTACGCATTGTACATTATATTGACAATTAGTTAAATATAATTATTATAGTTTTAGGCACAAATACAGCCGGCGAATTGAAATATTTAAAATATTATTATTTTAATTGTAGAATAATATTTGGACCCAATCTGATAACATAATAAATTAAAAAATATAATACACTTATTATGTGATTAATTCAAATCTAAATAGATTGATTCAATTAAATGAAAAATATATAATTAGAGCATCATGATGCGTGGCGGGCCATCAAGTGTTGTTCCCGACACAAGATTGCATCTCCAGACAAGCTGTGGGGGGTGTCGTAACTGGTTCAAAATATATTAACGGTAGCATGATTGATATTAATTTAGTCACCGTTAGATCTTGATTCTTTTGTCCACATTTCAATAGAAAACTATATTTGTGCTGTTGAGATTAAAATAGAGCTCTGATCATCTTTATCTCTTCCAACTACCATAAAACTATATTGTTTTTATTACCTTATAGAGATAGATGATAGTTCCAGTTCCAGATCAGGAACATGATGATGATCTATTTTTTCCCCGACCATCTGCTAATTAATTAATTATACAGAGATAATTACATTTATAGAACCCCTAACATGTAGTTTAATTACACAAATCATCATTATGGCCCATAAAAGATTGATGTCAGCCAAAATATTTCTATGAAAACCCCAAAATATCACTATTAACTTGATCAGACATTCCTATCAAAAAAAAAAAAAAAAAAAAAAAAAAAACTTGATCAGACATTTAATGCTGACAAGGGGTGTTTTCTAATTACCAAATTTTATAGGAGGTGTCAGTGTAATATTTTGAGAAAGAGTTCACGTAACTTCATATAATCTTTCTTTTCTTATACAAAGTTTGTATTTAAAACTAAATTTCATAACATTGCATTTTTTAATCTTTAAAAAATATTAAATAAAGATTTTCATATTAATTATTAATTAAGAAATCTTAAAATTTAAAAAACTTTTATACTAAAATCTTCATAGCAATTAATATTTGTTATCTTTTTTTATTTATAATTAAATTTTACTAAAAGTAATAAATTATAATTTAAATGTTTTTTATAAAAATTAGTAAATCTTTATTTTAACATAATTTAGTTATTGATTCATTTAATAAATTATTATTTCCCCCTTTTTCCGGCAAACCTCCCTACTTGCCACCGGCCATCGCCTACTGTTTCTTTGTGCTGGTGTCTGGAATGTGCTCTAAAATATTTATTAATAAGTATTTATTCAAATTATATTAATTTATATAAATATTTATACAAATTAAAAATAAGAGGATAACAAATAATAAATAAATATTTATTTTAAAAATAGAATTTCTTTTAATGTTATAACTTTTTAATAATTTGTACAAGTTGAGATAATTTTTCAATTGAAACTTGTAATCTTATAATAATCCACATATAAAATATAATTTCATATTTTAATTATTAAAATGCATAATTTTATCGAGAGGTTCTATAAAAAAAATGTTAGTAAGCTAATTTTGTAAAAATCAAAAGGTATAATATTATGAAATTTAAATTTAAATTTAAAAGTGATATATTAAATATATATATATATATATATATATATATGCTCGTCCTCGTGATAAACATCCTTTCTAATTTTTGGTAATTATAGAAACACCTCTTAAATTCATCTTATTTTCTTTTTTCAATTTTCAAACTGAGGGGCATTATTGGCATTTTACACTTCCATGCGTAATATGGATGATTTATATAATTATACAAAAAAAAGAAAATGAACGATTTGTATATATAATTACATAAAAAAATAAGGGGTGTAAATAATATAATTATCTCAAAAAATAAACATACACAGTTGCCGTATATATAGATACATAAATGGTTGTGGTGTGTGAGTGTGCATGTGAACAAGTAAGGCTCCATGGCAGCTGCTTCTCTGTCATCTATAAACATCCGCCAAAAGCAGTACTGCTGCAGCAGCCCATGGCTAGGGGCTTCTTCAATACTGTTTTCCAATAACCAAAGTCGTGCTTTATTGTTAAAGAAGTCGCCATTAGTAGTAGTGCGGGTTAAAATGGAAAAGGGGTACGTGCAGATGATGAGGAGTGCAGGCTGATGAGTAGTGCTACAGGAAACATTAATGGGTACTCCAACAACCAACCCATGATCACCGTGAATGTGGATTTGGGTCCTCGGAGCTACCCCGTTTACATCGGGTCTGGGCTTTTGGATCATCAACCCGGACTTCTTTCAAGGTATTAATTCATCATCATCATCATATATATCAATTATCTGGTGATATATATTCATCATGTCGATCATGTGGCTAATGAATTTGTATTAGTGCAGGCATGTTGATGGGAAACAAGCCCTAATCGTGACCAACAGCAAAATTGCACCTCTATTTCTGGACAAGACTGTCAATGCTTTGAAGCAAGGGAACCCACAAATCTCTGTGGACACTCTCATTTTACCAGATGGCGAACAATTCAAAAACATGGTAATTATAATATTTGGTATAAATCTAATTAATTAATAAAAAACAATCCTCTAATTATTTAATTAATTAATTCGGATGCATTTTCGTTAATTTTATTTATGTGTAGGAGTCTGTAATGAAAGTATTTGATGCGGCAGTCAGGGCGAGGATGGACCGCCGGTGTACCTTTGTGGCGGTTGGCGGCGGAGTCGTGGGCGATATTTGTGGATACGCCGCCGCTTCTTATCTGCGTGGAGTCAATTATATTCACGTCCCTACTACTTTCATGTCCCAGGTAATTAATTCATA
This sequence comes from Sesamum angolense, assembly GCA_034509725.1. Classification (NCBI taxonomy): domain Eukaryota; kingdom Viridiplantae; phylum Streptophyta; class Magnoliopsida; order Lamiales; family Pedaliaceae; genus Sesamum; species Sesamum angolense. The sequence continues at coordinate 858,389 of JACGWL010000013.1, forward strand.
TTCTTTTACCTACTACAGTTTTATTTATTTTTGTAATTAAAGTCTTGTTTGTTTGTTGAATGTGGATTTTGTTTTTGTACCGATCAGGTGGATTCATCAGTAGGAGGAAAAACAGGCGTCAATTACCGTGTGGGTAAAAACTTGATTGGTGCCATCCACCAACCTATGTGTGTGGTGGTAGACACACACACTTTAAATTCTCTGCCAAACAGAGAATTAGTATCCGGGTTTGCAGAGTCTATTAAGTGCGGGTTGGTTAGAGATGGTCAATATTTCGAGTGGATAGAGAACAATTTGCAGGCTTTGCTCGCAAGGTGAAAATATCATAAAAAAAAAATTTGTGGGACGTAAAATGTAATTTTCGTATGATATTGTGGTACGTACTGCAGGGATCCTAAGGCCGTGGCATATGCTATAAAACGTTCGTGCGAAATCAAGGGCGAGATTGTCCGGTTAGACGAAAAAGAGAATGGAATAAGAGCTATCTTGAACTTTGGTCATACATTCGGACACGTACGTACGTACATGATGTTGTCTCTTCACAACCTAATTGATCACTTTTTATAAGTATGAATATATATCGTAACCAATTCTAACATTAATCTTTGACAGGCTATAGAGACCAGTTGTGGCTATGGTAACTGGCTTCATGGAGAAGCTGTTGCTGTTGGAATGGTAACATCATATATACATCATCTACATCATATTTAGCCTAATTTTACAGGAAATTCATGTTCTGATTTTATATGTTCAAATTGGATTACCTACATTTTAAAACATGTGACGATAAAATTAATTGTAAGTAGATCGTTCTAATCAGATAATGATTTCAGTTATGGCTGCTGAAATGTCTTACCGTCTCAGATGGATCGATGTTTCCATCGTGAAGCGATTGAAAAATGTCTTACAACGTGCAAAGTTACCGATTACGCCTCCACCAACCATGACGGTGGAGAAGTTCAAGTCCGGCATGGAGGTAGTATATGTACATATTTTGGCCAAATAAATGAAAAGTTTTAATTTAATTTTCTTACATGTCTAATTATAAAAGTCTCACAAAGTAGTTTGTGTAAAAACACTGGACAGGTTAAAGAAGGTGGCTGATGGAATGTTGAGACTTGTTCTCCTGAAGGGATCTTTGGGCAGCTGTGTTTTCACAGGCAGCTTCGAACAAAAGGCTCTTCATCATACATTGCTTGCATTTACAAACTCCAAGATTAGTAATTAGTTCAATATGGGATTGTAATCTATGTGTTCACTCAAGTAAACCACTTCCCTGCTTTTTTTTCTATGTATTTGAGGGAAAATTATAACCAACCCCACACAAATTTGCATATTTATTAATATTCCTTGCACCAATATCTCTAATATTTGATTATAATACCATTTTTAGATTGAGGTTTGAAATTGTCAGCATTTTCATTGTTGTATTTTTTTTTTAAATATTAGGGTAAATTACAACGATCTCCCATGAGATTTGGCATAATTACGAATACCCTCTCATTGTTTGAAAAATTACCAATATCATCATAATGTTTGATGTAATTTGCTCCTTGTGTTAAGGAAAATGAGCAATTGACCCCCTTGTGAAAAAGAAAGTAGCAATTTACTCTCCTGTGTTATTAAAAATAGAGCAAATACCCCCTGACGCGTTTCATGTATTACATGTGCATTTTTTTTTAATTTAAAATTTAAAATAATATTTATATATTTATTTAATAACAATTGAATCTTGATCAATTTAAGGTTCAAATTTAACTAATAAATCAATGGTGTAGATTTTATCTAATTCAAATCAATGGTTTAAATTTAAGTAAATAAAAATAAAAATAATATACATAATTAAATCAATGCCGCCGGAGGAGGCGCGATGGCAGCCAAGGGTAGGGCTGATCTGGGGGCGGAGCGTATTAGGCGTGGGCAGGAGAAGGAGGAGGCGACGGGGGAGGGGAGGGGCAGAGGAGGAGGAGGCGGCAAACAAATCTGGGCGGGGGATCTGAGCGGGGGCAGAGGATCTGGAGGCGGAGGGGGAGGAGCGGCGAGAGGGAGGATCTGGCGGGGGGAGTAGGGGCTGGGGCGGAATTTGAGCGCAGCCATTAGGAGGAGGAGCAGGCGGCTGAAGGGTGGCAACGGGGAGAGCAAGGCGGGGTCGGCGGCGGCGGTGGCGCTCCGCCGAGAAGAAGAAAGAATATATATATATATATATATATATATATATATATATATATATATGTGTAATTTAATATATATATTATTTTATTATATATATATTATTTTATAACTAATATATATATATATATGTATATGTGTAATTATTATATATATTATATATAAATTATTAGATATTATTTATAAATATATATGCATTAATATATTAAAATATATATAAACAATAATATTTTTTTTGTTAAAAATTATGTTTAGTTGCAAGAGGGGAGAGTGTAATACACTATCAGGCTTGTGTGTTTTGTTTTATTTTTTATAACACATCAAGGACAATTATTGTTTTATTTTTCACATGGAGTAAACTGCTCATTTCTTATAACACAGGGGAATAAATTGCATTTTTTTCATTTGATTAAATACCATATTTAGATGGAGGTTGAATTGTCAACTTTCTCATTGTTGTATTTTTTTAAAAAAATATTAAGGTAAATTACAACCATCTCCCCTAAGGTTTGTCATAATTACGAATACCCTTCGTTGCTTGAAAAAACCAATACCCCCTAATTTTAATGATCGTCTTATAATTAACCCAATTCATTAGGTTTTTATCTATTTTTTTGTGGTGAACTGACCAAAATACCCTAGTAGATTAAAAATTATACTTTAATTTATTTTGTAAAAAATTCTGATTTTTTTATAATTTAAAAAAAAAAAATATCATCCACCCCGTTTGATTTTTTTATAAGTTTTTAATTTTTTTAAAAAAATAAAAAATACTGGAATGACAAAATTGACAATTTCATATCTCCATCCGATGATTATATAATTTCATCAAATATTATGGGGTATTTGTAATTTTTCAAACAATAAGAGAGTATTCGTAATTATGTCAAACCTCAGGGGATATCATTGTCATTTATCCAAAATATTATTAAAAAAATGGACAAGGTGGATGAAAAGTTTAAAATTTATATAATATATATATATATAATATATATATATATATATATATCCACTTAGTCTACAAAGAAATTTCAAAAAAAATTAAAAAATAAATAAAATTATAATTCATAATTCACAAATCACAGTGACATTTTGATCGACTCGTCATAAAAAATGAACGAAAATATAATGGATTGGACTAATTATTAAACGATCATTAATATCATAAAAATATTAATAATTTTCTAAATAACAAAAAATTATTTATAATATCAAGTTAGAGTTGGTTGTAATTTACGTTATATTTAAGTGAGATTTTGCTTTATTATGCAAATACATTGAAGAGAGGGTGTATGAAAGTAGAATAATAAATCGTACTCTGTTGTTGAGAGGGAGGGTGAAAAATGTATTTTATATAAGTTTGAGGGGTCAAAGTTGCAGAAACTATGTAGTTGAGGGGACGAAGTGATATTCACAAGAATAAATAAATAAAGAATAAGTGTAGCTGAATAATTCCAAGAACAAGTTGGTGGGGCATTTAGGGCAAATTCCAACTTTATTATGCCACGATTGAAATTTTTAAAAACTGTGTGTTTTCCCCGTGGGGGCAAAATAGCCATTACAAAATTTACAAGCGGGTCCCACTTTGGTAAGAGAGACGTTTTGGGGAGTTTCAGGTTCATGCACCTTTCCTGAGTCTTTTCCCTAAGGTGAAGTAATCAATTGTTTTTTCACAGTAATATACGCAAAAACTGAGTCAATTTTTCTTCCTCTCCAGTCGAGGTCTGGTCTGACTGAAATCAAAGAGCATTTTTGTATACTGCATTTCTCATTTCTGCAATATGGCTTCTGAAGATTCTGAAAAATTGTGCAGGTATATCAACTGCTGTTGCACTTTTTCTTTTTTTCTTTTTTTTAAATTTTTTGTTATGTTTCTTGAATAGTTTACTTTACTTGATCTTCTCTTGAAGTTTAAGCGCAGTTTTTAGTTCAGACTTAGAGTTTTGTGTTTGTGGGATCGTATGAGTTTGGAGTCTTGTTTGCATTACTGACTCAAGAATGCATTTTTATCTGTTTTAATTTGGAGTGGGTTTATTTGTCAGAAAGTGTTTATGTTTCTCATTTGTTTTCTTGGTTTTCTAAGGATTTCACATCAGCGTCATCCTCTGTGGTCCTAATCCAGATGGCCTTTATTTCTTTTTCTTTTTTTTCTCTCCTTATAAAAAAAGGAATGGGCAGTGATTTTGATATGTTAATTTCTCCTCCAGTCCTGGGACTTTAGATTGGGCAATAATATGACCACATAAACAATTAATTTTACACACACACACTAGTATATTGGAGTAATAATTGGAATAATTACTCAATCGGATAATATTTTGCTGGTGCAATTTAAGATATATGGTTTATATTTTGAAAGAATGTAGTTTTCATGTATGCTCCACATTTGGAAGTGTTAAATATCAATTGCATTGTGATGAAAGTTGTTTATGCTTAGAAAAACTGGATGTTTGATCATATATTGAACTAGTGGAGCAGCTTATTCATTGTTAATTAAAATGTTTTCTGTCCAAAAAGTGCATAAGTCATCTGATCCTAGCTAATTGATTGCATGTATTGATCAATGAATGACGGCTTTTAAAGCAAAAATGACATTAGTATTGAAAAATCTTTTTTGTTGCAATATTTGGAATTTTCTTTTGGGTTTTAAGGAACGATCAAACATAAGGTGAGATGGTGGTATAATGATAATTTCCGAGAATGATCGTCGATTTGAATTTATCCATGCATGAACAAGGGCTCAAGTACATGTCCGTGCAAATTTTGCACGTACATGGAACATCATTATAGTTTCTCATGACTTTCATGTTAGTGAAACAAGACTACGGTTGCTGTTTCAATTGGATGATTGTTGAAGCTTTTGACTGTGTACTTATGCGTTGGACATGAAAGTTTTGATGGGGATCAGAAGACATAAGTTGATGGACGTCCTCGTAAACGTTCCATTCATGGTAGCTGATTCTTGTACTCCGTTTAACACCTCAGTCTTATGCATATACTTACTTCACATTACCTTAAACTTTTATGCCTCATATGTCCCATGTTTCTTTCAGTACGTCTGATTCATATTGCATAGTAGATCTTTCATTTTGGCGGCTAGAGAACCGACATGCTTATATTATTTCTTCAAATAACATCAATGGAGAATATTGTCAACTGAGCAAATAATAAGGATGCAAGATTCTATTTAGCCATATGCTCTTCAGGAATACTTTCTCTAACTGAGCTTACTCTTGTCAATGAAGCTGAAAACAGAAGTTATGATGGAATTATTCAGCATGAACTGTGGCCGCTAAATGAAGTAGACCCGCAGAAAGTTAAATTTCCATGTTGTGTGGTATGGACACCTTTGCCCGTAGTCTCATGGTTGGCACCTTTCATCGGACATGTTGGTGTATGCAGGGAGGATGGTACCATTATAGATTTCTCGGGCTCCAACCTCATTCAGGTGGATGACTTTGCTTTTGGTCCCGTTGGGAGATACCTTCAGTTGGACAGAAAGCAGGTATACATCCATCACTTCTCTTGGCCAAACGGCATAATTTGACTAGCTTAGATTTGTCTTTCTAGAGTTAAGAATTTGTACTGAAGTGGACACTTTTCTAAGAGAAGCATTATTGTCGTACAAAAAAAATATTAGTTGATGTTTCTTATCTTGTTGAATAACTCATTCGATGTCTTTTGTGGATAAAAGCCATATATATACGGAGTATGGGTATAATTGATAGATAACTTGGTTTATTTTGATATGGCAGGGCTGTTTTCCTCCAACCCTTGCTGGCCATACATGCAAGCACCACTCTATGCATGCCGAATATGGGACTGCAATTACTTGGGATGATGCAATACAGTCAAGTTCGCGCCACTATGAGCACAAATCTTACAACCTCTTCACATGCAACTGCCATTCGTTTGTCGCTAATTGCCTTAACCGGATGTGCTATGGGGATCGATGAATTGGAACGTGGTCAACGTCACAGCTCTTATTCTATGCAAGGGGAAGTGGGTTGATGGCTTTTCTGTGTTGAGATCATTTATGCCTTTCGTGGTGGTTGTCTGCTTTGGTATTTTCATGGTTGGATGGCCGTTTTTAGTTGGATTATTGTCGTTTTCGTTCCTCCTCATTGGATGGTTTTTATTGGTGCTTACTGCTTTAGAAATGTGGTAGATTGCTAGATTTTTAATGTTTCTTTGTAATGAGGAACGATGTAACTATTTCCTTGTAGGCTGGACTTTTAGTGAGATCTGTAAGCACATCAGATCTTGTGCATACAATGACTCTATCAGGATCACCTTATATAATACATGTTTTTCTACCTATATATTGAATATATCAGATAATGAGTTAAATGAATTATAGCATATCACGGCCTCTTTTTTTCCATTATGGTGTTTGTCATAAGTAATAAACCAAAATCAACTTTATTACTATACAGAGGTAACAAGAGATTGATATCTGGACTCGTCTACATAATTAACAGTTACAAATACAAAGCTACAACTAAGCGCATGAGCAACAATGAGAACTTGGACAAGAGAGCAGTACTCGTATAATCCAGATGAATGTTAGCTCGAGCTTGTGAATTGGACATCATCTGATGTTGTTTGAGCCCTTGTTTAAGGATTTAGAAAACCTGCTTTTTAGGTTTTCCTGGAGGAAAAGCCATGACCCAGCTACCCTGCCCATCTCCAGCAACAATGGAGAGAATCACAAGAAGCATCCAGGCTATATCAGGGAAACAGGGACGCAATCTTCTCTTCACCAAGAGCTCTAGTGAAAGTCTGATGCAAGAAATGGTTCGTGTATCTCAATCTTCAAGCTCAGTGTTAAAAACAAAACTGGGAAAAGCAGTAGTGATGTCCCTGGAAGAGCATGAACGTGAGCAATTTCAATGTTTTAGGAACATTTACTGAGAACATCTGCTATGAGAAATTGGTCTCTCTCAGGCGAAAATGAAATAAGTAGACTCATTAACTAATAATGGAGCCCTTGTCTTTCCAGATAATAGGCAATTAAGTAGAGAACAAAGAAATGACGTGCACTGCCAATGATGAAGCATTTCAGTCAAGTCTGCTTCAGTTCGGCACATGAAACATGCGGACAACACAAACACAAGAGAAGAGAGAGAGAGAGAGAGAACCCAAATCACTAACTACAGGCAAAGAATGGGAGGAAAAATCAAGTAGATGATAGAGGAAGAACAAGTGGCATACTTTAAGTAAGGTAAAGTCATGTTCCTCAAAAGTGATGGATGTCGTATGACAAAAGCCTTCCACTCTTCTTTATTAATTTTACCATCCTTATCAGCATCCGCATCCGCAAATGTCTGTTAAAAAGATGAACTTGTACAATGAACATATACGCCATGTATTAAGAGATGTGTTATAAGAAGAGATTGCCAATCAGATAAAATCTTACCTTATCAATTATTTGCTCCAGGTCATCAGAAAGTTGCATATCAGATTCCATAAGTATTGCAATTACCATCTGCTTCACCTGCAGAAGGAAATTTTCCATAAACTCAAAATCTGGATAAGATGCGTTCGAGTAATTGATCAAAATATGCCTCGAAGATGATAGTGGAACAATGGAAGTACTCACATTGTCTGATGTGATTCATTAATTAAGTAAATCTTCTTCCAGTTCTCCTGCTCAATTATATTTAACATTTGAACTTCACTAACAAGTCAAATTCCTACTTGTTGAGCCACAAACAGAACAAATATTTCCATATTAATGTAATCCTCCTGTTTTTCTTAAATTCTAACATGGGTACTTAGCAAAACTACCAGAAAACCAAACTTCAAATGTCCAATCAAAATGGCAGAAGAACAAAAAACCTAGATAGAAACCTAGCTTATATGTGTATCAGTTGGAGAAGAGAAGCTTCAGACAAAGTATGCCTAGAGAAAACTACAGAATCCATAAAAATCAATCTTTCTGTACACTAATTGTAAAAAACTAATCTTTGTAGTTCTTGTAAACCAAATTTCCATTTTCTAGAGTTAATTAGTATGATAAATTGTTGCCCTGGTATGCACTTACTTCTTCTCGCTCTATGAACCCAGTTTGCCTCAGATCATAAAGCTTGAAAGCAACTGTAAAACAGGATCACCGATCACCATCACAGTGAGGTTAGTGTACAAAGTGCTTCAAAAATTTTAAAGTAGAAAAGAAGAATTATGATAACCAACAATCTAGTTTGACTGCATATCTCATAAGTTAAAAATGCAATATCATTAACCAAAAGAATCCTTGTGACTTCTTACAATCTATTTTCTCTTCCATAGGGGCATAGGGATGGAACACATTAAGTGCGTGAATAAATTCTTCAAATTCAATAACGCCGTTCCTTTTCTCATCAAAAAGATCAAAAACCTGCAGGCAAGCAGGATTCGCATGACAACTTTAGCACATGAATTCATCAACAAAGGCAATGTGCCAACAAGAAAGGTCATTCCATATCTCAGATATAATTCCTTGAAACATTCAAGAAAAAGCAAGATTAAGTGGGAAAGAAGCTCCGTGTTTCTGTTTCAGATGAAATCTGAAGAAAACAAGTAGGAATTTGAATAAGAGGATAAAGCTTAGCTTTTAACACGTAGACCTTATCATGAATCAAATATTTTGTTGAAGTATTTTTCTTGAGTCTACAGAATGAAACAAAACCTAGCACCAGGACTTCTCAGTCCCAGCTAAATAATGAAATTTGATTTAAAATCTTTAAAAAATGTGATGTTTTGTTACCCAGCTTCGTCTACAAATCACTCAATAGTAGAATATCAAGATCAATAGAGAACAAGGATTACGATTATGATTACCCGGTCCACAAAAAGATTCTCACCAGACGAAGTTCTAAACAATGCCAGCTGAAGCTCTTCCTGCATGTGAACAAGAGTTATAATAGGTATCCATAGATGGTAATGTATAGTTAAGATCAAAGGCAAAGTTTCCAAAGAACACATGGATAAGTTCGAGAAAAACTGAGTCATGCACCAGCAGAACATTTACCTCAAAAACTTAAGAACATGAAAAATTACTGAGAATTACATATCAGTGCAGGATTTCCAGGAAATGGATCTTTATAACAGCAATCAAGCAAAAGCTACAATATTTAGCTGAAAATAAGATAATATTTACGAGGAGTGATACCTTATGAATCAATCCATCATCAATAATTGAACTGCTTAACTTCTTAACAACTCATACAATGCCTCCACTTCATTTACAGTAACTGCAAAAGTAACCATAAAAAGTAGTTCCAATAAGAAAGTTAACAAGCAAGAAAATACAACAGAAAAGTTACAGCAATTAAAAATTACTTTACATCGAGATTCCTCAGAGAGTCGAACTATATCCTGGTATCCATGGCGTAATCTTTTGCTATTGCTCAGCTTTTGGCAATCGAAACAACCAGAAACAGCGAAAATCAAGGCCTCAAATAACGCTATAATCGGAATCACAGCCGCGCAGATTTTCTCTGCAAATCTTAAGGAGCCGGAGCCCTGCTCCTCACCAGAAATAATTAACAACAACAACAACAACGACAACGGAAATCGATCGATTCAACAACACACATTGATATAACTGCACAGAAACACATCAATAATTAGGAAGTTAAAAAATTTTACCAGCGAATTGTTGGTCGAATCCATTTGAAATCTGGTAGGAGCAAAACCAACTCACATTCTCTGGCGCTTCAGCTCACACGGGCAAGAGCTGTTGGCCTGGCGAACTATATTTTTAAATTGAAATTGTTGGTGGGCCTACCGCCTACATCTGTGCGTTGGAGATGAGACAAAGATTAGAAGAGTCGTTGCTCCACGGCACAGATAAATCTTTTTTTTATTATTATTAGTAAATCACAAATGCGTATTGTTGGAATTCGGGTTTGGAATTAACTGTCGGTTTTAACGGTTGGTTTTATCTATCAATACTGTTACAAAAAGAAATTTTTATTTCGTATCAATTTGTAAATACCAAAATTTGTTATTTCATAATTTTTTTTTCTTCAAATACAACGAGCTCCCTTAAAATTCTACACAACTACAAAATAAATAAATAAATAAAATATTATTAGAAAATTATCAATAAACTTAATATTTGATAAAATTATGTAATTTTTTATAAAAGTCTGTAACTGTCAATTTTATCCTAATCATATTTTTATTAAAAAAAAAAATCCACTTAATCCATAATGAATTTTCATAAAATTTTAAAAAAATAGGTAAAAATTTATAAATTATAGTCTACAAAGATATAATGAGAATTAACAAAATAGACTAATTGTTTAACGATCGTTAACATCAGAGGTACTAGTAAATATTTAAATTATAAAAAAAAATATAAATAATTATATGAAACCTAATGGGAATTTGATGTAAAAAAAAAAATGATAAACTCCATTTTATCCACATAATGCAACAATTTGTCGACACATTTTTAGTGTACATTTATTTTAGGGGTTTAATGCAATTTACACTTCAATGATTGTACATGAGCAAATTAATTTCTTATAAAAAAATAAAAAAAACAATTTACCTTTTTGTATTTTTAAATGAAGCAATTTATCCCCTGAATAGGTGGTAAGTTACTTCATTTAAAAACCACAGGGAATAAATTATTGCATTTTAAAAAATACAAAGGATAAATTATTAATTTTTCCATAAAAGGTAATTCATATATTTACATAAGGTAAATTGCATTTTTGCATTTACTTTAGGATATATGGAAGTTGCGTGTTTATCTTGTTTTGGAAATTACGTCATTCGAAATTAAGAGCATATTCGATGAGTAGCCGCCCAATTACATTTTAAATAAATAATGACAATGACTTTGAATATTTAATTATCCAACTAACCCACACATTCTTATTATATGCCACACACACACACACAATACACATATATATAATAATTAAAATTTTCATGCATTCAATTATTACTCTTTAAAATAATTAGTTATTAGATTTCGTTAATTATAAGCCCACGTTCATTTTTAATTATTTATTCTATTTTCTACAATTATATTTTTTTTAATAATTACTTTCCCTCCCATGATATTTGATGTAACTATGCATATAACCCCTGTAATTTGAGAAATTACATCTAACACCTTTAAAAGCTTTAATTTAAGTAAGTTCATACGTTAGTCAAAATTCATTGAATTTGTTGATATTAACAAAAAAAAAATCTATATTTACCTCCAATTGACTTATTACTGACTTATAATAGTAGGTCAAATAAATCTGTTTATGACCAAATTATCCTACGTCTTCAAGTATTAATGCATGTGAGAAGACATATTTTCACTATTGTAAGGGTTGTTTAGTCCGAAAAATTTTATTTGACCTGCAATAAGTCAGTAATATGTCAATCAAGTGTAAATATCAACTTTTGTTCAATTTTTTATTAATATCAGCAATTCAGTTACTTTTGACTAATGGATGACCTTATTTGTTAGATAAAAACAAATATCAGGAATATTAAATGTAATTTTCCAAACCACGGATGGTCTATATGTAATACACAAACCTTAAAAAAGAAAAAAATGTAAATATCCCTTAAGATAAGTATATCTCGCTTAAATGTATACAAGTATATGATGTTTGTGAATAACACAACATTATCATAAATATTTCGCATTACAATTAAGATTTTAAAATAAAATAAAATAAAAACGTGAGCATATGAAGTTCAAAATAATAATTTTGGTGGCATCTTATCAAATGTCAATATCAGGGAAAACTTATTCAAAGTAAAATGAATTAAGATATGTAGTCTAAAGAAATACTCGATATCATCTAGGAGTTGTTAAATTTAGGCAAAGATGTATATTATTGGTACGTATCTGCTTGAAATATATATATAGTATCCACGTGTTATCTTCTTTTTACATTCCACAGCCTGCCAGGTATTTATCGTCTCACTCCATTCCGTCAAGAAGATAATTTAATTTTATTAATCATCTCAAACACATTTCAATAACCTCGAGAAAAACACGTTACATCACTTATTATCATTATATATATTTTTTTTTATACTTAACACTTTCTACACGTTACCTCAACTATCTTTCTTACATTTTTATCTTATGTCCAATCACATACCGAAAGAAAAGGGTTCATTACAATAACATACATTGATATTTGACATAATTACAACTACATCATTGTTGTTTGAAAAATTATAAATACGCATTTGATTTTAAAGTTTGTCTAACAACAAGCCCATTCTGATAGCTTCTCTTAGGTTTTCATCCATTTTTTGTATTGAACTGACCAAAATGTTCTTTTGCATTATAAATTAAAGTTTTATATATATTTTAAATTTTTTAAAAATATTTTTGTGAAATAATATTCTCTATGGAATATTTATTTTACCCACCATATTGTTTTAACATATTTTCAGATAAATTAAAAAAAAAATCAACAAGGATAAAATAGTAATGTTCGCTTCATTGTGTAGGGGCTACATAACTATTTTTATTTAATAATTTTTTAAATAATAAAAAAATATTCTTAATTATTATATCAAAACTCATATGAGGTAGCTATAATTTACTTTAAAAAATAAAAATCATGTCAACCCAACTCAGTCCATATCATTTTTTCTCATTTAAATGGAATGAGATGAGATCAAAAGCAAACAATTACAACCTAGCTAGAGAAACTAGGTTCAAACATCATATCAGAAGGTACAACATTCTAAACCCAAATGATGGCTGAAGTGTTTATTGTACCATCCCACTCTCGTTTTATTTGATGCTAATTATTAGTAGTTTGATTTCAACACACAATTTGCGTGTTCTATATTTGATTCGTATTTCAAACCCCACAATTCACGTAATTTTTATGATTAATTGATCAAAATTAAATCAACGATTTATATAAAATCATATAACTCAATGAAATCTGCATATACACATTTTATATGTAAATATACTCTCGAACTTTAATTTTAAATGATATTATGGATTTAAACATAGAAAATTCGAAGAAGAATGTAATAAAAAAATCTTAATGATAATTGTTGTATCGAACTTGTCATTGTAGATATATATATACTTAAGAGACTTGTACCTAAACCTGAAATTAGAAGATCTTATAGAGTTGGTTTAAATTCAAGACTAAATTTCAATATTATCATTCAACGTTATAATTATTCTTCTCAGTTAATGTATGAGTAAAATTCACCTTATGTAAATACAAGTTGATACACTTTATAAGGTGTGCCGTTTATTTATATTAAATTGTACTATCTACGATACTTTTCGATCTCAATACTGTCTTAAATATCAAAATATTTTAGTTGAGCGCCGCCATCTTAACAAGCGTTTGGTGCATACCAACTATTATTAATTATATTTGAAATACTCATTTAAATTCATATTTCATATTACACGGAGTTATAATCAAATTATTGTCAAATCAAGATCTCGACATGGATCAAGGTATATTTGTATTTTTGGGATGATGTATTACAAATATTAATTTGATATTTTATTTATGAAATAACACACACGTGCATCCTATTCTCTGAAAATTATTGCTCAAACCTAATTCAATCGAATCTGAATCAATTATATAATAAGTATAATACACTTATCATATGATTTGTATATAATTTAAAAATAATAATAAAATATAAAATAAAAATTCGATCGAATCAAATTTGACCAAAAATTTTCACATATTCTCTTTTCCTTTGGGTGCACAAGTCGGTCAGCGAGTCAACACTCGAGGACATGGCAACTATGCTTCACCCTCACCCTCGCACATACACCACGTGGCAATTCCTCGCACCCATCCAATTCCAGAACAACTCTGCTACTTCCCCACCGATCAAATCCTTCGCCATCCTCACCTCCTGAACCTCCTTCAGTCAATCAATAACGTTTATTCCGGCACCACAATGGGCACTCCGTCTTCAACGAATCGTTACTCTTCCAACTCCACAACATCTGAGAGCAGCAGCGTTGAGTCCGAACGCCGCGATAGAATTCTCTCGAGCAAGCTCTACTTCGATGTGCATGCTTCTAAGGTAAAACCTAATATCTGTAGAGGACTAAAGTTTTTGGCTATTTTGCAATTGGATGGCGCGAAATTTTAATTGTGTGTCTTTTGGTGCTTCTTAGAGTGGAGGAGAGGAGTGCCAATTTTGAGTTGACTTATCTCGTTTCTTCTTCAGTTCATCTTATTAATTTTCTTTTTAGGTTCCACTAATTTATTCATCGTCGTATGATATCGCCTTTCTCGGCATTGAAAAGATGTGAGTAATCTACTTTGTTCCGCACTTCTACTTTTGATTAATTTAACTCCTGAATGAAGAAATAAGGAAATTCAGTTCTCCTGTTTGTGTAGCTAATGTAGAGATTATGTATTTGATTTTTGTTTTTCTTTGGGTTTTTTTCTTTGATATAATTCAGTTCCAATCACCTGAAAGAATGACGATGCAATCGACGTCTGACAGTCTAAGTAACTGTCAGTTGAAAAACCTAGCAGATGAATTCATTTTTTCCCTAATTTTGACGAAATCTTATACGTTTACTAGTGTCAGACTCATCATGTGACAAAGGCGACTTCTACGGCTTCAGAGCAAAAGAAAGAACAATTTGCCATGACTCAAAAGTGGATTTTCCTCAAATAATTCTTAAGGCACATACGTTTTTTACAATGGACCTTATGGTTTCTCTCAGTTATACGGAGATTGATGTTCTCATGTTGTTTTTACAAATGGTTTCTATCACTTGTTAGCATAGTCTGATTCCATGTATCTTTTAAAATAGTAATGCCTGATGCCTGAGGATGTTTGAAGTGCTTACAACTACTTGTTTAAATGAAAATAAGAAATGATACATTTTCATTAAAAGATGTTCAGTTCTAAGTTTCCACCATATGGTTGCTGAAGTAACTGTTCTCAATCATGTTATTATTGAAAATTTCAGGCATCCATTTGATTCTTCTAAGTGGGGTCGCATCTGCCGCTTTCTAATTGCTGAGGGTCTTCTGGAACAAAAGCACATAGTTGAACCTCTTGAGGCTAAAAAAGAAGACCTCCTAGTGGTATCCATCGTTATTCAAGCAGTCTTGGTGTTCTTTTTTGTCATATGGGCCTGGTTGATATGCGTGTGACAACATACTTTATTGTTTTAAGGTTGAAGAGCTTTTTTTGGGTGTGCATAAGTGGAAAACAAGGACTGGTCAACATAATACTCCATTGCTCCGACATTTTAACATATTCCTCTCATACACGCAGCAGTAGTTCTTATATATGCCAGATCTCATGATTTTTATTTTGTGACATTGATAACAGGTGCATTCAGAATCACACTTGGACAGTCTTAAAAGCAGCTCTATTGTCTCCACAATAGTTGAGGTAGAGTTTTATGCTGTTTACCCGGAGGTTTTCTCTATATAGGTACAACAAAACCTTCAGACATTTTCGTAATGATATTCAGAGCCTCATTGTTTCTTTAATTTGACTGATTATTGTCTATGAGCAGATGGTTTGATAAATTAGTTGATTTGAGATGAAAACTAGTTTTCTTTTCTTGCAGTAGACACTTTTTTTTACCATTTACGTTTTTACTTCTTCACAAGTTGGTCATTGCAAATTTTAGGTTCCTCCTGTCGCAGTATTGCCAAACTGTTTGGTGGATAAGCATGTTCTTTACCCATTCCGCAAACAGGTTATGCTCACTTTCCCTCCTTCAATTAATCTTTGCAACCATTTTGCTAAAGCTACACTTAACCACAGGTTGGGGAACCATTTTGGCTGCTAAGCTTGCAAAAGAACGGGGATGGGCTATCAATGTTGGTGGTGGGTTTCATCACTGTTCAGCGGAAAAAGGCGGCGGATTTTGTGCTTATGCTGATATCTCTCTCTGCATTTACTTTGCTTTTGTCCGTTTAAATATTTCACGGTATTAAAATGCAATTCACCATAGAATACATAATAGGAGGTTCTAATTTTTTGATCCTCCTTCAACATGAGCCTGTGACTTATTTGTTACACTCATTACTTGTAATCAACAAACAGGGTGATGATAATAGACCTAGATGCCCACCAAGGAAACGGCCATGAAAAGGATTTTTCTGATGACAGTACTGCATTCTGACTTTCTTCACTTACCTCTCCATTGTCCAATGCTTTGGTTTTCACTGTGGCCTTTTTTATATGAACTTGTGCCCTCACAAACTTTTATTTATTTGTTTGTACATGTGCAGGAAGAGTCTACATTCTTGATATGTACAATCCAGATATATATCCATTTAAGTTACCTCAGGCTTTACCATCACAATCCTTTTCTCTTTGCCTTGAAAGTCCCAACACGAAAAAGAGACCATAGAAAAGAGATCTAAGCAAGTTTACCAATTTGTTTGTTTAGTATAAAGTATGCCATTCAGATTTGTAAAATAGATTATACCAGAGGTTGAAATGTCACCATCACCTTAACCCTTTTTTCTTTTTGGGTTTTAAATGTGAAGGATTATGAGGCCCGGAATACATCAGTCAGAAAGTTGAAGTAGCAGTAAGAATGAAATTATATATTTGGAGTGAAATAAAGTACCTCATTTCCTATTTTTCGAACTATTATGTTGCTTTCATTACTGTATGGTAACAGAGTGGAACAACAACAAGTGAATATTTATCAAGACTTGATGGAGCACTCAAGGTATGTGGTTGCTTTCCACCTTTCCAACTTATCAGATTGGTTATTTCGGATAAGTCATTAAGTACATCGAACTTGGAGGATGATAAATGTGTGCATGTGTCTGTGTGTTTATTTATTATTTTCCAAAGAAATTGGATCCTATTGTATTGCTCTAAATCTTGAAATTTCTAACTTCCATCAGGATATTAGACTGTATATTTTCTACTGAACTTGTAGGTTGCTGCTGGTGCATTTGACCCTGAATTGATCATCTACAATGCGGGAACTGATGTTCTGGATGGAGATCCTTTGGGTAGGTTGAAGGTAAGCCTTTGATATGTAAATTTGTTCTATTCCTATAAATTTTTCTCCTCAATGCGTTTTTATCTTGCTCTTTCTTTGGTCAAGTTATGGATAACTTTTCACGTCAATAACCTTGGGGTTTGAAGTCATTATCATATACAGGGTGGTTTAGGAACCGAAAGGATACTATTCCCATAAAGGAAGGACAATATGGAAGATGAATAGCTGCAAGCGTTCTATATAACTACTGACCTTTTGCGTTTCTTTTGGATTATTGCTTTTGGGGGTTGTAACTGGTTCATTCATTGTGCTATCGTTCAGCTCCTTGATGTGTGTCGAATTCACAAAAAATATACCTACTAAAAACTTGTGAAAATAGTGAGTAGGGTCGAATCCACAGAGATTGGTTTTAAATTAATTCCTTAAAAGATAAAATAAAAAAAGGGGGAGTTTGTTTTAAAATCTAATTCTAGAATTAAACAGAAGAAAATACTTAGAAAGAGAATAGATATGAGAAGACATTCCAGTTAAAGATAGGATCATGCTCAATTTCCCGGTTGATCATAGATGCAAATATGACAATCATTCATAATAGATAAATTGGTTATGGTCATTGGTACGACCTAACGACCTCACCTTTCCTTACCTTGTTGATAGTCAAGGAACATCTGTTGACTAAAATCCCTAATCAGTAGACAACCTTGGGAACGTTCTCAAGATTTAATCTACCGACAGCATTAAGAAATAGAAAGGCCCAATTCTAACCAATAAATTCCTACGAGGATTTATTTAAGTTAGATTGTGCATTTCCCACAACATAATCGAAAACTACGACATAATCAATTATGCTATGTTGCCACTAGTTATTGAATTAAACAAACAATTACGGATTTGCAAATTCAATTAGCTAGGCAAATATTCTTGACAATGAATAACGGATCCTATCATTCATAAATCAGATTATTTGTAATAAAAGCACAGAGAACAACACAAATACCGATATGAATGAAAGTAGAAAGTATAAATTAGATCTCACAACTCATAGAAATTAAGCATTCACCGAATCTTTAACCGGAACTAAAAGAACTAGCCTAACATGCTCATAGAAGAACACATAAGAAGAAGAGAAATATTATTAAAACGCAGAGATTCCAAGATGGTCTCGTTGGTGAATTACATCACCTATATATAATAGATAGTTACCTAATTCTATTAGGACTAGGAAAAGGTAAAATCCTAATTAAACTAGAAGTCCAAAAGAAGTAAATATAATCCTAATTAAATTCTCTCATCAAAATTGATTTCCACTCAACAAGAGATGTCCTGCTTCGCCTCAACTTCATCTAAAAATCGAGTCTTCAACCTTCTTTGAGCAACCCTATTTCCGCAGGTTTAGGCGTGGGCACGCCTAACAGTTTCTCCAAGGCTGTCAATTTCTCTAAATTTGACATTTTGCTCCATTTCCTCCTTCTTTCACTCTATAATGATTTAATGCTGCAAATAACACTATATTAGGAATATTTAGGCCATAAAAGAAGGTTAATTACCACATAAAAGTATCATAAATGCACTCCTATCACTCCTCTTGTTCATCCATTTATGCTTTTGCTTGTCAATGTGAATCTAAGTAAAGAACAGATATCTTGTATACTAATTTTGACTTATTCTGCTTGTATAATGGTGAAAAGCGAGACCCTCTTATTTTTTAAAGAAAAAAAGCAGAGCAAAAGGAGTACACAGAGAGATTTTGGAGGAATTTTATCTGCCATGACATGAACATATAATTTGTCCAATAGTGCTGTAACATGTGCAAAAATGCATGCAGATCAGTCCTGATGGAATTGCAGTGAGAGATGAAAAGGTTTTCATGTTTGCTCGCGAGAGACATATTCCTCTTGTCATGCTTACATCAGGTTTTGATTCCTTCTTCCGAAATTGATGATGGATTTTGTTTACTTTTTCCTGTCGAATACAGTCAGTGGCATCTCAGACCAGCTTCTCTGTTTCAGGTGGTTACATGAAGTCCAGTGCTAAAGTAATAGCAGATTCGATCACAAATTTGGCGAAGAAATCTTTGATAACTATGGAGGTGTACAAGATATAACAATCACATGAAGATCTATTCAGACTCCACAGAGAACTTGAAAAGCAACATCGGTCAGGGTAGTCATGTGTTGTCACTGTACGCTCTTAAACAACAATTAGAGAGAGAAAGAAAACGTGTATATTACCAGATCAGCGACCAACTTCGCGCTCAGATGGTATAACACTGGATATTGCATAACTTGCTGGCCCTCAGAGGATGTTGACTTGTACATAAGAATATGAAGTATCCTATACTCGTGTATTTGGTGAGAGTGACTGACTTGAGGTTCTCATCCAGGACATTGTACTTGGTTTCATAAAATCAAGCTGAAAAATTCGTATTTAGTATGTACATGTGAATTGACGAAAATGGTAGCTGATACCCACTAAATCATATTTCGGTGTCGTTTTATGCTATCTCCAACATTATTAAGTGGAACATGTAGTGGAGCGTTGTCATCTGTACCATATCTTCAAGTTTTGTCTATTTTCTCTATTTGAGTCTATCTGAAGTGTGATATTGTTGGCAGATTTTTGGATTCAATTGATAGACTAACTGAAAAATCATGTCATAACTGGGGTACCATCTATAAATCATTATTAAGCGTGACTACTTTTATTTTTGTGTCCCACTTTTTCATTTATTATGGTTTTCCGTAACTGTCTTTGGAACTTGTCATTTTCTATTTTCACATGCATATTTTTAATTTCTCGAACAACATATATATTATCTTTGTTTATTAATATTTTTTCATAAATCAAAGTATTTATATTATCTTATTATCTAACATGCATTTTCTAGATAATTTTTCTAATTTTAAAATACATGTACATGTTTAAAAAAAAATAAAATTATACACATGCATAGAATATAGAATGTGTCACACCAACGGGTGGTGCAGAAACAACAATTAGTGTTTTTTGGGGGTTCATATTCATATTATCATAAACTCTTTGCAAGGAAAAAGAAAGAAAAGGTCACGTGGTGGGCGAGTACCTATAAAAACATCCCCGAATCTCATTATCATCTAAAAATTGCACCTCTCTCTAATCTTTACTTCATTAACCACTACATTAATTAATTGCACATCAAATCATCAAACACTATATAAACAAGAAACAGATTTATTACGATTTTGTACGCTCCTCACTCTCACTGAACTCTGTCTCCACACACAGTTTGTGCAGGTACTATCATTTATACCTGCGGTACATCCTGTGCACAGGGACAAGACAACCAAACAAACCGACACCGCCGCGCCGAATTATCTGTCCCTTGACGTGCGCGGGGGCCTACCCGACGTGCGCCGCCGGCGCGCTATTGCCAAATGAGTAGATCGTTAGCCACCGCCATTTGGGTCTTCGTGGCTCTGGTCGCCACTACGACGTCGTTGGTCGCGTCCGAAGATTTGAAGTTGATTGCAGAAGGGGCAGTTTCCGCCGCCAATGCAACCGGCGTCGAATCCACTGGTAATAAGACTACGCC
Organism: Sesamum angolense; assembly: GCA_034509725.1. Taxonomy (NCBI): domain Eukaryota; kingdom Viridiplantae; phylum Streptophyta; class Magnoliopsida; order Lamiales; family Pedaliaceae; genus Sesamum; species Sesamum angolense. The sequence continues at coordinate 879,088 of JACGWL010000013.1, forward strand.
GAAGGAGGACACATTTGCTGATATGATCGATCGTGCGCTTGAGAAGGAGTTCACGGAGAATGAAGATCAGAACCAAGGTTTGCTTAGATCTCAAATTTGTATTGGCCATTTTTACTTGGCTAGCTTAACTTTCATTTCTTGGATATGGTTTTATGTTATCGTTGTTGATGTTTAATTAGGGTTTGCATTGAGGTTTGTTTGGTTTAGTTGTCCATTTTTTTTTATTATGTGATTTCTACTGTATGCTTAGACTTTATAGATTAGGGTTTCGAATTGCGCGGCTTATTACGCCTTGTGAGAAATCTGGGGCGCATCTTGAATTTATTGTTGTATATGGAAGAATCTAATGATTTATTGGAGTTTCTGTATGACTAAGAGAAGTTGGATTGCCAGTCGATCACCACTAAATAAGACTTGATTTAATTTGGCAGCAAATGATGCTGGTGGCTTCAACAACAGTGTGGCTGAGCAGCAGTTTGTGGCATTTAACCTTCTTAACTCTTTTGATATTGTTGTTTCTGCAATTCTTTGCATAGCCTTCTTAGCATGTTTAAGAGGGATACTGACTGCAGTTGGGTCTATCACCATTGTCCATTGTTCTCAGGACTCAATGCCTTTTGCAAAATGTGTTGTGAATTTGAAATTGGAAATCAGTCTTTTCTTTAAGAAAGTAAATTCAATGAATGAGTGCAAAACAGTTCTCTATCTGTTCCAGGAAAATTAAATGATGGTGTATTCTCATGTCCAGATATGGTATGAATTACTGGCATCTCTATCTGAATTGACGTAGACGGTCTACTGTTATTTATCAGAAAGCTTGACTTGCATGATGCTAGGTTCTCCTATACAAATGTATGGAGAACTTTTTGCTGTCTTACTGGCTTACTTTGTTTACAACAATCAGGCTGTATTGGAAACAGTAGCTAGAGTCAAGACAAAGAAGAATGAAACCAAAGAGGAAAAGTAAGCATTTTGACCATTCATTTGCAGATTTTTCACAAACATCTTCACTTGCTAATTTATTTAGTTTCCGCCTCTATTCATATGCTTTATTTTGCTTTCCTCATAATTACAGATCCTTTAAACTTCATCAAGTTTTCAATCTGGATAATGACAATGGAGCTGAAGAGACCCCAACGTTGATCGATAGAAAGGTAGTAGATTTCGCTTCTTTATTTGCTTCCGTTGTCAAAATGTTTTGTTTAATGCTTTTCTAGCAACATTCTTATCTTTGAAACAAAAAGGTAAAAGGGAATAGAAAAAGCTATGCAATTGGAAAGTATATCTACGAAATCTGTGTGGATAAACAAGTGAATGTTTTATTACATGTCCAGGACAATGTGTTTATCATATCAAATTTCAAATCTAAGTACCCAGTGCTGCAGTTAGACTTGAGGTACGACCATTTTGAAATAATGGCCTCTGCTCTATACCATGCTTGCTGGTTCTATATTACCTGACATGGTGATTTTTCAGGCTCATATCAGATCTGGTTGTTGTCATTGTGTCTGCAACTGGCGGTGGAATTGCTTTTGCTTGTGCTGGACAACCAGTCTGATCTTCGACCTCTGTGTTCTGAGTGTTTAAGCATACTTCGTTCAACTATTTTATCTTCTGATTCTCAGAAATGCCCTGCAGGTTCTTACTGGATACTTGTTAGCAGGATCAATCGTTGGACCTGGAGGTTTAAATGTTATCAGTGAAATGGTGCAGGTATGTTACTATAGAAAGTTATCATTAAAGCTAAATGTGCTAGTTTGTATTTTAGACATCTTTTTTTCTTGCGCTTTAGGATGATGATGGTGTTGATTTCACTCACAATTGGAATTTGCTACAAATATGACTGAAGGATTTTATGATGACAGTGGACATGTATACTCCTCTATGGAAAGATGAATGCTGTGGCTTGATTTCCATGGAGGGAAGATGTGGTTATTAGGAAGTTTTCTGTTTTGTTCGACTCAATATAGAATGGAACAACACTACTGGTCATTGCCGTCTAACTTTAAATTGATTTTACAAGTGTTGTTTAGCGAGCTGAATCGGAGAAGAGTATGCTTTAGCACAGTTGTTTTTTTTTTTTTGTGTGGAAAATTGCAATCTCTATTTAACGCTATGAAAAGCCGAGATAAATTATTTTCATGTATTATATATGAGTGACTCTGCCCTAGATAATTAAGCAATTGAAGAAATGGTATAACTGGTCTATATTTATTTCATGACTGCTCCATTCTCTAATTATATAGCATGTTTTTTTGTTCTAGTTTTTGGTTATGCTTGAATATAGACACTCAAAATGTGAATTTTACCACGTGATGCAGTGATATTTAGAAGAGTAAAAGTTTCATCCTAATGTAACTGATGCATATAGGTCGAAACAGTGGCCCAATTTGGTGTTATTTTCCTGCTTTTTGCTCTGGGCCTGGAGTTCTCCACAACAAAGGTTAGTTGTTGCTATGTATTGCTTTTGAATGATGGATTACTGTTCTCTTTTCTTAAGGTATAATTATTGCTGTAGGCTAATTATGTGATCATTTATTACAGCTTCGAGTTGTTCGTGCAGTTGCTGTTCTTGGAGGCCTAGTCCAAATACTCCTCTTCATGTGCCTGTGTGGAATTATAGCCTCGGTGCGACCATCATTTGTGTTTTAGTCACTAGAGTTTAGTGGGTACTGTAGTTTATCTTAAATGCAAAAGATTTAGCAAGCGTGCTTCATTTACAGTCATTCTAACAAAAAGCTATCTTCCTGTGGCTTAGTATATTTGTGGTGGTCTACTTTATTTGTTATATTGGGAGCAAATTTTTCCTTGGTTTATGTGCTGGAATTTGAAGCCTGTGATCTGCACTTCATTGTTTGCAGTTATGTGGTGGTAGAGCTTCTGAGGGGGTATTTGTTGGTGCATTCCTGTCAATGTCATCTACAGCAGTGGTAAGCTCAGCACATTAGTCACTTTGCTTCAGCATTGTTGCCAGTATATTTCTTAAAAGTTTTGCCTTGTTAATGACTTTGTGTGTGCAGGTGTATAAGTTTTTGATGGAGAAAAATAGCACTAGTGCTCTTCATGGTCAAGTGACTATTGGCACTCTGATTTTACAGGTATCTCGACTGTTAATTTTTCTTTTAATGTGGGACTGTTTAATTACCATCCTCCAGCAGAGGACAAATCTTTTTTGTTCAGTTTTATATGCCCTGGACTTCTTTGAATATGAGCATATCTTGGCTTGAATGTTGACGCTTTTCTAAAATGTAATAAATCTTATTTTTAGGACTGTGCTGTGGGGTTACTGTTTGCTCTGCTTCCAGTCCTCGGTGGAACTTCGGGTGTTATGCAGGGTGTGATATCCATGACTAAATCGTAAGCTCGATCTTTTCCTGTCCTCACACACATGTGTTTCTTGAAAGGGTGAAATATTTGCTCTTTTCTTAAGAATATTTAGAATGTTTTTATGTAATACAAAAAGAAAGATTTTTAAGGAAATTTTGTAAAAACTTAGAGTTTCAATTATTCGAACTTGTGATTAGTTCCTCTTTCCTATCGCATACATTTAGTAATGTGCCTATTAGACGTGTAGATATTGAATTAGAACACTTAGTAGTACTTTGAAGATGGACATTCTTCTTTTCTTTCTTCTTCTTCTCTTTAGCTTTCCTTGCATTGGAGAAGTTGAAACTGCAATTATTTTTACCTTCAAGATCATTAAACCCTCGACCTGTTAAACATTATACTGATTAATCCATCAGCCAGGCTGGTGGTGTTGATTGCTTTCTTGGCAGTTTTATCAATACTGTCACGGACCTGTGTGCCTTGGTTCCTGAAACTTATGATAAGTTTGTCATCACAGGTAAAGCTGGAAGCTTTTGTTGTTATGTGTGTGTGCGTGTTTTTCTTAATTAATGTGTTTGTCATTTACAGAAAGAGATTCTGCTTATGGCAAGCTTGAGCAAGCTGTTTCAATTGTTCAAACTTACTGTGGATATTGATCTCCTTTTGCAGACCAATGAACTTTATCAGTTGGCGTCGGTTGCATTTTGCCTGCTCGTAGCTTGGGTTTGTTTCCTTTCCATTCTTTAGATCTCTTTGAACTTCTTCAAGGTCCCAATATGCATCTAAAATTATATTTATAGTCACTATATTGTGGAGATGATTATTTTCACTTGGACTTCTTGGTTTTGCTGTTGATATCCCCGCACAACCATGCCAAAAAAGACACATTTACAGGAAAATAGCTTGTGCATCTTGTCTCTGGTTGTTAATTTGTTATGTAACTTCTGATCACTTAAATGGGCCTATAAATTGACTGGACCAATATCTACTGTGTCGTGTGGTTCAGTGTAGTGACAAGCTTGGTCTTAGTTTGGAATTGGGTTCATTTGCTGCTGGAGTGATGATAGCAACGACTGATCTTGCCCAGCATACACTGGAACAAGTAAGATAATGTTTAACAGTTATTCGATAATTGGAACAGATTTACATGATGTCCGATGTGTATTTGCATACATGTCCTCGGAATTATCATTGTCGTAATTCTTGGCTACATTTGATTGGAGGCTTTTAATTGGCACAGGTTGAACCCATTCGCAACATGTTTGCAGCTCTTTTCTTGGCAAGCATTGGGATGCTGATCCATGTTCATTTTCTGTGGAATCATGTAGATATCTTGCTTGCTTCAGTTATATTGGTGGTCATCGTTAAAACGGTAGTAATTTCTGCAGTTGTCAAGGGATTTGGCTACAACAACAGGACTTCACTTCTTGTAAGATGCTATCTTGGTTATATGGTCATTGGATTTGTCTTATTTGTCAACAACATGACCCTGGTCCTTGAACTATGTAGGTAGGGATGTCTCTGGCACAAATAGGGGAATTTGCATTTGTGCTGCTTAGTCGTGCCTCAAATCTTCATCTTGTTGAGGTAAAGGCTTTTGTTATAGCTTAGGGAAATAATATTACAACTCTCACTTGGGGCTATTTTTATATTGGGGACAGAGTTAAACCTATGTTGTAATTCTGTAATGAGCATAATGAGATTAATGAGATATTCTAAATTTTTGAGAAATTAATTTGCTTTTCAGGGTAAAGTGTACTTGCTGCTTCTTGGAACGACAGCACTCAGTCTGGTACAAAATCTTCTATCTTCTTGCTTTATTTGGTTCAATGTGTAATAATTTTTCATCCATGCTTTTATGTTGATGAAAGCATAAGTTTGGAGGTTCCATTTTACAATCTTTACTTAATTGTTAAATACACAACCTCAAATCTCAGGTTTCTTCTTGGTATCCAATCTTATAGATGGATGAAAATAGAAATGATTAGATGTAAAAATGTTCGGCGGCTAGTTGTATTTTGGTTATCATTCATAGTGAATCCTTGCTTTTATTGTTCCAAGCGGAGATAATAGTCTGTAACTTCTTGTGCCCATTACCCACCCACCCCCCGATATCTGCAGTTGAGTTGGACGGTAGTTGGTATTTTCTGTTAATTTAATTGGTAACTAGTGGGATATTAATTAAGGATTATTTGAACTGTTTGCTTGTCATGAAAATCCATGCAAGACATTACAACTGTAGGTCGAGGGTGATTGCTCCTTTAGTATATTTTAGTGTGGACCATTGACAACTGTACTTTTGCAGGTGACTACTCCATTGCTTTTCAAGTTAATACCAGCAGTTATGCACCTTGGTGTGTTGTTACGCTGGTTTGCACCTGACAGTCAGAATGAGGTAATAATTGCTTTCCCCAAGATCTTTTTTCAGAATATTGAAATGATAAATAATCTCAGCTCTTTTGGTCGCATTCAAATCTCTTCATTTCCTGAATTGTTTGTTGAAAATGATTTTCGCCACCAGCTTGGATATAAAGGAGACAATATCCGCTCGGACAGTGCTAAACAGAGAATTGCTCTAATATCTAAGGATCTCTTTACATGACGGATGACAAATTTATTGAATTGTAATGGTTCCACATATTACCTTGGACAAAAGCTCCCTACTCCACCATCTGATGTCCTAAACAACTGGGGAACAGTGGGATTGGTCCATTAGTTCTTCTTTGTTCCCTGACAAGCAAGTCTCTGTATCCAAGATCTCCTATACATCTCTAACCAAAATAGTGAAAGACGAAGCGTCATATGCCTCAAAAACACCAAAGTCTCTCAAGGAAGTAGTTTGACTGTTAGAGCCACTAACAATCCAAAGGCATCACATTGGACAAGGTAATGCTACGCACTATGGTTTCCATTCTGTTCCCCTGTTTCAATGTGAAGTAATTTTCAGCTTATTCCATGTAATTCAGACGTGTATTCTTTTCTTTTCTCCTACTGCTTTTGGTTCTTCTTCGTCTTCTTATTCTTCTTGCTTTTTCTATTTCAACTTGTAGAGCTTTGATATGTATCATCTGCATTAACTCAAACGGACATATGCTGTACAAAATGCTTGGGCTTACAATGAAGTTGAAGGAGGAACTTTCTGCTGTGGATATTCCTTTTCCATCTTATTTTTTAAAGTTGTTAGGTCTTGCATTTGTACTACTGCGACATGAGAAGAAGGATAAATAATACAACCACCGCAAGTATCATTACATTGAGTGCATAGATGATACATAGAGCATTAGGGAAAACCTATTTTATACATTTTTTTGGTTGAAGCAGGTACTTTTGCTTTGGTTATCCAGAATGGCAGATTTTATTTTACGGTACATCGAGGAGTGATGAGGAGGAATATTTTTATATATTCTCCTCCACAGAAGAGATAATTCCTGCTTGGTGTTGTAAATTGTTGGATCTTCTTAATACTAGTACGGCACAGCATGTTGGATCTGACGACTGATGGTGCACATAATAACTCAGTACGAATTTAAAACATAGTTTTGACTTTTAGTCCATTAAAACTCAACTTGGGAATATCATATCATATTGTATTCAATATGAGTGGACAGTTGGATACTCCCCTCGGCCCTCATTGTTGATGATGGTCAATTTGGGGTAGCTTATAAGGGAATGCTGGTCCTGGTTCACCACTGCATTGGTTAACTGCAAGTGTATGATCATTATTAAACAACCAGTTTTATCAAAGTACCGCAAGTGTATTTTCATACTTAGAGGACAACCCAGCTGCATGCTCAAAATTTTTTTATGGGAGTTCTTGACCAACACACATTTTCTTCTTCTCCTCCTCCTCTCTCTTCTCTTCCGGTTACAACACAGTGATGCATTTGCAACTTGGGAAGTCGCCTTTCTTTTTTTAATTTTTTATGTTGCTTGTACGTAGAGATGAAGATTGCAACAACAGGCATGGTGGTACAGGCAGTCATAATAATCATTTGTTTGGATAAATTAATTGAAGGCCCACCTTGACCTTGGGCATGCGATCATAAATTACATATGCCCAGAGGCAGAAGAGAAGATTTAATAGCCAAGGGGCAGGGGGAGGGGCACTCAAAGAAAGTCTTTCGTGTCCACCTCCCCCATTATTTGGTTACCACTATGTTGGTTATAAAATGGAAAATAGGTTGGCGTTAACTAATAAACTGGTAATGATGAAGGAGGGAGGGACTTGGTCATGGTGTGCTCTAATTTTATTTGGCAGATGCTATGGAGTAGAAGAGGGACACAACAGAACAAACAGCCACCAATCCATATGCATCAACCAACCAACCCCTTTTTTCTTTTAGTATAAGTGCGTGGGAATATTGGGATGACGCATACAAGGGTTGATGAAGGAGGAGGAGGAGGATATTATATTGTTGAGCACCCAACTGAAACACTAAACGTAAAAAATGGTGAGTTAATTTTGGTGATTGAAGATGCAGTAGTGATGATGGGTGCTGTATGTGTGTGCCACTGCCATGCCATCACTCATCACACATAACAACCCCCCTCCCCCTCTTTAATCCACCTTCAACTTGTGTGTGTCAGTGCATGAATCCTTCCGCCCGCCCCATTTACTTGCTTTTTCTTCATTTACTGCTTCAACACAAAAGTCTGTCTTTCTTTTGTTTTTCTTCCCATTTTGCATCCGTAACTCTTTCTCTATTTAACTCAAATAGTTATAATTACATCATCTCTTTCTTAATTACTCACAATCATAATAATCTCAATGAACAATTACTATCAAAATTAATTTGATTTTCAATTAAAATCAGGAAAACATGAAATTGAGTTGGAAGAGGGAGAGAGAGATGGCAATCAGAAAAGCTGCAATGTTTGAATTGATTAATGTGTTGTGGCATATGATGTATATAAATGTGATGAAGATGCGGTCGTCATCTGACAAAGCAAATGTATGACTACTTAAAAAACACTCAATACTGAAAACAAGGGCGCCATCATTCAAGATTCAATCCCCCCAACTCATTTACAGTTGGAAGATACAACAATTAACTAATACTAACTCATTTCAATAATAATACACACACACACTGGTTCTGACTTCTCCTTCCCTCCTTCCCTCCATGCATGTTACTGTTACGGCGCAGGCTGGCTGGATTCCTCCGTATCCCTCTCTCCCCCATATTATTTCTTATATCAAATAACACACTCACTTTTAACTCAAACCACCATTTAATCAATTATACAACAAATATTATTATGTAATTGATTTGATGAGGCATTGAGTGGTGAGGAATCCTGCAAAGTGGAGTTGAGATGAGGTGTTAAAAGTCTCACATGATCCACGAATCTACCCCTCCCCTTTTCAACCATCTTCATTCATACCTGCCCACAATCTCATCCACATCATTATTACTTTTCTATTTCTTGCATCCATCACCATATTTATAATTTAATCATCATAATTATAACTAACTTTGGTCTTAATTTCTTGGACTCATTTGCTTTTATGAAAAGCAAGCAAGCAAATTACGTACGTAATATCTCTTTTAAATAAATAGTATTAAGTACTACTCTCTGCTGCAACTTGCAAATTTTAATCATAAACTGATAATAATACATGCATACTGCGGCTGTTTATTTTGTTAATTTATTAAAGCTGCTGCTGATGATTGATTCTATTCTTATTCTAGCTTCTTCCATTGCCCCCCCTCCCCCTCTTGCTTTATTTTTTTTAATAAACATACATACACTTCTAATTATTATAATTAATAATAATGCATATTTCAACGCTGCTGAATATTTAATAATGTTTAATTTACTTTAAATGGAAAGGGGATGATTGCCCCTAATCCCATTAAGCAATTCACTAATCACTTGTCTTTTTCCATAAACCAGAATTACCCAACCCATTCAAAATTCAATCCATGCATGCATCATGCTCTATTTATGCCATTCTTGTTTATATATATTCCCTTTCCTAATCTACTTAGATCCTCCCATTTTTATGCTCTTTCTTATTCTTTTTTACTAATCCCTTTCTTGGAAACATGACAATACTAAATTCAATTATATTTGCAACTCCCAATTTCTATAATAAATTTGTTATATAATTTATTTTTAATTTAAAATAAAAAATTAAATATATTACAATTGTGGTGTGATTGGCTTAATTCACTAAATTCTCACTATAATATTCATTCTTACAGTTGTCCACTTCTTTTTATCCATTTGTCAAGTGTTTTTTTCTCTCATAATAAAAGTATTAATAAGTATTATAGTATTCCTTTCACCACCTCCACCCTCATTGTACCAAATTCCAAGAAGTACTCCATCTATACACACACACACACACACAAATATATATATATAATCCTCCAAACCCACCATCTTTTCCTCCTTATTTTCATCATCAATCCTCTCTCTCTTCTTGAATCAAGAATAACAAAACCTAATTTCCTCCATTTTAATTTCTCTCTTCTTGAACCTTCAAGATTTTTTAACTCGGCCCTTTTTCTCCATTTCTGTACTACTTTTTTTCAAGAAATCCACACTAATTACTTAAGACACTTTTGTTCTTCACCATTTTTCTTGCTTTCTTTTGAATCGATGGATGACAGAACTCAAATCCCTCAGGGCCTAACGCCGGAGGAATTCGCGCAGCTGGAGCACGTGATCCGCACCTACCACACCTTCGACGCATTGCCCAACACATGCACGTCCCTCATCACCCAGCGAATCGACGCGCCGGCGGAGGCGGTGTGGCCCCTCGTACGGCGGTTCGACAACCCCCAGCGCTACAAGCACTTCATCAAGAGCTGCAGGCTCATCGGCGACGGCGGCGTCGGCAGCATACGCGAGGTCACGGTGGTCTCGGGCCTCCCTGCTTCCACCTCGACGGAGCGGCTAGAGATTCTGGACGACGAAAAGCATATACTCAGCTTCCGAGTGGTGGGGGGAGAGCATAGGTTGAACAATTACCGGTCGGTGACTTCAGTTAATGAATTCAAGAAAGACGGGAAAATTTATACGATTGTTTTGGAATCGTATATCGTAGATATACCGGAGGGGAACACGGGGGAGGATACGAAGATGTTTACGGATACGGTGGTGAAGCTGAATCTTCAGAAGCTTGGGGTAGTGGCAATCGCATCTATGCATGGCCACGAATGAATTTCTTTGGTCATTTCTGGGCCGGTTTTCCAACGATGATGATGATGATGCTGATGCTGCTGCAGACCAGGTAAGAGTAATAATGGCGGCGGCGCCGTGGCGGTGGTGGTGGTGGTGGTGGTTTTTTCTTCTTGTCTCTCTCCTCTAAAATCAAATAATAATAATAATTTATGTTTTGATTATTTGAATATTTGTTAATTAGTGGGTAGGAGATGAAAAGGGATTGTTTTAATTAATTAAAATTGTGATGCAATTAAGTTTGATATTCTAATTGTATAGAATAGTATAGCATAGTTGTTAATTGGAAGAGTTGGAATTTTTTGAATTGTTTCTAGCCTCAAATCTAACTTGCATTTTCTTATATTTAGTCAGACTGGAATTTTGGAATATTTCAAATTATATTATGTTTTTTTGTTTGATTAATTTAATATATAGAGGTTATGTATGTGTGGAGTGTGTATTTTTGATGAATTGAATTGAAAATTCAATGTGATAACTGGTTTTATAGTATTAAAAAGGGTAGTGGAGCTCATCACTCTAAATATCAATGCCATGCATGTTCATCCAATATACACATATTTATATTTAATTACAAGGAACCCTGACAATTTTTTATTATTTGTAATTATGAACACTTAATAGATAGCTCATACGTTTTTTCTTTTTCTTTTTTTCTTTTTTTTTTTTTTTTGTGTGTATGTGGGGGAGGTAAAATTACATATAGATTTTTTTGTGTTTGAAAAATTACATCTAGTACTTTAGAGGTTTATTTTTGTGACAATTAAGTTTGTTTGTTAGTCAAAATTCATTGTATTTATTGATATTAACAGAAAAAAATTATTTTTACCCCTAATTGACTTATTATTGATTCGTTATAGGTTAAATAAGTTTTTTTTTTTAATGACCAAAAATTACTCTTATATATGTTTGTGTAATAATATTATTGAATTCGAGTATGGGTCTTAGAGTTAATTTTATGAATTTGGGTAGGATAAGACCCTAGCCATTGACACTGTTGGTTGAAGAGCTAGTATAGCAGCAGCAGTAGTAGTGAGGAAAAAGAAGGATGAAAAATGAGTTGGGTGTAGTTAAATGTAGATGTTGAGTTGATGCGGTAACTGCATACCCCCATCCACATTATTTATTGCTTTCATATGTCCCCAATACTCTCTATCATCATCATCATCATCATCATCATCTATGTATATATATATATATATATATATGTATGTAGATGATGTTGTGAATTATATATGTAGACATAATTATAAAATTAACTTTATGTGTGGGTGAGGGTGTGAAAAGAGGTAGAGAAAGGGTAGTGAAAAGTTGGATTGGAGAGGAGTATTGGTGATTTGTGGTTGCTATACAATACATATATATATGTGTAAATAGTTGTAGTTACTAACTCTAATTGCATCATCATCATCATCATCATCATCAATTTCAATCTTGTTATGTATGTATGTATGAATTGGGACATGGAGTGAGTTATATGAATTAAAACTCAAACCTCATTCCAACAACAACAACAACAACAAGAATTGTTGAAGCTTATGCCTCCAATTTCAACCTCAAACACTCTCACTCACTCACTCACTCACTATAATATATAACTACTCTCTTCAAAAGCCCAGCCCACTTTTATGAATCACCAATTTTCAGTCCTAATAATAATAATATAAATATGAATAATCTTAACTTTCTGCACACACAAATCAATACTGACTCATTTCAAATCATTCATAGTGCTAGTGCAGGCTGAGGCCATTTTTCAAAATATTCATTTAAACATACATACATACAATTTGTTCCGCATTTTATCAATTTATTACAAAAATTTGTCATATAGAGGTTAAAAAACAAAGGAGTATTTATAATTTTTTTAAATAATTATGTATTTGTAATTAATAATTATGTTCAATTTAAGAAGATGTCGCTTTAATTTACCCTCAAATATATCACTTTTCATTTTTCTCCTATTAGTATTGGGTAATTTTATTTATACTAATGTAAAAAAGAAAGACAATAAATGATAGTTAGTGACACCATTACATCAATTTTTAAATATGGCAATTATACTTCTAATTAGATCATTTTAAATTATCTAATACTTTAAGTTTTTTTTTTCTATCCGTTGTTGCTTTATATATTATATTTTTATTTATAATATTTTAAATTGTGAAAATTTATTTATTACATGCACAAAAGAATGACGTGCTACGACATACTATATAAAAAGGAAATACCCTTTATACTCACAAATGGTACGGCCACAATATTTTTTTGTGAAACATATGAGACTTATTGGCATAATTTTTTGTGGATGTCTTTGTGAAGCATCTTGTTATCAGATCTTTTGTCAAACAATTGATGAATGTTGGTATTGTATTTAGATGCACGTAGTTTGGTGTTGTAGTATTCATGAATGGTGCAGGTTGCTTTAATTTTTCAACAAGTATGATACTACAAATTTCAACAACTTCACTTCATAAAAATAACAATAAAGCTTAGCAATTACATGATTTAAGGTACTACTTCAAAATAACAATAAATAATATAGCAAAAATAACACAAGTTATCAACTTCACAATTCTTTGATTCTTCTGCATTTTTTTTTTTTTTTTAATGCATGTTGTTAATTCTTGACACACGGAAATCAATTCAACAATATTTCATCAAATCTGACAACAACTCCGTTAGATTCAACTTTCGGCATTTGTTGAACATTTGAGTTTTTCCGACAAACACTAACATGTTCCAACCATGCAAAATAATTACAATTATTCGTTTGACAATTGCAAAACAATTTCCCCTCCATTTATTTAAGTGGACCAACAACAACTCGTGTCGCTGTAATTTTTTGACAATAACATTTTGAATTTTTATACCTGTTCAAGCTTTTTTTCCTTCTTTGCCCTTTGATTTTTTAGATGAAGAAGACATCCTACTAACATAATATTTTAAGAAAATAATAACGAAAATAACCTGCTTAATAAAATGAAATAACTAACCTGTTGCAGCACAAATCCATTTGAGGGAAGAAGAACCAAAAATGCTTTTTTATATAGGTATATTAAGGGCAAAATGACATTGCCACATGCAAGAAAATATATATATATATATATATATATATGACCAATCTTACAAACACCGTAAGAAATAGATGAAATAGGGATTTTTAGCTAAAACACGGGTATCATTTAGCCTATTTTCATATTACACGGCTTTTTTTGCATTTTTACGAAAATATATGGGATTTTTTTTGGCATTTTACCTTAATTTTTTTGTTATGCGGATGATAGGGATGGCAAATGGGCGGGTTGTGTCGGGTTTGGGTTGGATCCAAACGGGTCGGGTTCAAAATGAGTTGGATCCAAAATGGGTTGGGTTGCAAATGGGTCGGGTCGGATTAATATAAACCATTTTATTGATTTAAATTTTAAAATTTCACACAACGAAAAGAACAAAGGACAATACTTGAACTATCTAAAAAGATAATTACTACTTACAATGTAATACAACAAAATTTGTATTATGCGTCATTTCTGTCTAATGACCATGTATATTAAGATTCTGTCTAACAAAATACTACATTTTATCAAAATAATTCATAACATTTTAAATGCTTATATTGAATTAACACCAAGTCGTGCAACTAAATTCTCTATATTTGTTGAGAGACAATTTTTATCTTTATCTTCATCATCTTCAAAATCATAAATTGTAATATGAAATAAAATAATCACATAAAAATATAAAATCACTAAACAATTAAAAATAATAAGAATAACATTATAAATAATTTAAAATATAGCGTGCGTGTGTGTGTGTGGGTGGGTGGGTGGGTGGGTGGGTGGGTGGGGGAGAGATGTAAAAGTGTATGTATGAGAGCGTAACGTGTTTCGTGTTTTTTTGTGTGTGTGTGTGTGTGTGTGAGAGAGAGAGAGAGAGAGAGAGAGAGGAATGTGTGTGAAAGATATGTGAAATAATGTGTATATATGAAAAGAAGGGTTTGTGCATGAGAGAGATGTGAGAAAGTATGTGTATATAAAAAAGAGAAATAGTGAGTTTTATGATTTTTTTTAGTTTAGTTTATGGGTTGGACTCATATCTAACCCATATCCAATCCATACAAAATATAATTTGATTTAATTTCAACCCATTTTAAAATTTAACCAATCCAATCCAACCCAACCCAAAACTAGTTGGGTTGGGTTGAACCCATGGGTCTCAACCCCATGTTGACACCTCTAGCGGATGATATCTAAAAGGTTTTTTTCTTTTCTTTTTTTTCTATTTTATTAAAAATATTTTTAATTTATAATATATTTTAAAATATAAAAAGATTATTTATTATAAACAGACGCCAACAAAGGTAAAAATGAAGTTGTAAATTTGGCTGAATTTCATATTATTGGTTGGTGAACAGATAAAGTGATTGGAGTAAAAACTAAAAAGTATGAAGAGAGAGTGAAGCAGATGCATAATAACATATAGAGAGCAACTGAGACCTTTTCCTGGCTCTATTACTCTCTCTCTCTGCTCTCTACTTAATTCTTTTTCAACTCTGCACTCTGAAATGCATAGCCCTCAAAACCGTACAAAGAAAGTAGATCGTAGGCGCATTGTAACTTCATGCACGCATATAAATTCCTCAGAGATCTCCTCATCAGATCCTCCAATATTGCTTGCATCATCATTGCATACTACAACTACTATTCTTTTTTGGCATTCTCTCTCTCTCTCTCCAATGACTGAAAGTCTGAAAGTACACTGCTGGTGCAACAGTGTGGTGACCCTTTTTTCTCTCTATCTACTTGCCTTAACCCTTTAGTTGCTTGATTCAGGTAACAAAAGTATGTTGTTTTCTTGCCCCTTTACTCTTCTTTCTCATCACATTACATTTACTGTCTCAATATAGTTAAAAAAGTGAGGCCTTTTTTCCCTATGCAATGGTGCCAAGAAAATCCTGCCATGCACAGGAGTTTGAACAGAGAGAATCCAGATATTTTGTTTGTGATTATCATTTGCAGGACGGGAAGAGGTAGATAATGAGATGGATGATATGAGGAGGACAAGAGTTTATTTTGTGTGTGTGTGTGTGTGAGAGAGAGAGAGAGAGAGACTGAGAGAGAGAAATGGGCCCTCAAAAGGCTGCCAGAGAAATAAGTGAAACTGCAGCATCAAAGAGTAATGCTCAATGCTCTTTCTTTCACTCCTGTTTGAGTGTTTCCTTTCTATCTATCTCTATACATGCATATATATACACACATGTATATGTAATCCCTTGTTTAAAAACTCTTGAGTGTGTCTAATAGCGTTTCTGTCTTTTTATTAATTGGGTCCATTTATTCATTTCATCCCCCTACCTCCCTACCTCTCTGCAGAAAGGCCCATTTTTCCTGCTTTTTAACAGTCCCTTTCTTGCTTTTGATGGGCTTCTGTGCATAATGCGTGTCCTTTAAATTCCATGGCCCTTTGTGTTTTCAGTGTTGAAAATGAAAAACCCTTTGGTTATTAAGTCTCAGTGTTAAAAAGAAGAGTCTTTTAAGAAAGAGAGGAGATTGTGTTGTAGAGATCATGATTCTTGATGTGGTCTGAATCTCTGAATTCTCCAGTTTCTTGGGGTCTGCATTCTTGGAGGAAATCCCACTTCTCTGTAAATTCAAAATAAAAAGGCCATTTTTATGCATTTGGCCCTTTATTCTTTTTCATGTCGTTTTTCAGAATGCTGGTGGGGTTATGTACTTGCTGCTGGTTTTGCATGAGACCCTTCTTCCTCGCTAGCTTTTTCACTACCTTATTCTTTATAGTAAAAAGGTAAAAAAAACAGCTTACTTCAACAGTCTTTTGGCTTTTGATTAGTACACTGTTTAGGAAGAAAGGGTAACCAATGATTTCCTACATATAGTTCTGATCAATATAGAATCGTAGCTCTCTTCCTTTTGGTTGTTTTTGGGCAACCATCATTCCTTCCCAAAAGTAATTCTTTTAAACATTCATTTCTACAAACTGTTTCAGCTCTTCCATTCTTCACTCCATGGCTTGAATGGGAAACTGCACATCACCAGAGTTTCTCTGTTCATTGCAAATATTTCTTCCCCAAGGATAATAAGGTTTGTCTTCATAAACTTTCTTGGCTAACAGTTGTGGGCATACTTATTTTTGCAAAGCATTCAAAGTGGACAACTCCATTAATCTTAACTCTCCTTTACCAGATTATTGTACGGACTTATAAGATGATGAGATTTGAAGCTGTAAATATTAATGGTGCTTTTCAAGCTTCTTTGTATTTCTCATGAACTATGTGATTTTCTCATTTTAATGTTGGAAAAAAACGTTCCTTTCTCATTCTCCATGCTACCTACAAACAACTTTCTTTCATGCCAACAAACATTCATGTGGTTGTGGTAATGTAGAAAAACGTCCTTAAAGGATGTTTTGTCTAAGTTGTCCCAAGACAAAGATTATGGAGTACAGAGTTGTATTTCCTCGTTTTCCTTTTGTTCTTCCTGCTTGGTTTACATAAGTCCTGAATATAATAGTATTTGTACTGAGTCACAGCCCATTTTAAGTTGTTCATGCAATATGAATGCGAAGATATAAATGTAAGTTTGAGGTAACATGCTTTCAAGTTCTAGTGATTACTTACTCAAATTTACCTTTACTTTCTGGAGAACTATTCATATCAGTGAAACTTGGACCTTTTTTTCGATCTTATTTCGAGTTTGTCATCACCTTTGAGCTAAAAGAAAATGAAGAAAATCTGAGAATTATGTGATTCTATATGGAACTTCGTTTTTATATGCTACTGCGTGTATGGATAGTTCAACTGAACTCTATTACTATATACAATCTGATGTCACCAGGGACACATTGTGAAGCTCGGTTTCTTATTCTGTAAATTGGGAATTCTTGAACTCTGATGAAAAACATGGGTCCAGATGATTGATGGGAAAGCAATAAACTGGAAAAAATACATCCTAAAGTGAACATGGACTGAGCTAGATCCCTCAGAATGATTTAGAAGCTTCACATTTTCAGGTTCTGGTTCCTACTGATTCTACCGATATGCAAAGAGACGCAGGATCACATTCTGTTGTTACAGACGGGAACTCATTTTCCGTCAATCGTTACGAGTCAGTTGACGGGCATAGTCAGGATTATGTCAACCCTGGATTTCTTGCTCCTTCGAGTCTTGGAGAAGCTCTGATCAATTTCACTTGTGGGCAGATTTCGGATCGTGTTTCTGATGAGTTTTGGAGCATACAGCCAGGAAGGGATACTATCAGAGGTTTATCAACTGTGACATCATATCCCCAAATTATCAGCATTCAGGATATTGAGGGGAATCCCCTTCCTGGTGCAGCCGGCACCACCTTCCCAGCTTCAAGATACTCCACAACTGAGGATCAGGAGAAGTTGACAAATTCCAGCCCTTTCCCGCATCCCTTTGAATCCCCAAGAACTGCTGTGACCTCTACGATCCAGAGCATGAATTGCAGCTATGAGGACTTACCCTTTGGTACAAGCACTAGATGTGCCTTTGACAAATTTGTAACTCCTCCAGAACTCGTCGGGAGAGTTGTTGGAAGAACAGGAGGCCAACCAACTGGAAACCCCATTCTGAATGAATGGATACTGACAGAGGAAGGGGACTTGAACTGTAACAATCTGGGCTCTGCACGTTTCAGCAATGAGTTATCTCTGAGTCTTTCCACATATCAACCTTCCGTGGTAAATGGAACTTCCATTCAGGAGCAATGCTCAGGGATGAGCTCTTCAGGCGTAACTATCTATTCTTTGCACAAAAGACCCATAGGGCCTGAACATACATCTTGCAGTAGTAATAGCTTCTCATTGAGCCCTAATTCTCAGAAGCCACTCCAACTTTCACCGGCATTATCTGGATCAAGATTTTTCCATGCAGTGCAAGAAATACTTGCTGAAGTTGCTTACTATGCACTTGAAAATTCTGACCAGATGAGTTACTCCACCCCTTGTATTGATAATGGCGTAAATGCTTCGTTTTCTTCAAGTTGCACTGATGGAAGAGGCTGCTCAACTTTCTCCGATGGACTTGATGCGGGCTATAGGCTTGTCTTTCAGAACAACCTCTTCCCAGAACTGGAGGTTGAAACAAAGAAGAAACATCTGCTATCTTTATTGCAAGCGGTATACACTCTTTTTTTCTTAGACCTTTTAATTCTTTTTCTTTAATTTATTGCTTATGCTTAATTTTGTTGTGTCCTTGTTGCATTTAGGTTGATGACCAGTACAACCAATGCTTGGACGAAATCCATACAGTAATATCAGCATTTCATGCTGTAACCGAGTTGGATCCTAATCTACATGCTCGGTTTGCTCTCCCAACAATTTCTGTCATGTACAAAAACCTCAAGGAGAGAATTAGCAGTCACATTCTTGCAATGGGAGCACATCTTGGCGAGGGAGAAGCAAGAGAAGAGAACTCATGCGACACATCTTTCATACAGAAGCAGTGGGCTCTCCAGCAGCTAAGAAAGAGAGATCACCAACTATGGAGGCCTCAAAGAGGGCTCCCTGAAAGATCCGTCTCCGTTTTGAGGGCGTGGATGTTTCAGAATTTCCTTCACCCGTAACCTCTCCTACTTCCTTACTTTCTGCTTATACATTTTCCTTAGAGATCTCTAGCTCATCCTCTAAATTTACGGGTATATTTTCATCTGTGTGCAGTTTTCATGTGTAATATCACCGTATTGATGATGATGAATATTTCGAATTTCAGGTATCCCAAAGATGCAGAGAAGCACTTGCTTGCCCTGAAAAGTGGCTTGACAAGGAGCCAGGTAAATAAAACTCCTATAGTAGGATCTTATGTTTTTCAGACTTCACCTTAAGCCAACATTTCACCAGCACTTTTTCATCGAATCTGGCTTGTATTTCTTTTACTACCTCAAAACTGTCTTTGTAACCAGGTGTCAAATTGGTTTATAAATGCCCGTGTACGTCTGTGGAAACCAATGATAGAGGAAATGTACACAGAGATGAACAGAAGAAAAGCTAGTAGAAACGACGAAGAAATGGTTGGCATCCATAGAAATCAAATGTGCTTTGAGAACAGAAGATTTACTATGAATTCAAATGGGTAAAGAAGGTATACATAATACCGCAAGTGCATTGAACTGTTTTCGCAATATCGATATATATTTCAGTAGAAGAAAGTAGTGTATTTTGGAGGAAATCCATGCAACTGTATATTGGGTCATAGTAGTTGAATTTTTTCTACTGATATGATTTTGAATATGTGGCCATGCCGAATTATCCTCTGTTCAAACTTGGGATCCAAAGATTGAGCCACGAAAATTTCAATTCGACCGTTGTGGATATGAAGAAACCACTTGCTTTTGGCAGCTGGATATGATTGATTATCAGAGATTGTGGACTACACTGTATGAAAGTGAGTGTGGAGAGGAACTTCTTTGCATGATTGCTCTTCTTTCCTGTAACCCCAACGGCATGCCCACTTGACAGATAACTCAAATCTTCTGGGATCTGATCCCAAATTCAATCAATAGGCACTCAACAACTTGTTCTACTTTCTTAGGTCAACTCTCTTGAGTGGAAATTGTTGCATCTCCAGACATAAGTAAAGCTGAAAGGCAATCTAATTATTAGCAAATTATGAAATCTAAAGAAAATATAAACCTAGAAAATGACAGCAGTTGAATATCGAGGGACTAATTTGCTGATAATTAAATATTTCGCCCGCCTTTTATTTTATTTCCTGCTTTATTCGTAAATAATTTAATTATCCAATGATGTACACAGATCTCACTCGCTAATTCTCGACTAACACTTCCAGATTACAAGTGGGAAAAAAAAAAAAAGAGAAGAAAAAAAATAAGGAAAAATGTTGACCCCTTCTTTCCTGTGTATCTTTCTGCTTTCTATTTCTCTGCCGCTGTGCTAAATTATTGGTGTCTTTGTTTTTTTTTTTTTTTTTATCTTTATCTACAAGCCTGCTATAACATGCCCAGCCCCCCTAGACTTTCTTTTCAACCGCGTGCGTGCGTAAACTGGCCAGTCCATGTTCTCTCACCCTCACACTTCTGCCTGGATTCTTGTCTTTATTGGTTTTAACTTCAAGCCCATGCTTTCCGGTGAGAAAAGCTCCGGTGAAATACTAGTCGGACTCAAGGGGCTTCTTGGGCTGACACTGAGTTGAGATGGCCTGAAGAAACCGTAGCCCATGAGGAAATATTCTAATGGTAGGATTCTGGGGATGTGTGGTTTGACCCATGGCATATGTCCAGATACAGTTAAGAAGTGGGCCCTATATGCATTGTTGTCCAGTACAGCAGCAAGCAAACGGCTTAACTCACCTCAACCAAGGCGCTGAATCTCCTATCTAGCTTTGAAGTCATATGGAGAGCTTCATAGTGGAAAGGAGAGTTTTCGCCGACAAATATCAAGGATCGACACTGCAATTTCCTCAAGCCATTTGTGATGTTCCTCCTGCCGCCACGAGATAATAAGGTTAAGTTCCTCAGACAACAAAGTCCGACCCCTATGGTTTATCTTTAGTAATGGCATAGAGTGAAAGAAAATACCCATTCATGGCTTCAAGAAACCGCAGCACGTTAGGGCTCTGCCTCTCGCCCAACAACTGCAATCATTTAAAAATTATGGCAAACTTAGAGAAAAAGGTAATGGAATCCTGTTGGTTTGTAAAAGAGAATGGGGAGAAGCTAGGCACTAACTCTTCGGCACGACCGGACAATATCTGATTCTGGTACATCAACACTGCCACGAACATCCTGTTGAACCATTAAGAATCTAATTGCCTTTCAAGTCTACAAATAGTTGTAAAATGAAATGGATTGCAAAGATACCTTGCTGAAGTAGCGCATGAGCAATAACTCCTTCACTATGCCACACATACCACAAATGTAAAGTAAATTTGACATCACCTGCGAATATTTAAGAAGGGGGCAAAAAAGGCAATCTCTTTCACATTTTCATAGTCAATATTAAATGTGTTAGGTGATTAGAATGTGTAGAAACAATGAGGAGAAGAGATTTTTAAGTAACAAACCTTGCTACATAACCACTCTGTCCAAGATGGAGCTTTGCATAGAGGGAAACAAGAATCAGACCCATAACTCGATGAGAGTACTTCATCTGCAATAAAAGCAGTAGTAACTATGAGAAAACTGATAGAGAGGAATGTTGATAGAAGATATAACCAAAGAAGGAGAATGACTCACAGCAAAGAGGGTAAGAATATAAGCTCCAGCTGTTACACCCAGGCACATGACTGCACCAAGCCTGGAGACAGAAAGAGACTAGCTCGACTTCCATAGATATCCTAAAATAAATTATCAAGCTTTTGATCCCCTCCATAGAATAAGAACATTAACAGACTCACGATGTGGCTGAGAATATACATGCATAAATTTGGCTAAGGAAAACAAATGCACAAATCAGCATGCAGGAATAACATCAGCACAAAAGAGAGGCAGTCTAATATTACTAACACTAGAATTACCCAAAATAGTCGAGGATTTCAGCAATCTGATCAGCTAAGTCATCAACAGATAATGAGGGTTCATCAGGACCAGCTACTCCAGCTCCTAACTGCAATAGCTCTTGACAGAAGTACCAGATAAGAAGAGCCCCAGTTGATAGCATGTGGTCAACAAGTCTATACCAAACTTCATGAATAACTAATACCAGTATTTAAGCAATCAAGGCACCAACCTCATGGCCCGGCGGACTGATGTGGTAGATACAAAAGTTGTGGAGAAGAAGAGAAAAATGCTTCTGGAGAAAAGAACAATCCTTGGAAACAGGACATATCTGTTTGGTGGCATGCACATAAGGAGTTAGATTCCAACAGCGTTTTGTAGAAGTAACATGCACATTAGTATTCAGTATCCACTAAAATGAGGTAATACTTCAAGCAGTTGCCTACATACTGCTTCACGGGAGACAAATACATTTTAATAGAATAATTCCAAGACTAGTATGAGCCTCGAGCATCTTGCACCATTTAAGGTAGATTAGATAATTATTTCTGATGAAGAAATGTTTAATACAAAATTTAAAAAAAAAGGGAGCTTTTAGTTGAGTTAGTGAAAAGATAATATAATAAAATTTTGGTGAAGTTGGGATAACGTTATAAAAAGGCATCAGCAGACTAACAAGTGTCGATGGAATCCTCACAGGTATAGAATAGAAGAAGTTTGGTTAAAATTGACAATATACTTGGTGAAAATTCAGGTCTAGTTCCCTTACAGTTTAAAGCCAAATCAGGATAAGTAATCAGAGCTGGTTTGTCCTGATCACCAAAAACAGCAACAGAGACAGAACCACGGCCAGTTTTTACTATATGTTCCTGTAAACCAGTGCAAAAAGCCAGTTTGTAAAATTGTCAAATAAGTAACAAAAGTAAGCCAATAACAGCCAGATATTCCACCAGCTAATCAAATTCTGATGCGACATGACGAGGAACAATTTTCATGAAATATATACAAAGAGTATAATTTGCTAAAATTCCAGATTGGATTGGTCCTTTCTGAAGAATTCCAGCTAGCATATTGGCAACTTTCCTTAGTGGATTTTAGGTCAATGTTTTTTTGTCTTTGTTATATCCACTAGAATCTATTCATGTATCGATAAGCAAAAAAAGATACTGATCATCGTACCTCTCTTCCAAACATGCTAGCGTAAAGAGTTTTTATCTACTATCAACAAATCAATAATCCTTCAAGTCGATTTCCTAATCAAGCCTAATTTCTCGATACCATGGTGGATATGAAATTGACAGAAGGATTTCCACGTTCAACTTGTTAATTTCAGAGTAAAAGTTGAAGTACAAGATATAAACGAAAATCCATACTTGAACTGCAAGTAGAACTTGCTTCAATAAAAGAAACTTCGACCAATTTTCACATGCCATTTCATGTTTTCCAGTATATACAGATCAATCACAAGCCACCTTTAGATACTACTTGACAAAACATTTGGCCACAGACATGTAAAATTTACATAAAGAGGAAAAATTAAGGAAGAGCATTAAAAGATGGGTTAAAAAGCATATAGCTATCAAGAGCCACATTTAACACTTCAGCCAAATATGATCGCAACTCAATCATATATAAATGGTGAATGTGGGGGGAAAGAAAAGAAAGAAGTTAGAGAAGCTCCTTCTTTCTCGAAAGCAGAGAAAATTTACAAAAAGAAAATAAAATGATAGTACTGGTGAATAATATGCAAAAGAATGAAATTGATTTTCCAAAATAGCAACAGTGCTGAATGAAGTTTATTTCCCAAAATGTGATCGTAACTGAATCCACATATAAGTGCAAATGCAATGGAAAAATTCCCAAAACAAGCTCCTTTCCCACCTCAAGCACACAAAAATGAAAATAGAAGCATTACTAAATAAAAAATTGCTCAGAAAAATTAAAAGTTATATTTCCCTATCAAGAGAAATCCTCCAAAAGTTTGCAATCACGCAACATTGCTCAAAATGTAGCTGCGGAAATTTACTTCCACTAGATATAAAGATACAATTCACACAAGTATACACATTTTTTTTTTTTCACAAACACAGACCCAGAACAAAATTTATGCATACAAGTTGAGCTATATAATGCGTGTGTATGCAGAAAGTTAGTGTAGTTTGACTTTAACCTTTCCGGCGAGAGGAACGGACTCCATATCGACGGAGACGGAATCACTGGAGTCCGCCATTACGCTTTTCTCTCACTATAATTCTCTCTCTCTGATTATTTTTTTACTCTCTCAAATTCAAGACGCGTTTGATTTGGCATACACAGCTTATATACCAATTCACGTCTCCTCTCTCTCTCTCTCTCTCTCTGAATGTGTGTATATATATATATATGTTGAATATGTGTATGTATAATGGCGAGTTGAGTTCAACGTTCACTGAGTCACCGACGGTTGTGGGTTTGAGTTTGGGTTTTGTAGAGAAAAATGGGAGTGGGTCCGAACCCGACGACAGAATTTGATTTTAAGCAGAGTTAGAGGCCGACACCATTCAGTTGCTGAAATGACCCAAATGTCCTTGTCACTCGTCACTCCAATTCATTTCCCTTTTTCTTTTTTTCCATTTCTCCATTACCCAACAAAATACATTAACTAAAAGTTATTTTCTAAAACAAAAAATATATCTTTCTATTTTCTATCATATTATTCGCATCTTTCTTATATTAGAATTATAATTTTTTAAATAAAAATCTCTCCTACTAAGTAGTAAGATATTTTATTTTATTTGTAGGTGGGGATCCACTAAAATTAATTAAGGAGATGCATGCAATTGCACATTTTTATGAGTATTTATTGGTAGGTAGCGTCCCTATTTTATAAAATCACATCCCATTTATTACTTTTTATTAATTCTTTTTATGATATTCACTTAATATTATTTGACTTGGAATAGTACCACTTTTCTTATCCATTTTAAGTGCAACACGTTAAGTTGAACACGAAATTTTCTTATAAAATAACGTCATTTTTGTGCATTAGTCAATTCTTTTTTTTTAATCAAAAAATGGAATACGCACAAATATAGGCTTTTTTCCCATTCCTTTCAAATTGAGTGTCATTTTTTTCTTAATAGAAATGGTAATTACATAATTATATTAATATTTCAATATATAAACTAATAATTGAATCGATTCAATCAATATATATAACAACTGATTGCTATAAAATAAATCACAATAAACTCATATAAAATAAAAATAAACACCCACACGTCCAATAGAATTTGAATCTCACTATTTTAACATCTTTTGTTTTCCCCAAGAAAATGAAAATAGAAATGAAAGTTTGTTAAATGTTCATGTGATGTGCATTTCAGAATGTCCTCTCAATCACCTGCCCAACCTAATATCTTCATTTTTACTATTACTACCTCCAAATTATTTAAAGCCTATTAATATATCATATATATATATATAGTAATTTAATTATACCAGCAAATCTCTTAAATGCAAGAAGGGTATAATAAATTCACCTCATTTGTGCCGACCCTTCCATTTCAAAAAAATAAATTACATGAAATAAATAAATACACACACACATATATATATATATATATATATGGATCAAATATTTTTCCCAATTTACCATGATCGTTAAATATATAATTTTAGGAAAAAGTGTGCAAATTACCTCCTATGAAAAAAAAATAAAATTTATCCCTTGTAGTTTTTATTTTTATTTTTATATGAGGTAATTTGTTCATTTGTAATATAACAGGAGGTAAATTGTACTAAACCCTATAATTTAATTTTATTTGTATCTTTAATACATTCTCTTTGGTATTATTTCTCATAGACCCAAAATTATATCCTAATTTAGATTTTTAAAGGCCTCTGCATTTTATATTTATTTAGCATATCTAAGAGACTAAGATTAATATTATCTATGTATTAAAAGAATAATAATAATAATAATAATAATGTGAAGAGTGGATTATATTATTTGTACTTACACGAATTGGGTTGACTTATAATTATTTTATTAATTCGTAAAAAAGATTAGAAATAATATATGTTGTGATTCTCTAAGCACATTTATTGCGGGTTCATAATTTGACTTTACAGGTAATTAATTGCGTTTCCATTTTGCATGGAAGATTGCCACTTTGAGATCCAATTCCAATTTTTAAGATTATATGTACTTTTAGATATGTATTCCAATGTCAGTGGCATATATAGGCTCCCATTTACCACAACACTTTTAGCTGTTTTACCTTCAAATCAAAGCAACAACTACTTTCTCATACTACAACAAATTTCACATGTCCACCTTTTGGATCATCAAATTTTATTTTTTTTAACCCTCCTTAAACTCTAACTATTAATATTATTTATTGATTTTTAGCATACTGGTTAAGATTGAAATTCCGTAAATAATAGAACAGACAATTCAAAATGCCCGTAATCTTTGTTATAAAAAAAATAAAAATAAAAAGAGAAAGGGGATCTTTTATATTAACTTTCCAAAATTAATTTTATATGATTGAACGAAAATAAAAGAAATACTCTTAAAAAAAAAAAAGTAAAAGTAATAAACTATTATATCTAATTAATAATTATTATTAAATAGGACAACAACTACTATTAAAATAAAATAATATTTATTTATGAAATTCAAATTTATAATGTTATAATAATAGAGTTTCAATTTCTTCAAATAAATAATCATTGATTGCAAATACTGCCTCCAAAATCCAATGCAGTACCAAAAAGTAATATAGAGAGAAAATGGTTTTGAAAGAGCTTTGGTATGCTGAAAACGCCATCTTACCCGCCAACACACTTTCTGGTTGGTCGCAATAATTTTTAGAGCAAAAACTTACATTTATTATTTTATAGTAATACGTAACTTCTCTCAGAGTGCCGACAAATTTGGTTCGAAACGCGAGCTACAAATCGGGTTTTTAGCTAATAGCAATATCACACATTATATGCTTTTTTTTTCTTTTTTCTTTTTACATTATTATTAATTATCATATAGATTTAGAATTCAAGAAACTTATTAAATGTCGTGTTAAGGATCATCTTGATATAAGTAAGCCACTTATGATCCCAAAATCGTATCGCGAAACGAGCAATTAAGTGGGAATAAATATTAATTAATGTTGTATCGTGCTCTTAATAAGCGTACTTAATTTTAATTTTTATTAAAAAAATATTATTGTTATTGTTGGATGATCTTAAATTTATGTGAAGGGAAACGTAGGAAAATTATTATTTGTTTTGATTTTGGTGGTTGTTTTCTTATCACCTCTTCTTTGTTTTTTTTTTTTTTCTTTTGATGATGATATGTCACATCCTGTGCATTAAAAATGTGATGATAATGAATATAAAGGTAGTTTTGGGTGTGAGTGTCGGTGGGGATGCCATTTTTTTATTTTCTTTCTGATTTTGTTTTAATAATCAAAATTATCATGCACTCAGACTTTCCTTTTACCAATAACCTTTCGACTTTATATAAATAATAAAAAAAATGAACAGTCAAGTAATTACATCACTCGATACATTTAAATATGGAACGCTGATTGAATTTTAAATTAAAGAATATATCTAAATGAAATAAATGAATAGTATGAAAATAAACGTAGACTTATGTAACAATATCGCAATCACTTATATAATAACAAAAGAGTAGAAATGCACTTATCACCTAATTCAACTATACAATCAACAAAGATACATTCTCAATTTGACTTCGACTCCAAATACCTACAATCGTATACGTATATTGCGCAAGGATTTTTTTTATTTTTTATTTTTGAATGAATGAAAGTAATAAATTATTATTTTTAAATAAATTAATTTGACACCTACTATTAAAATAAAATAACATCCTATATATTACTAGGTTGAAACCCATACCTTCAAGTCATATGGCCTCGCTAAAAGAAATACAAAAGTCATATGGCCTCACTAGATGAAAGGAGTAGACATACATACACGTAGATGTAGCGGTTGGTGTGATCTCACGATCCAAGGCAAGATTGAGATAGCTTTCTCTCTTCCTCTTGCCCTTCACGCCAAAATTTATTGCCATCATGCACACACACACACAGCCATACCCTGTGCCTCGTGGCGCCCGATCCCTCCTCTCTTTTCTATATACGTATGTAATACAGATTCTGTGTGATCATTCCAATCATACCATTCACCTAATACCACTTCATGGTAGCACTTAAACGTAATTACAAAAACATCAATTAGTTATGTATGAAGAAAGCAGTAGTAAAATGCCATAACATTATATACTTTACTACAGAAAAGTTTGAATTACATATTTGAATGTGCATTTTTCCTTGTCATTTCAGTGACAAAGTTTGCACATCATGAATTCAAAGTTCCAGCAAGAGGTCAGATTCGAATGTAATAACAAGGCCACATAATCAGGTATATATATATATACATATATATATATATATATTATATATATAGATAGATAGTACTCAGCCTATGAGTTCCATGTCATCATCAGAGGCGACGTTTTTAACCTCGCTTACACAGTGCAACCTGTTGTCACTAGAGATGGGTTGAAACTTTTCCCCAAGAGAACCTCTAAAAATATCACGCTTCACTTGCTTGATACGTGATTCATGTAGACCACTCAGAGCTTCTTTGCGTTTCCTACTTGCATCAATTTTTGTATTCATCAAGCAGAAAGCACCCGGAAATTCATTGGTTGACGGATCACCCATTTCTTGTTCGGTGTTTGCATCATTTTTGTTGCATGAAAAGATATCCTGATTTAGATTCTCTCCCAAGAGCTCAAGTTCCAGTGGCTCACTATCCACTCTTGACAAGCATTTCTGTGCTTTTGAATGTAGCTGTGACATGCTATGGTCAAATACTCTAATCCCTTGATCTTCAAGGACCAACAGCCACTCTGAATATCAGAACTTGCAGTTAGAAATCTGAGGTAATAAACGTGCAGCCAATAAACAGGATTGAAATATTGCAGGAGCTGCCCATGACTCGGTAGCTCAAGCTGGGAGCTCATATTCTAGATTTTAACCACACAATACTCCAACTTCATTTGTGATAGTTTTAATGAAATTAGTTTGCATCAGAGTATTTTTAGATTGAAAAGTTCTATTTCCTAAAATGGGATTCAGGCCCAAATATCAAACTTCTCCTTCATGCACCCATGTAAGAAAAGTTAACCTGAAGTAAGAAAGGAGTATAAATTAACAACTCACTGATAAGAGCTTTAGGAGTAGAAATGTCAGGCCTAGTCTTTTGGTCCAAAGCTCCAGCTTGAGCACTTGCCCACTGAATCAACTCAGAAACAAATTGAGATTCACAGAAAGCATCAAGATACGAACTGGCCCTGGCTTGATCATTTGTAGCCCTGTAGTCAACGAACCTCATATATTCAACTGGAGAGATTCTGTAATATTATTTCTAAGTATTGGGCTTTATTACTTTTCTCGTACCTAGCAAACTGAATGGCACGGTCAGCAACTAACACCCATACAAGAGCCAACTGTTTTGAGTGACTATCAGATGACTGGTTCCATCTCCCAGAATAAAATGAATAGTCAACCAGCATAACAGCATCATACAACACTTTATGTAGAAGAAATGCATCCTCAGAACTCTGCAGCAATTATGGAATCAGCTTCACCAAGCATATGCGATTTTATGTATTCTTTTATTGCCCAAATTAAAGCCATGCATAAATCTGCGGAGTTCCTCAAAAAGAACTAGCTAGAACCTCTTGAATGATTTTAAATGTAGAGTTGAATACAAATTTCTAGCCCCCAATAAAATGATCATTTCAATAAAATACGAGATGAACATACCAGTGAGGCTGCAACAGGCAAGCTGCGCTCCATTAGCAATTTGAGGAGCATATCTAGTGAGAAGCACCATTCAATCAGATTGCACATGTAAGTAATTAGTTCAAAGAAACAGACTTCAAATTGAGATGGCAGATTGGTTGTATTTAAATGGAAAGAACAAGATTCAGAAATAAGGAAGAAAATGCACCGAAAAGAAAAAAAAAAACACAATTCAACAACCTTATCAGTAGATTTATGTTGTGATCATCAAATAATCATAAAAAAAATTAGCATATAAATCATTTAGAGGATCTTACACCAGGTTTTGACAAGAAGAACAAGAGCTGGAGGAATAAAAGGCCAAACACTTAACTTTTCTGGTTACAAGTCCATAGTATGAGTTATACAGCACATGCTACTGGATAAATGATCTCCAAGTAAAGAGTTGTATATGCCTAAATAGCAACTCAAGAGCACATAAAATTAAACTTGTTTCTTTAAACTATTACTGGCCATCCTCTAATGGATTTGGGTATCTCTGGATTCTGCGAAACCATTTTGTTTCAGGCAGAAGCAGAGAGAGTAATCAGTTCTAGATGTTCAGGCATGTACGGACAATGTCAAAAGAAAGGTGAACCCGACCTTTCGTTCTGAATATCGAACAAATAAAACTGGAAATTATAGATCAAAATATTGCGTCAATGAAATTGTCTTGTGAAGATTGAGAAAAATTTGCACACAAATTCATACCAGTTTCCAGATCCTACCTAATGGAAACTTAGCCCAATGTATGACTTCCAATAGAACTTTTTTCCAGAAGTTGTATGTAGAAAGAAGTGTTAAGATATTGAGCAAGTGCTTCCATATAATCACATGGACAACGATGTGATCCAATCAAATCATCATGGATACCGCATGAAATGACCATAGCATATTTAAGGCAAACATGGCAAAGGTATTTCATGCTAAACACAACAGAATTGATTGGAAAAACACACAAATAGGAAGAGCAAGGGTGTATCATCCGAACCACCTAAAATAGGAGGAACTTAAGATTGCCATCAAGAAGATTGATTAAGCAGAAACAATCTCACCTAGAAAGTAGAAATTTTGAAAACCTTTTATAGTTTGAATAGCCAACTTTAGCACATCTCCATGCAAGTCCTCTTTGTTAATTCCCAGGCAGATTTTCAGATACAACCTCAAGAAAAAAGTCTCGTTCATAACAACACAGCAAAGGTACCCCAAATGAACAGTGACTTCCTGTTGAAACTCATTTGTCAGAACGGGAAAGAAAGATGCCAAAACATCAGCGTCATGGCTTGTCCTGATCTGATCTACCGTCCAGACCCTCACTAAACCCAAGATATACACCCCTAAACTATCCAACCTCTGTTCTCCTCCCTCCAAGAATTGAGAACAACAAATGCTAATGTAACTTACAATTCCTTCCACTACAATCCTGATCTCTTCCCTCAAGCCTGGATCTTTGGCTGAAAAATTAAACTCTAGATGATACAGAAGATAGAGGATCGGAGCAATGACAGCTATCTTCTTTACTATACTGCAGAAACATGAGCATGAATTTAGCAATTGCAATAAGTCCTTAGTGACCAAAAGTTTCATTGGAGGCGGTAAAGCGCTTGATTTTATGCCATGATATGTAACCGCGGCATAGAACCAAATAATTTCAAGAGGCGGATCTTTCAAGTCCCGAATCAATCTATAAAATATGGAAAGCAAATTGGAAGAACTCGAAACATTTTCGGGGTACTCGCCTATGAAGTAACTGATTGAACTTTCGAGTAAGTCATCATAACTCGCAGGTGAATTCCGGCCATTGGACAAATTCATTATTGGGCATCCATGTTAATTGAATGCCAACTAGACTTGGCTAATCGACTAAGAAATAGCTCAATTTTGTTTTGTAATGTTGGGAAGATCAGCATGTAGGTTATGTCTCCATTTACAGCGGAAAACTAACCTTCATCATCAAGCAAGCAAAAACCGTGGAGTTTTAAGGACGGATGCATAAATTGACCTAATCACCGAAAGCAACAAAATTTTAAGACAGATCTGAAATCTATTATAGATTACTTCAACCATACAAATTACAGCAATAGGATTTCACCATTAAATGCAGCAGTCTAGAAAACAAAAGAACATGAACTCAAATATCGACAGTTATAAAACTCTGATATATGGACATTTCCAAATGTGAAAGCAGAACAAGTTACAAATTACGTATTACAGAAAATAATAGCGAGTAAGGTGTTTCACACCACGGTCTTCTAATATTCTCTAAGTATAGATCACAAGGAAATGTTTGGAACTGATTAGGCAAGTAACAAGGCTCTTCTTATTTTGTGTTTGAAACCATAAGGCATAAAAATTAGGAACCACAGGGCTGCTTCCTACTAGTACTGCATGCACAAAAATATTAGGCTCTGTAAAGTAGAGCTCCATTTAATCGGAAAGCTATCGAATAAAAATCAAGGTGCAGAACTCCTCTTAAGACGATTAATTCCAGGAGAACTGGAACAATTTGGAAATGTTGTTGCCCAGAGAAAGCAAAAAATAACCAACCAGATGGCACAATGGACAACTTAGCCTGACACGTTAAAATAAAAGTAGAAAAGAAACATGATCTACACAACATCACATTGAAATGGTGCACCTTCAAGTGCTTGAAACAAACAAGATTATTGTTGTAGAACCAATAGATTACACGAAATGATGGATAATAGGTAACAGCATTCCTCACCTAGAAAGTGACAATTTCTGAATCCCTTGATAATCTGAACCATCTGATCTTGCATGTCTTTCAGAAGGTCCTCTGTACACATCCCTGAACCAAAACTCACATACAGCCTCAGGAAGAACACTTCACATAGAACAATCCCAACCAATTCCTGTAACCGTAACCTAGTATTCATCCCTTTCCAAGTTCCATCACTCATAAGTGGGAAAAAGACCCTCAAATTTTGCCCAAAATTACACTGCCCCCCACCCCGATCAGCTGTCCAAACCCGAACCAAATCCTCAAAGCAAACCACCACATTATCAGATTCGACATCCCTATCTCCATAATCATAAACTCCAGCTGACATAATAACATAGCTAACCATATCCTCCACCAACTTGTCAACCTCCTTTCTCACACATAGACTTTCTTCCTATTTTCACTGATAATATTGTACAGTTCATATACAACAGGAGCGAGCAGCGCGATCTTCTTCGAAGCGCTACTCAGATTGGAACACGAAACCAGTAAATTCAGCAAATCCTTGGCTATGAGTGGTCTGGTGGGAGGGCTGTTTTGTGGGCTCAATTTCGCAGCATGGAACGTGACAGCAGAGTAAAACCAAGTTATCTCTAGAGGTGGATCGAGCATTGTCTGGATTAAACGGAAGAAAATCGACTCAAAAGACGAGAAGTCGGAGCTGCCGCAGTGATATGATGTTAAAAAGTGCTTAATTGATTCTCTCAACATGAATTCCTGATTCTGAATTTGAGGGTTCATGATGGGTGAAATGCAAGGGAATTAAGTACGTTGAACTTCAGGGGATTTTGGAGTGAGAACTACGGAATTGGGGGTTTAGGGTTTAAAGGTTCAGTTTAACAGCCCTACTGCAGAGGGAGGGAAAGTGATGGTGCTTTTGTAACGGATCAATATTTTGAATTTGGTCACTCGTAGTAAAATGTTGGTCCATTTTGATTTAATTTAAGAAAAAGGAAAATTATGAGACTTCTTCATGTTTCGGATGAAAAAAAAAAGGTAAAGAAAAACAAAATACACTATATATTCGTCAAAAGGAATAAAAATATACTATATATTCATTAAATTACTAAATGTTCGTTTTGTGATTTTCAGGTGGAAATTACTCAACATATCTTCATTTTTTTAGGTGGAAACTACTCAACATATCCCTTTGTTGCCCGTTCTCGGAACAAGTGTGGCTACTCTCTAAATGACAAGTGAAATTCTCACCTCTAAATCACTTGTCAATTAGAGAGTGATTTTTTCGATTGTCCGAATCAAATTCATAATTTTTACCAGACGTGTCTATCAAGCAGAAGTTTATTTTTTGAGTTGTGACTTTGGAAGCTGTTTGAAAAACATACAATGATCGAATCCATGGGAAGAACACCAAAGACCAGAGGATGTTGCAAGGTAAATTGCCAGCAAATCAACATAACACCTCAATGCAAGCAAGACTAAAGTAATCAAGACCCAATCTAATTGTGCGTGGATGCCCCTCCCCCCTTGGGATGGATCAAGGTGAATTCGAACGCCGCTTTCAAGGAGGACAAATGCACGGCAGCATTTGTTGTTCGTATCATCGCAACTTTCTTACCTATGTTGAAACTACTCAAATTTCAATCTATGATTCGAACCTTGCTGAATTTAGAGCGTTGAGAATGAAAACTAAAAAATTTATGATGAATAGACAGAACATGCTATTTTTGAATTAGACTCTTTGATGGCCATCAACTGAATCAAAAGCAAGCATGATGAAATCGACTGTGCAATCCAAATTCATGTTCATGTTATTCAAACTATTTGGAGACAACGGCCCAAATGGAGCTTCAGGAAAATTCCGAGGTTATGACACGATATAGCCAAATGGGCTCATGGTGCGAATTGGGATGGTCCAAACCCCCCCCCCCCCCCCCCCCCCCCCGCCCCTTTGTTCCACGAAATGTATTTTGTGACGAGGGTCCTCCAACCCTTGAATTTTACCAAATAAAAAAAAATTAGTAGAAAAACACACCAAGATAGAAATCCCTTAACAAATGTTACAAATTTCCAGATTGACATTTGAATTGAAAAAAGATAATTCTGGAAGTACTTCGAAGTTCTAACATACATAATCAATGGAACTGATGATGGTCGAAAGTGCATTGGCATCTCAAATGAAAATATGCTACGAAAATAAAAGCGTCACCTGAAGAACTGCAATCAATGTGTGTTAATTTGGGAACATAACAACTCTTTCCTCGTTTTGAATAGAATGGTATAACAAAATTCTAATAACTCTAATTTGTTCACACGGAATTGCAGTTATGCTACTACAACAATAATACAGTTTCGATATTCCCAATAATAGATAATTAAAATTCATTTACGGAAGTTTCACCATCAACACAGTAATGAATATTCTTCAAGAAACCACTGATATGGCAACAGAGCCACCAGGAATTCTTATTGACATATAGGCAATAAACAGGCCTGGAAGAGTTCAAGCAGGTTACGAACAGGAAACCAAAAACTTCAACAAGTTATGATCTGAACATATCTCTCCTTTTCCCCAACACTTAACAATGGAAAAGCTACAACCAGTTTGATTTATTTTCCACAAACATGCAGCCAAAGCAGAGTCCAAGCAAAGCAGCAATTGCCTTCACTTGGTCCACCAATGAAGGAAATCCTTGCGCCTGTTGATTTTCTTCTGCAGTTGGAGAAGTCCATAGAGAAGGGCCTCAGCAGTGGGCGGGCAACCAGGAACATAGATGTCAACTGGGACAATCCTGTCGCACCCTCGGACAACAGAGTATGAGTAGTGGTAGTAACCACCACCATTTGCACAGCTTCCCATAGATATAACCCACCTAGGCTCAGGCATTTGATCATATACTCTGCAAAATAGCAATTGGCACAAACAATCCATCAACTTTTACACTTCAAATGCACAACACCTTCTCATAATATTTCTCAATTTATAGGAACAGGGTGCAACCAACATATCAAGGCAAGCCAAATTGCACATTTCCTCAGAACTGAAGATAAGAAAGTGTTATCACGTGGGACATGACCAATTTCTCATATAGAGATGAACCCAATATAAGTTCATAGAAGGCATGAAGCTTCCTGTTTTGATCCTGCTTATAAAAGAATCTTGATCTCCTTCCAACCAATTCTAGATCCCCACAAACATAGTGATTAAAATAAGCCTACTACTGGAATAGAGCTCTT
This sequence comes from Sesamum angolense, assembly GCA_034509725.1. Taxonomy (NCBI): domain Eukaryota; kingdom Viridiplantae; phylum Streptophyta; class Magnoliopsida; order Lamiales; family Pedaliaceae; genus Sesamum; species Sesamum angolense. The sequence continues at coordinate 914,904 of JACGWL010000013.1, forward strand.
GCTTGCAACAATAGCATTTCTTTGAAGTTGAATCATGCTAGATTTGATTCCAGCAGGTCGGAAATAAGCTTAAAATAGACAACACGTTTAGCCTAGAGTTTTTGCATTTAGTTTATGATGAACAGCTGCAACAGTACAGAGGTTAAAAATTGTCATGAATTACACAAAAGAAGACCTTCTGGCATAACAAGAAATGATTCACATTTGGCCACCTCTAATACTAGATAGAAGCTGATTAGAAGGCGAGTTAAATATCACATAAAAGCTCAGAAACAAAAGTAGACAGCAAGTACTAACTTGATCCGGAACCCACATGCCAATCAAATTTACCAAATTTTGAAGGCTTGCTTGATATCTTCATGCCTGCTGTAGGATAAAATATGCGTTTCAAGATGTAATAGCCATTTGAGCTGGCATTACCATGTTTCACATTAAGTCTGTATAGTGGCCTAGAACATCTAACAGTCATGTTAACAGACTTTTACAGCCAGTCAGGCCATTAGTTAATATAAAGCAAATGGCCTAGAAAACCAAGCCCAGTATTATGAATCCTTAATAATCACTTAAACCAAAAGACCAAGCCCCAAAACCAGCCAGAAGTATCCTCTCCTATACTCAGCTTTCCACCGCTATTCACATCAGGTAACTGCAAGCAGCCTATTGTCCACTTCATATCCTTCCTCCTCTTCCACTTTTACCAATCACTTTGCAATCTTAATCATTCATCCAGTTTCCTTGTTTCTGCCACATCTGTCTTCTGCCATGAGCACAAGCCCAGCCAAGTACTTCAACCATGGAAAGTTAATCACAAAGCGGCCAATGACATCCTGGTGGACCGCCAGAGCCAGCAGGTCACATGACTTAGGTTTTTGTCCATCTTTTGTCTTTTGGGGTCCAGAATGTCTAGTTTTGTTTGAGAAGTCTATGGACTTTAACTACTTCAATACATCATCAGGGTCGACAAGAGATGCGACCAAGAAAAATGAAGGCCAAACGAGCAAAATGCGGGTAAAAAGTAATAGCGGAATTTATTAATTTCACATCCTATGTGAACAAATTACACATCTAAGAATATGCACTTATAAAAAACAATAGTACAAGCTGAAAGGGGGAAATTCACGCAAAAAAAGAGGCCTTACTTGCGGAGAGCAGGAGCCATCTTATTGGTGAGAGTTCCAGCAACAATCATGCAATCCGACTGCCTGGGGCTGGGTCTGAAAATGATTCCAAACCGATCCAAATCGTAGCGCGCGGCCCCGGTGTGCATCATCTCGACAGCGCAACAGGCCAGCCCAAAAGTCATGGGCCAGATGGAGCCTCGGCGAGCCCAGTTCATTAGGTCATCGACCTTCGAGATCACATATTCCGCCGTCTTAGATATCCCGGCGGGCGACGAGGTCGAAGGAGGAGGGGCCGAAGAGTAGGGCGTCGGGGCGGAGGAAGAGGAAGCGGCTAGAGAAGGGAGGGTGGTGTGAATAGAGGCGAGGGCGGAGCGGTGGTGATACGGCGTCGTCTGGGAGAGTACGCGGCCGGCGTTTCTGGCTAGCTGAGCCATTTTCCCTCTGTTCTATTTTTCTGGATCCCAAGAAGGCGGTGTTTATGCTGAAATGGGGGAGAAATGGGGCGAGGTGGGTTAATTTCGTCCATTTGCTCCCAGGCCTTTGTTAAATACGCTCCTTAAGTCGGCTCCCATTGATAGCGACTCTGTTCCACACCCAAAATCCGCTTCCACGCTTTCAAAAGAAACAAGCCCTGGCACTGGTGTATGCAACATTTTATTTTAATAGATAAAATGGATGATATTTTGATAATTATAGGCTCATTAGTTTTATAGTATTTCGAAACTATTCTTTTATTATCATCACAATAACGTTGATGTTAATTATTATTATTATTGTTTAATTAGACAAAATAGACATTACATTATCCCTAAGTAAAAACATTTACATGGAATAAAACAATACATGTTATTTTTTGAGGCATTTGAAATACCAAATTGTGTTTCTTCTAAACCAAAAGTTTGGGAAAAGCACTATAAAATAATATTGGTTTATTTCTTTTTTTGCTTATGTGTTAAAAATATTATTTGTGTTCGATATTCTCACTTGTTTTTTGTTAATAAAAACTATTTTTTAAATAATAAATTTATTTCAGATAGTATATTTCAGATTTAACTTTTTATAAATTTGTCATATATATCATAAACCATAAGATTGAATGTATAATTTAATAATATTTTCATTAAGTAATATAATTATTTAATCATACACAAAAAATTATAAACTTGTGTGATGGCCACAAAAAAATATTTTTTTTTATTAATTAGCCATATAAATTTAATTTGAGCCTTTTATGATAGGAGTATTACATAGTTAATAGAGTAAATAATATATAAATTTTTTAAAATATTAATATGTGAAAGTGTATAGTTTATTAATGTTAAATTATTTAAAAATTTTAATATCAACATATGTAAATTAAAAAAATATATAAATGTAAATTTTGAATTGAATTATTCTAGTAATGATTAAGTAGTATAATATGATATTGGAATTAATTTGAGAAAAAAATCAAAGATTAGTTTTTTAGCTTAAAAGTGTTATTTTAGCAGTTTTAAAAGCAGAAGCTCACATTTCAAACAATTCAAAAGTATTTTTTATAAAGCTATAAATTTTAAAAATGTCTTTTCTATAACTCAGCAAACACTTCATTTTAGTTGTTGTTGATTTTTCTGCAAATATATATTTTTTTGCATCACCTTACTCTTATTACAATAATTTTATTTTCTATTTATCCCTTTTAATTTATTTTTAAAATAGCACATTTTAAGTTGATATTAGAGTCAATATTTTGAACTACTAAATTAATCTTTTAAATTTTATATTTATATATTATATCATCTTATATATTCTTACATCATATAAAAATATAAATTAAATTGTTATGATTAATTAATAAAAAAAATTTTGTTTGCAATCATGAAAATTTATTTTGTGCATGCACGAACATTTATATTATTAAGTGAGAACATCATTCTATTAAACATTCAATTTTTTGTTAACATTAAATATTTAATAATATAAATGATAAATATTTTTGAAAAGAAAAATATGAAATATACCAATTGATTTTTTTATAGAAAAAATTATATTATCAACAAACGATAAATGAAAATATTAAGCAAATATACTATATTTTTAACACGCGAAAACAAAATAAAATTTTAAAAGATTAAACTTATTTCTGAGAAGTTTTTTTTTTTTTTTCAAATACTAACTAATTTATGTTTTATTTTAATTTTACTGTTTTTACAAACACCATTCACTTTAATTCTTATGTAATTATAATTTCTCCACTAAAATCACTTATTGGAAGTGGAAAATTTCACAAACACTCTCTTAGTATTTTCTTAAAATTAAAAAACAGCCCAAAAAACTCAACTGGAAGAAAGTCCTCCAAATCCCGATGACTTAATACAAATATGATGAAACATATGGGGTCAAAATGCAAATCTTATAGAACTTTTGGTCCAATATTCGCTGCCTAATTATGTTAAGATCCCTCGCAAAATATCTCGAGTGGGTCATCCCCTACCAGTTCACGCTACCTCATCATCTAATCCTCTTTCTTCTCTCCGGTCTAGGGTTTTTGCTGGGCACACTGTTTCTGCAAAACCTTTACGCAGTTTCCTGTATCTGTCCAACCGATTCGAACCAATGGCAGAGGATTTGGTATACGCATCCGCTGGAGGCGAATCGAACAAGCGCAAGTACGAGGATTCCCCGTCGCCTGTGGCGCGCAGGACTACAGGTTTCTCCTCGACTCCGGACTCCGCCGCGCCCCCGTCTTCGTATAACAGTGTTCCGCCACCGATGAACGAGATTGAGTTGGCTAAACAGAAGGCGCAGGAGATCGCTGCCAGGCTTTTGAATAACGCTGATCCGTCGAAAAGAGCTCGGCCTGAGAATGGAGCTGGCTTTGGCGGAGGGTTTGATGCTGGTTAGTGGTTATGGTCTTTTGGAGCTGCCCTTGATTTCTGACTTCACTCTGTTGCTCTCCCGTTTTGCTTATGCCTATATATTCATGCATCTATCAGCGTCCACGTTTACTTCAAATTCACCTCTAATCCGAAGTAGTCCGGTATTTGTATATAGTTATGCATCAACAGTGTATGAACTTTCGCTGAATCCCTGTAATTTATAAGTTTGCAATGGTTGAAACTGATCAGTTACCATTTAACCGCTTCCCTCTGGTTTAATGGTGATTGTTGAGTCTCAGTTTGCTTATGCACAGATTATTAGGATTTCCATACTGTGGGTCGGCTTGTTTGTGTGTACATTTGGGTTTATAGTCTTTTAGGTAATTTCGTAATCTCGGAAGTTTAGGGTATGTTATTGCTTGAAGAGTTTTGCATTGACGTGTACAGATCTACAAGATTTTTCAGTGATTGATGATTTTTGTTTTATTTGAAATAAGGAAAATGAGGAATGTCACAGCTGTTGTATCTGTTTGGATGCAGGTATTGGTCAGAAGCATTTGGGTTTGGGCCTTACTGGCGTGCCACAGAGCGCATCACCTGGTTATCCAGGTCAAAACAAGAAAATTGAGATACCAAATGGAAGGGTTGGTGTGATTATTGGCAAAGGTGGTGAGACTATTAAATACCTTCAACTGCAGTCAGGAGCTAAGATTCAGGTCACCAGAGACATGGATGCGGACCCTAATTCTGCTACTAGAGGGGTTGAGCTCATGGGTACACCAGATCAAATAGCCAAGGCAGAACAATTGATTAATGATGTTCTCTCTGAGGTAATACCTATAATCATACTATCATAGGCTATTCGATGCCATTACATGACGTTTGTTGTAAGAATGCTTATGTTAGAATCCACATGTTGATAGTAGTTAGATTTGCTGGTCAGCCTCTGGTTGTAAAAGTCGTGAAATCTATGCAGTGAAACGCATCCCATCAGCATTCAGTTTAATTTTTTCTGTGCTAACAGTTTGCATTACAATGGGACAGGCTGATGCAGGTGGTTCTGGTGTAGTTTCTCGGCGGTTGGCTGGGCAACCATCTGGAAGTGAGCAGTTTGTGATGAAGGTCCCCAACAATAAGGTGTATTAGATTGTTTCATTATCTCTAATAGTTATGCATAGTCAGTCTCGATTAAACTCAATAGCAATTTTCAGGTGGGACTTGTTATTGGTAAAGGAGGTGAAACCATCAGAAATATGCAAGCAAAGACTGGTGCTCGTATTCAGGTAGGGTAGGGGAGCCTATATATTTATGGTATATTACACGGTGCATATTCCTCTGTAGTATTGATATTCTTGGTCTGCGGTACATCTACGGGCTGCACTGTGCTATTCATGTTATTTATGCAGTTTCATTATAGCGAGTACGTTCCTAAATATTGCAGGTTATACCTCTGCACTTGCCACCTGGTGATATGTCAAAAGAGAGGACCGTGCAAATTGATGGGACTAGTGAACAGATTGAAGCTGCAAAACAGTTGGTCTATGAAGTCACCAGTGAGGTTTGTTCTACGGTTGTTGTTTGCTTCTTCTATTCTTGGTGCTAACATTTATTGAAGAAAATCAGCTGATGTACCTTAATATTCTGGATTTGCTATTTTAGTCTCTACTTTGCATACCTTCAAGCTCCAGTGTAGTTACAAAATGACTACTCCTGGAGCATGTAGCTGACCTTTTACTATGTGATTTGATTTTGTTCGATGATTCGTTTATGTTGGTTGATTCTGTATGTTGATATTCTTCCAAATTCGTATTTCAACTTTGTTATCTTTTCTTAAGTTGATTAAGTCATTTTTTTTGTAGATACTATTTTGGACCTTGTTCTCTACTATTTAATTCTAAATATTATTTTCTTTGTTGCTATACATTCCTAATTGTGGTAAATCTCACCTTGTAAACTGAAGAATCTTTTATGCTGTGACTGTCTTCATCTGTTATAATTGTTTGCTGGTTTTGGCACACCAGTATAATTTTCTTTGAGAGTTGAAATCCACCGACAAAACTTTTAACAGATTATTGATTTAGTACTCTCAATCTCAATCACATTGCTACTTTGTCTCCCTCTGAATATTTTGCAATTTGTTGCAATTTCTATGCCTTCCCTATTTGCCATTTGTGAATATAGAGAACTGCAGATCTGTTTGGTCTTGCCATTTGTAAATATAGAGCATCGCATATCTGTTTGGCTGTGTCGACATGGCCCCTGGATCGGAGTTCATCCTCTGCTGCTCTTTCTCTGGGAGGGAAAACCCCTTGGTACCTGGTTTGGATATATTCTTACTTTGTAGTTGCAGTGTGGGGCCCCCTGGTTATTTTCCACTCTAATATAATAACTGTATGTGCATAGGGTTTTGTGAGCTTACTGGATATTCTTTCTCCGAGCTTTTGGTTTTTTCCCTATGATTTTGTCAATAGATCCCTAACATCCGTCTGGCTGATCCGTGCTTACAAGGGCTGTGAATTGGTCTTTTAAGATATTACCTATATCCTTCTGTTGAGTTATTGGATTATTGGATATTTGGCTTTCTGTGAGGCAGGTTATGCATGAACACTCTCCATTGAGGTAACCAAGCTGCATATGAAATATCTTACCATTTGGAGGAATGAGGATATATCTAGAATTAAGTTGTTAGCCTTAGTTGAATGAATAAGTAATTGATATTCAGGATTATGATCTTACATGAATATGCTGGTTCAATTTATATCTGACAACTAATGTTCGTAATGGGGACTGTTGTAGGGCTTAGAGGTTGTTGGACAATTGGTGACACCAACATGGGCTAATTTCATGTTGGTGTTTCCCCGGCATTGTTCTGGTATGATTTTGATCCTCATTCTGCACTACGTTTGAGAGAGTCTGCTATCGTGATCTTGGTTGGTAAAATCAGAGAAATACATGTAGGATGGTATATATGTAGGCCATATTTGGTCTTGTATTTCCCAGCTGCTATTAGGATAATGGAGTTGCTGCTGCTCCTTGGGACACAATATTTTTTGTTACACTTGACTTGAGCGAGTTTTACTGACTTTATATTCAGTGTGTTGACTCTGTAATCCCTCTGCTACATCACGTTTTTCCCTCAATTTTAAGGTTTGTGTCATAGTCTGAGTGGTAATTGTGCTTGCATATATTGTCCCTCAGAGCCCTTTCTCAGATCATTATTGGTTATGAAATTTGTTCTATGTTTAAACACGAGTATAATATGGCCTTTCAACTTATTTGATGTGAGGTTGTGGATCTGTAATTTTTGTTTAACTTTTTCCTTAATATTTGTGGAATCAGCTTTTGTCTACTATTTTACTCCCATTCAAAATCCTTGACCCTGTTTCATTCTGGATTTAATGAGGAAAGCAGAAAATCCTCTTTATCTTTTCTGCTAACTTTTTCTGGGAAGTTTTTGAATTGAGGCCTTTGAATGTTGGTGTTGATATGAGTGATAGACAAGAATAAGAGCAGATGTTTTAGCTTCCAATGTTACCAAGTTTGATCAGACATTATGCTTGTGATATGAAAGTTTAACCCGGTAATGTAATGGCTTGAATGCCTTGCATATATTGTCGCTTCTGTCAAAGCACCTTTAGTCTTGTTCTTATTGCTATAGTTGTATAGTATTTTGCAATTTTCTTCTGTACCCATTCACTTCGAATAGGGAGAGGATTCGCTTCTGCAGGAGTAACACGGTAATACGACCCAACAAGTACGGTATGTAGGCGTCAATCTTTGTCTTCATGCAATGTGCTGTGAATATTATGCTTAGCATATTATACTTTGTCAGATGTTCTTCTATTATTCCAACTGTACTTGTCTTTTGTTTTGAATATTTGTGTCAGTTTACATTATACCTTGTTAGTGTGGAATGTGGATGCTATGGGTTCTAGGTTCATTTTTTAGAACAATTTTATGCAGAACCGCGTAAGAAATCCATCGGCATCCGGAGGATATCCTCAGCAAGGCTATCAAGCGCGGCCTCCAAGTAACTGGACGCAGCCTGGTGCTCCCGTCCAGCAGCCGGGATATGGGTATGTCCAGCCTGGTGCATACCCAGGTCCGCCACAATATAACATGAATCAGCCTCCTTACTCTGGTTATCCTCCTCAACCTGCTTCTGGTGGGTATGGAACTGGCTGGGATCAATCAACTGCTCAAAACCAACAAGCTGCTCAGGGAGGTAGCTATGATTACTACAACCAGCAGCCACCTTCACAGCAACAGCAATCTCATGGGGGCACTGGTGCTCCTACGGATGGTTCTGGCTATGGTTATGGCCAGGCTCCACCCTACAGTCAATCACAAGGTTATGGTCAAGATGGTTATGGTGGCTATAATGTGGGTACAGCTCAATCTGCTTATAACCAGCCGCAAACAAACCCTAGTGCAGGATACGACCAACAGCAACAAGGCTATAGTTCTACCTACACCAATGCTTCTAACCCAGCATCTGATGGGCACACTGCTTCATACGGAACGCAGGGCGACACCAATCAAGCACCTGCACCTGGACAGTCGTACAATGCTGGTGGTCAACCCAGCCCGAATTCCAATTACCCACCTCAAGCTTCTATCCAGCCAGGTTATGGGGTGCCCCCATCTTCACAAGGTGGTTATGGAACCCAACCACCATCTGGTTACGGAAGTTATGGGACACCTCAGGCTCAAAAACCTGGCAGTCAGCCAACTTATGCACAGCCACAGCAATCACCTAGTGCTCAGGGTGGCAGCTATGCTCAGACTGGGTATCCTCATTCTCAGCCTCCACCTGCGCAGCCAGGATATCCTCAGACAGATTCCAGTGCCCAGCGACCTCCATCATCAGGTTATCCAACATCTCATCCAGGGTATGGAGTCCCGTCTTATGGAGCACCACAAGCAACTCAGCCTGGGTATGGACAACAGCAGGCTCCACCATATAACAGTGCTTATAGTGGTGGGTATTCCCAGCCTCCAGTTTACTCTTCTGATGCCTCCTCTGGTGGTAATGCACGCGGGACTCATGATGCCACCCCACCTCAATCAGCCCCGTCAACTGGGGCTGCCAAAGCCTCACCCCCGAGTTAATGAGTTCAGTTAATTGATGTTTGGTACTACAGTCATGTATACAACTTTTAGTATATCTTTTTTGTAGGTTAGGTTTGTAGTGTTGACCGTTGAACCGTTGGTATGTTTTGATGCTTTTGCTCATTGTATTTTGCTGATTTTCCTGTGATTGCATTATGTTTTTGGTATATTTGCTTGGAATATTCTCAGGTGGATTAATGGTTACAGTTGCTTGCATGTTTACTTGCACGGTTCAATTGGTAAGAATGGCGTGCTGGATTTGGTCCTACATGTATTCTTTTCGGCTGCAGTCTTGGTATATCTCGGGTTGGATCCATTTTTTAAAGCTTTCAGCATGGTGAAGCAGAAATCACGTTTCCAATTTGTTTGATTGGTTTTGCATTGGATTTTATTTCAAAAAACAGAATTCAAGACCCCTATCCCTACCCATTTGTGGTATTGAAAATTCTTTCACTGGTTTCGCTTGGATCTGATGCCAATATCTGGCATATCCTCTAAATTGTTGTTATTGTCTAATATTTTGAAGCAAACCAAAAACGAGAAAAGAAAGAAAGAAAAGATTCGTGATGCATCGTTGAATTGTACCTCTTACGAAAAATAGACGCGATTTTCTGCTGATGAGCTGCATAGAAATAACGGGGAGTGACCTTGATCTTGAATCGGTTCTGCTGAGAAAATATCGCGATCTCAAATCTTCTGTTCTGCTGAAAAAGGAAAAAGCGTAATGTAAAGAAGTAATGGAAACGCAACAGATTCTGATTTTGAGAATTGTATGGAAGCGCACCAAAATTACTGGAGTGTGATCGAACGGGAATCCACTTGGTTTCGCACCGAGCACAAGAAACCCTCACTGAGTCACTTCTCTCTGTAGCGCAAGTATTGCATCAGTATGGAAATTCCTCCTTCTGTTCCTTGTCATATCTTTTTTATATTTGTTTGTTTCTTTCACCCTTCTTTCGTTCTAAGTATGGTTACAGGATCAGTATTTTTCTTCTCGAAGATCTGAATCCGACTAGAAAAAGTCAAAAGTTGATTCTCAGTGCAGCGGAAACATTACCAAGCCAATCGGAAGAGTGTTTACTTGTATTCTTGAAGATGTGTGTGATTATAGTCATGAAATGATTGCTTGGTTTAGGGGTAGATATATCATAATGGAAGTATTTTTGGCGATGAGCAACTGAATAATCAAAGTAGTTAGGAGGGGAAAAAATGTCTCGTGCAAAACATCTATGTATAAGGAAAACAATAGCATCACGGAAAAGGGATTTTGATTCGTGAATACTAGATTTGAAATGTTTGCTTTTTTAGCTTTATTTCTGGTTTTGGGTTTTGATTCTATGATATTTTTGTAGGATTTATGATGGCGTCAAAACTGAATCAACTGCGTGGAAGGACCGTGGAAGTTTCAAGCATCGTGACCAAGAATGGAGGCGCTTACTACAAGCAACTGATGGAGAAGAACAAGCAATACATTCAGGATCCACCTTCTGTGGAGACTTGCCAACTTCTGGCAAACCAGCTGTTTTATACTCGCCTCGCCAGGTTTGTGATTTTGCTCTGCTCGGGATTCTATATTTTGCATTATATTGTTCTGGTTTCCTGTCCTTCAATTTATCTTTGTTGTCGGCAAGATCAAAGTTATATCTGTTAGTGGTGGTCTAATGCTTAAGCGTTGCTTTCGATTTGTGAACCATCAGCTTTATGGAGCTTTATACGATGTCATCCGAATAGAGTGAACTTGGCTGAAGGGATTATTCTTTAATTATCACCAACGAGGTCTTGAAAATCTTTGAATTACTTGGGTCGGAAATGATATCTTTCGAGAGGAAAGTAACATATTGAGAACGTTATCTTTAAGCGGAGTCTTGATATTTAGGGCATTAATGCTTCAAAAATTGATCTGGCAGTCTTGTTTCTAATATTTGTCTGTTATCTAAATATTTCATGGAGCTCTGAACTGCTATCACACTTCATTTAAATTGACTTTCAAGAGAAAATCATTGATTGGTTTAGATCGTGCCTTGTTTATCCACATACTCGCTAAATGTTCAAGAACATATTATATGAGGATATTACATGTGCTTCTTTGTCAGTGGGGGGTTGCCCTGACCAAAAGGTGGATTAATGTTATATTCTTGTTCAATTTCCAAATGAATTTAGGGAGCAAATTAATATCCCGGCAGTGCTGAGGTACCAGCAATGAATTTCAGCTGATTATCAAGATTCTACTTCTTTCTCTCGGATTGTAATTTTGGCTGATTGGTTTTTTGCTTCCTGTTCACATTTTATTTTGTCTAAATTGAAACAGTATTCCTGGTCGTTACGAATCCTTCTGGAAGGAACTTGATTCTGTGAAGCAGCTGCTGAAGCATCGGAATGAGCTGAACATTGAGAATGCTGGCATTGCCGCACTATTTGGGATAGAATGCTTTGCCTGGTTTTGTGCTGGAGAGATTGTTGGAAGAGGATTTACTCTAACTGGTTATCACGTCTAGAGTACGAGTAACAGAGGACTTCCTTCCATGGTAGCAAGTTGCATACTTTTTTTGCTACAAGGAACCGTGTTTGTAAATTCTTGGAGTTTTCTTGGGGATGAGAATTCAGCACTCTGTCTGAGCTCTTCGGTTTATCGTTTAGCATTCCAAATGAACATGAAACTCTAGGGATATTGCTTTAGCCTGAATCGAGGAAAATATTGTTCCCTTCTTCTCTTTGAGATGCAAGAAGATGAGTAGAAATTTCAAAATAAAATTACAACAGTTCATAACTACAGTGATAATCCTCTACTATTTCCTCAGACTTCAAAATAGTTGATCACAACATCTGCTCCATCTGTTTTTATCTCTATCATCTGCTTCTTGGATCATACAAACCCGATTAAAATTACACATCTCATAGAAGAATAACGGGAAAGAAAGTTGATGAGCTATATCCTTTACAGTCACAGCCAAAGGTGGTTGCATGAAAAGCATTAGGCAATTTTAATGCACTTGCCGTTGGGAGGAATTGCGATTGATTGCTTGTACAGCCCAACAAATAGACACTACGCCTATGTATATTTAAGGCCCTATATTTACTTTATTATGCTGAATAATTAGTAGCTTATAACTTGCAAAATGAGTTTACTTTATCGGATTAAGCCCAAGAATAAGAGGTCGGGCTGCAGCCGCTGTGCTATTTTTCATGTTTAATGAGCTCAAGTTGGTAATTAGGACCAAACATGTGAAAAAGACTAAATTATCCAAATTTTGTGCTTTTAGGTTATTTGTATAATAAAAATGTGTTGGGGGATTAATTAGGGAATAAGCATAATAAAACAGAAATATAGACAGAATAATATGTTATTGGCCTATTCATGTGTGTCCTTCATTGTAAATGCACACCAAAGGTCCAGGTCCAGGTCCAGTTCAGCTGTAGGTCTAGGGTTCCACTGTTTCCCGCTCTATATATCTCCTCTCCCCAGAGCATTTAGCACAAAAGAGTACTCGCCTACTCTCTGTCTATCCATGGCCGCCTCCTCCTTCTCTTTCCTCCGCCCAAGACCTTTATTTTCCACCCAAATACTCAATGTTACTCAGTATTCATAGTAATGAGAATATGATTCCTTACAACCAAATCCAAAGCAGCTCCTAAAATTACCACCGTTTGTTCATTGTTTTGGTGAGTGGATTCCGCTTCAATTCCCTTTTTTTTTTTTTCCATATTCATTTTCGCTTTTGCTTCGGGTTTTTAGGTTTTCGTTTTTTGGGTTATCTTTGAAGATTTAGTGATGGCTCCATACGAGTCAGCAGCAGGTGCCCATTCCCATGGCAACCCGTCTGCCGCTTGGAGCCTACATTGATGTTCCGGTTTGAAGATCCACGAAACCCTTTTTCTCTTGTTTCGTGATACAATAAACTGGGTATATTTCGATCGCGTTTCTGCGTATATATATTTTAACCAACAGTATAACTCGTTTGGCAATTGCTTAAATTTGGAAATATTTAGTTTGGATTTCACTAAAGGCACTCAAGTCAGACACGGATGTTTGGTTCTTATTTGCAATGACAAATCATCTTTTGCACAGTGCCGAAAGAAAAGCTATTTATCACGATTGGAGGGAGTTGTATATTTATATTAGCTTCTCTTCAAATTTGTAATAGCTACATTCTCTTTTGTATTTAAATGCTGTTATTTTTTTTCATTTTCCATTTAATTTACACTTTCGGTTTGTCCAGAAGTGTCTCTGGATTATTACTGATAAATAAAAGTTTGCAATTGGGACTTGCAAAGATTTGGTTTTTCTGTTTGGATTTGAGTATTAAGTCTCAATTATAAAGCTGAATCTGAATGGGATTAATGGGCTTAATATCTTTTGTCGTTGCTACAGTTGATGCAGTGATGAGAAGCTAACATGTAAGAAGAACCAACTTTGTGTTGGTTCTTCAATGAAATCCATTTGTTACGCTTGGCTTCTGAGCTTCAATTCATTTGCTGATATTAGTTCAGTGTCAATGTTTTATCTGTGTATGATATTAACTGTTCTTCTGCGTTCTATTACTCGGTGCTGCTGCTCATTTTCTCCGTTTTCTTGCTACAGATGATGTAAAATTGTGTACATTTCTCCTTGAAACTCATTGAATTGTTGAAGCCTGGAATTATTTGGATCGGCCAGCCCTCAACCATAGTCATCAATGCCAGATTAGACTCTTGGTCATAGAAGAGCACATCCGAAAATAAAATTCCTGGAAATTGTATATTGCAGGACTCCAATAGGAACAACATACTGCAAATGTCAAAGCAAACTTGCTTCATTTCTATGAATGCAAAGATGCGATTTTTGAGTTATAATATTTTGAAGAATGGGGATCAACCCATTATATGACAAAGTTATTTAATTTGTGAAGTGATAGAAATAAGAATAATATGTGGTATTTCAATTTAGAAGATGGAGATGATAGAAATTATGCCTTGTGTGATTTAGAAAAAAGAAATTATGTTGAATCTTGTATTTGAATGTGACCCTCTCATTAGTAATCAAATTAATTCATGGTATAATTTGAAATAGATATTGGATTCATTTTATTAAAAACTATGGAATCACGTGGTATATAATAAATAATATTTCAAATAAATGATTTCCTCATGAAAGTGAATTTTTAAATAAGAATCAATAAATCACATTTAAATATAAATTAATAAATCAGATTTCCCCAAAAAAAGAAAAACCAATATAAGGTATTAAAATATTGATTTAGTAGTATTAGTATAACAACTGTATACCCCTCAGAAAAAAAAAAAAAGAATAACAACTGTATCTAGAGAATTTTTTTAATTTTTTTAATCTCAGTGTAGAATGTTAGATAGATTTTTTTTTTAATATTTATTCGTAACTTTTTTCACAGGGAGTAAAACAACACAATCCTATAATTTGTTGAATTTCATATTTAACATTATGAAATACGATGGATTCAGAGACTATCCAGGGTTGAGAGAGACGGCGCAACAAATAGTGTGCGATGTTGCATAAGAAGACAACTAAGAAAAATCCGAGCATGTAGACCGCAATGGTGGCGAGTCTGTAGGTCATGAGGCCGCCCGTGCATAGGGCATTCGTCATTTGATCGATGTTCATTTCTCTTATGTCTATATTTATCTAGTTAAAGATTTATAATTCTGTACAGTATTGGTTTTTGAGATGAATGAATCTTACGTTTCTTGACTAGAAGGGATTTATTTGTTGGGGAAAAAAAGATGGAATTTGATTTCTTGAATGATATATTATGACGAGAGTCTCTTGTTTCTTCACTCTAACTAACTATATATGTACGTGGAATGAGGTGTTCATGTGGTCAGGAGGAGACTTCAAATATACCATGCATGCAATATATATAGTTAAAACTAAAACAGATATATTATTTTTAAGGGTTAATTACACTTAACCTCCAAACTTATATGTTCCTCCAAAAAAATATATATTATATTTTATTACACATTAAGTCCCTCTGAAAATGTCAATAACTAGTTGACGAAAGACAATGTTATTTTATTGCGAGAGAGTGTAGTGTTTTTGTTGATTCTGCTCATTTTATGAGTTCTTCCCTCTATTGGTTTAGGATGAGAGCAACCATCCTCAATGCTGTTTATTATCATACTCCGGCCCCTTGATGATTTAAATAATATATATTCTCCATTTATGAGTAAATTTCTTTTTTTAGAATTTGAATGGAAAATATTAACTCAACAAAAAATTACATAAATTTTCAATTTTATTTTTTATTTAGCATTCTCCTATATGCTTATAAGGTAAATGTGATACATACAAAGTCGAAACGATATAGCTGTACTAAAATATTATTCACGAGTTATAATCATTGGATTGAGAGTAGCACATGAATGAAAAAACTAATTATTGACATTTTAAGAGGGACTTTAATGTGTAATAAAATATAATATATTTTTTTGGAGGAACATATAAGTTTGGAGGTTAAGTGTAATTAACCCTTAAAAATAATATATCTGTTTTGGTTTTAACTATATATGCTGCATGCATGGTATATTTGAAGTCTCCTCCTGACCACATGAACACCTCATTCCACGTACATATATAGTTAGTTAGAGTGAGAAACAAGAGACTCTCGTCAGAATATATCATTCAAGATATCAACTCCATCTTTTTTTCCCCAACAAATAAATCCCTTCTAGTCAAGAAACGTAAGATTCATTCATCTCAGAAACCAATACTGTACAGAATTATAAATCTTTAACCAGAGAAATATGGACATAAGAGAAATGAACATCGATCAAATGACGAATGCCCTATGCACGGGCGGCCTCATGACCTACAGACTCGCCACCATTGCTGTCTACATGCTCGGATTTTTCTTAGTTGTCTTCTTATGCAACATCGCACACTATTTGTTGCGCCGTCTCTCTCAACCCCGGATAGTCTCTGAATCCATTGTATGCATCTCTCTCTCTCTCTTGATCATGATTTGTATCTAGCTATTGCTGTTGTTTGCTTTTGTGAATGGCATTATCTGATGAGAATTAGGACTTTATACGATGCAATGCAATGTTACTCAATTGATAATTATATATAATTGTGATGATTGGGAATGATGGTTGCAGGTAGGGCTGGTACTTAGCAATATACCGTTCATACGCAAGCATGCGGCTGGGGTACAAAGTACTTTACATTACATAGTAGACGGTGCAATGGTTGTCCACATGTTTGTGGTAGGCCTAGAAGTTGATCCTAATATATTTCTTGAGATTCATCTCCCAGAAGCAAAAGTGGCTTATACTGGAGTTCTCACTACTTTTGTGTTGGCTGCTTTGCTTACCCCTTTCCTTGATGTTCCTGAGGGAAACGTAAACAGCGTGCCGTTGAATCTCTGCCTCTCTGTTGTTGTTTCTAGCACAGCCAGTCCATTACTAACAAGGCTAATAACTGATCTTAAGATTGGCAAGTCTGATATAGGCAGATTCGTCGTGTCAGCTGGGGTTCACACTGACCTAGTTTCCACCCTCCTAATCTGCGTCGGCTGTATTATCTTCGACCCTACTCAAACATTCAAGTATCGAACAGTGAAAGCTATTCTTCTCATGGTTTCTCTCCTCGTCATTGAAACGGTTTTAGCAGCAAAGTTGACTCCTCTGATCTTCAACTGGGTGAACCGTGAGAATCCTGAGGGGAAGCCGATGAAGGGCTCGCATTTGATCCTGGCAGTGGCTTTTGTGGTCACGGTATGTTGCTTTCCGCCAATTTGGGCGGGTTATGATAAAGTTTTGAGTGCGTTTTTGGCGGGTGTTTTTATGCCCAGAGATGGGAGGATAGCGAAGATGATGATCAGCAAGGTGAACTATTTCTTTGGTGCTATCCTCTGCCCACTTTTCTTCTTTTGGGTGGGAACAGAGGCTCAGCTGAGTAAGTTTGAGGCCGGCAATTGGGTATCATGGGGAAAGTTGTTTTTCACTTTCTTCATTGCAACTGGTGGGAAAGTGCTTGGTTCATGGCTTTCAGGGCTGATGCTAGGATTTCACTGGTATGATTCTATTGCCACTGGATTGCTGTTGAGCATCAAGGGCCATTTCCATGTCTACTTGGCTATAATGGCCTCCACTGTAAGCCGCCTCCTTAGAGTTGTTTTTTAAGCCTTGGGAAATCATGCTGTACATTTGTCAGACTGTTGAATACTTTACCTGATCAACATTAACTTTGAAACACAATGCAGACGAGTCTGACAAGTATCTCCACAAGCGTTTCCATGGTATTCGCAACCTTCCTGACCATCATCTACACACCACTGGTTGTGGCAAACATCATTCAACGTGCAAGAAAACGCTCCCCAACTCAAAGAATGGCGCTCCAATGGCTCAATCCCTCAAATGAGCTTCGTGTTCTGCTCTGTGTCCACGGCCCACAAAACATCTCGTGTGCCACTAACTTCATGGCAATTTCTCGAGGGCCAGTCGAGCCAGGGATCTTGGTTTATCTCACGGACATGGTAGAACTAACAGATGTAGTAGCGGCCACATTGAGACACAATGATGGCGTGGATACTGTGAGTGTGACTGATCCTACTGTTATGCAAATGAGGGAGCAGGTAACTAATGGAGTGAACGCTTACCTGAGCCAGGATGGAGACGGAATCATTCTTAAGCGAATGCTTGCACTTTCTACACTGAGTAGCATGCACCAGGACGTGTGCATATTAGCAGAGGACTTGATGGTTTCTCTCATAATATTGCCATTTCACAAGCAACAAGAAGAAGGCGGAAGGCTCAATCTGGGCCATTCTGGCTTCCGTCATGTCAATCGAAAGGTATACGCAATGTAGCTTTGTTCAGTTCCATGCTAAGTAATATATATATACTACAAGAAACCAGTCAACAAGTGAAAATTGCCTTAATCCCACCACATCAATAGGCAAGCATAAATTCTCCATGTGTAACAAGTTTTGTCATTCCACAGATTCTTCGACACGCCCCATGCTCAATCGGAATTTTAGTGGATCGTGGTCTCGGTGCAACAATAATATCAAGATCATCAGTATCCCTCCATGCAGCAGTGATCTTCATAGGTGGTAAAGACGACCGTGAGGCGCTGGCATATGCAGGCCGGGTGGCATGTCACCCGGGGGTAAAGCTGACAGTCATAAGGTTCCTCTTAGAAGCCACTGGGGATAGTATGTCATCACTAATCACCATAGCGAAATCCAACACCTCGGAAAATCAAGAGGAAATGAGGGTTGATGATGAGTGCTTTGCTGACTTCTATGACAGGCATGTGGCTGGAGGGCAGGTGTCTTACATGGAGAAGTACCTCGAAAATTCAGGGCAGACTTTCTCCACTTTGAGGTCCCTTGAAGGGCAATATGGTCTCTTCATTGTGGGGCGAGGCGGGAGGGTGAATTCTATCTTGACAGTGGGCATGAGTGACTGGGAGGAGTGCCCGGAGCTAGGCCCCATTGGAGATATTCTTTCTGCTTCGGACTATTCAGTGACCGCCTCTGTTTTGATCATACAGCAACACAGTCTGAAGGGTGACATAGATGGCCTCCAAGAGGAGTTTTCAATCATGTAAAAGTAAGGAGGATAGAAATTGTGGGAAAGAAACATAGGATTCTGTGTAGAGGCAAAGGAACTTGTGTACAGAAATGTAAGCAAAAGACTTGGGATACTGTAACTTGAAACCCCAACGAGTTGTTTTGGCTCACACTTCACGTCTTAGTTAAGCTGCCTATAGCAGAAAGTAGCTTAAAACACATTTCTTCAGAATTTAGATCATTCATCAAGATACCAGTTTGATGTGTTGCTCCTTTATCATTCTCTGCTCCAAAATTATGTCAGTACAGCTTTTGTGCTTCGAAACGGTCAGATCCAGGCAAGTTAACAAAGTGGAGATCCAGTTTTCCTCGCAAAAATATTTGGATTAAGATCCAGATACATAAGAGTGTACATAGTACAACAAGACTTAAAGCCAGTGTCAAAAATTATTTCATCCCTCGACTTATAAAAAGCAACCAGAGCTCTAATCTAGCAAGCTGGGGGCACACATTTTGCCGCCTCCCTAACATATATAATGGCAGACGCAGCAGACCTGGTTGCCTCAACTTCACTCACAAGCCAGGTATTGGGAATTGGGTTGTCAGTGCCTCCACTCTTCTTTGCAGATCAGACACCCGGTCAACCAATGGAAAGCTCGGAGAAGTCACAAATTTCATAAAATCTTGGAGCTTAGACCCGGAAACAGATTTCTTTGCTTCTAGAGTAATTTGCACACCTTCATGAATAAAATCTGCAACTGAGATGAATTCATTTTCACCAAAGCCTCTGGTAGTCATGGCAGGTGAACCTATGCGTATACCACCAGGTACTAATGCACTTTTATCACCTGTAGTGTAAGGTGAAAATTGGCATAAGGACAAAAGTAAAGAGTGTCTCAACTATAACAAGTTTTGTATAGTACATGACATCAAGAAGTCAAATTTTATAGACTCACCAGGTACAGAGTTCTTATTGAGGGTTATTGATGCCATATCAAGAATTTTCTCCACTCTAGCACCATCAATGCCCTATTCAGACAGCAGAAGGTTTATAGAAAATAATCAAATGGCAACATCTTTTGAAGTATTAAGCCAAAACTAAAGAAACTCAGTCAACTACTCGACAAAATATTCTCGAGTATTTGATCTCACAGGGAGACACCAGTTGCCAATATATTTCTGCATCTCCCAACATTCCCAAGTATAAACTGGTAAGTGTTATGGGGATTTGCCTAGGCAGTTATAATGATTATTGCAGTGATGCACAGGGTTAAAAAAGACAATGAAAGCTAAATGCTTACTAAGGGGCGAAGATCCACAAGAACCAAATGGTTATCACTCCCTCCAGAAACCAGTTTGTATCCCAAATCCATTAATCGACTTGCAAGAGCTCTACAATTAGAGACCACCTACATGATGAAACAATGGTGTCAAAATAAGCAAACATGCAGGGACAATTGATCAGCAAAAATTAATGGTTGATACCTTGTTTTGATAAGCCTTGAACTCTGGTGATTTTGCATGCTTCAGACAAACGGCAAGGCCCCCAATTGTGTGATTATGTGGACCTCCCTATCAACAAATAAATACGTCAATAACCAAAAAACAAACTTATATTTAGAATATCAGGCGATAACTGTATTGTAGTCAGGCAAGGTAATAACAAGCAAGAAGAGCATTCCCAGACCTGGAGACCTGGAAAAACAGCGTTGTTAATTGCAGATTCTAAATCAACTCCCAGAACAGGATCCTTCTTGAAAAATATCATGCCACCTCTTGGACCCCTAAGAGACTGAAGAAACATATCCAAGTTATGCTCCCAAAGTACTTGGTATACAGTTGTAGAAATCAAATTGGTGGAAAAGCAACTCAGGAAGCACATTAAACTCCCCAAAGTGGGTGTACAGGCTTGGGCAAGTTTACAAAATTAAAAATTCATCCAAGAATCAAGTTCACCTTATGTGTCGTAGTTGTTACAATGTCACAGTACTCAAAAGGATTAGCAACAACAGAAGCAGAAACGAGTCCACTAATATGAGCCATGTCCATCATAAGAAAAGCACCAACAGCATCTGCAATCTTCAGTGTAGATCAACTAGTCAGGCACTAACAACCAAGTAGACAAAAAGAATGTACTGGTATCAAGTGATTTTTATCGACAATAAACATGAAATTGTACCTTTCTCATGCGAGGATAGTCAAAATCTCTTGGATAAGCGCTAGCACCAGCTATAATAAGTTTTGGACGAAAGAGGGTTGCTGTCTTTTCAAGCATGTCATAGTCAACTAGGCCTATATAAACAAGTTTTAAACCAGAAAGAGGTTATAGTTAATCTATGAGAACAAAGCAACCCAACACAATGTTCATAAAATTATTATGAAACCTGTAGACTCATCCAGCCGGTATGGCATAGATTCAAAATAAATAGATGTGCCTGACACCCGTCTCTTGGGAGTCATGAACCCATGCGACAAGTGTCCACCATGAGGTAAATCCAAACCCTGAAGTCGATCAAAAACCTATTAAAGGTAACTCCATAACTCCAAATTTTGATGGAAGTAGCTGGAAGACAACATTAATTACCATTATGCGGTCATGTGGACGAAGAATTGCTGTGTAAACTTCAAAATTAGCTGGAGAACCAGACAATGGTTGAACATTTACGCCCCATTTCTCTCCATCCAAATTAAATGCTGCAAGAGCTCTTTCTTGACAAAGAATCTCAAGTTCATCAATGTATTCGTTGCCACCATAATATCTAGAGCAAAAAAGATGTAGTAAGGCACCACTGACAGAATTCAAAATGATTCAAAGGGCTTATTCTTGCATTAAGACCTGCTTTGTCATGCATACAACTTACCTTTTGCCAGGCAATCCTTCAGAATATTTATTAGTGAGACAAGAACCAACTGCTTCCATAACAGCTCGAGATGTAAAATTCTCTGAAGCAATCAGTTCCAAGCTTCTAAATTGACGATTCTTCTCTTTATCAATAATGGTGCGGACTTCAGGATCAGCTTCACTCAAGCCGTAGTCCACAAAGCTGCTTCCAGGACCTAATTATTTCATTTCATAATTCTCAAACGCAAACTTCAAAGAATTCCACAAATGGAAAATTACTGGAAAATCCAGTCAATCTACAGATACACAATTGTACTGAGGGGAAACAGAAATGAGCTGGAAGCCAAAATTATTACTACCTCCAATTTCAGGGATAGGAACAGACACAGAAGAAGGAGGCTTCCCAGTGATTAAGCTCCCTTCTAGTTGAGACGACCTACAAGGCTTGATGGAACTCAGTTTTACATGATTTGGGCATCCAGTGATACCAAGCCATTTCGAGGGGAATAATGATCCCTTGGGCCCCAAAGGCTGTTGAATAGAATTCATCATTGCTGGTCCCCCACAAGCCTGCATGCTGGCGCGCTCTCAACACAGTTCACACAAAAAACTCTATATTCAAATGAAATGCTCACCCGATGAATAAAATATAAGAAATTGAACTCGCAAACAAACTTAATCCAGAACTCACATGCATAATTATTAATCTTACTGATCCCAAATCATCTAAATGGATTGTTTGGCACAATAAGCTAAATCTCATCTTCCTGGAACAAAATATTAAATGCCACAATTTATATTAGCTTAGCCGGATATAATTTCCTTTAAAAGCAACATATATGAGAAGGCCTCAATCAACAAAGAAACTGGAATTATACTAAACTACGAGTTATTAGGTGACAAAACTTGGCATGAATCAACAGTTGATTGTCTAAGGATGTTCAGCAATGAAATTAGATAGACCTAATAAAGGGTCTGAAATGGAACTTAATAAGGCTAGCTCAAAAGTAAAATTCCTGAACTTCTAAAGTAGCTTCGCGACTAATTCAATATAACAAATATTTGAGAATTTAGAACCTCAAACAACTTGAGAAAGCAGACTAACTAACAAATGATTTGCTGAATGCAACGCCTCAACATTTCCCCCCGACGTTGCATATAAACCAGCTGCAAATACGCCAAAAACTACTGAAAAACGTTTTGGTTTAACTCCTGAAGCCGGGAAGCCCTTAGGTAACAAATTGGGAAAAACTAGGAAAAAAAGATAAACAAAATTGAAAAAGAATGATAAGCTAATTTCGATTTTTCGGATTAGATTCCCGATTACTTTGCTTAAGGTACATGTAAACAACCAACAAAACAAAAACGAAGTGGAAAAGAACCTAACGTGATTCCCCTTCTCCGTTGCAGCTGAAGAATCCTTCCCCAAAATCTACTTTCCCAATTAGGATGACAAAAATTTGTAGCGTTGGGTTTTCTTCTTATCAATATGACACGGTTGAGCGAATATAAGAGTGAGAAGTGTTAAACAGAAAACCTAGCTGCGAACAAAAGTGCGCGCCGCTATGTCGTGTGACTGTCTCTTTTCCAGATTATATAGCTATACTATTTTCTATACCAACTCATTTGGCGTAAGAATATCTTAATAAATAATTGTTCCTTTTTATTATATTAGTTGTTGTGGCATTATTTACATTTATAAAATATATTATAAATAAAAATAAAATTATAAATCAACACATTATATTTAAAATAAATAAATAAATAAAATAAAATAAATTTAGAAATATTATAGACATAAAAAAAATATTATGTAGGTAAATTTTTCATTTTAATATAAATATATAGTATAAATTATATGGATGAAAAAATGAATTAATCTGAATAGGTTAGTTGAAAATTTAATCGGACATTTTTTGTAATTTAAAAAATTAGTACCGTGGTGTAAGTAATTTTTATTTATGAATAAAATATAAATTTTTTTATATAATATAGATATAGTATATAATCTATAGATAACAGTTTAAGTTGTGGCCTCGGAGGTAGACAATTATGAGGTCTGTAATATTGGGTCTTAAGACCCTCCAGGTAAGCCCAACTTATTTGGGCTTTACAATGAGGATACATAGAAGAGGCCCATTTTACTTTTTAGTCAAGCCCGTAAACAATAACAGCGGCACAATAAGGGAGGATAACGGGCCGCCCTCTTTGTTGAACAGGCCCATTTTGGAACTTGTTGGATTTTTGTCAAGCCCATTAACAAGATGTGGCCCAATAGTGGAGGATTATGGACCACACGATTATTAAAAACCACCCATTGTAGAATTTGTTCGGCTTTTAGTCCAGCCCATTAACATTCTATGTGGCCCTATAAGGGATGGTAATGGGCCGCACAATTTTTTATATCAGGCCCATTTAATAACTTGATGGGCTTTTAGTCAAACCCATTAGTAATATGCGGGGCCCAATACGGGAGAGTAATGGGCCACTCCATTCCTATAACAGACCCACTTTATAACTTGATGGGCTTTTAATCGAACCCATTTGCAATATGCGAGGCCCAGTAATGGAGGGTAATGGGCCGCACCGTTCCTATAACAGGCCCACTTTAAAACTTGTTGGCCTTTAGTCAAGCCCAACAACATTCCTGTGGCCCAGTGACGGATACTAATGGGCCGCATATTTTGATACAGGCCCATTTCAGAATTTGATGGGCTTTTAGTCAAACCCATTTGCAATATGGGTGGCCCAACAAGTGAAAGTAATGGGCAACATCATTCTTAGAACAGGCCCACTTTAGAAAACTGTTGGGCTTTTAGTCCAGCCCATTAACATTCTATGTGGCCCTATAAGGGATATTAATGGGCCGCACAGTTTTTTACAGCAGGCCCATTTCAAATTTGATGGGCTTTTAGTCAAACCCATTTGTAATATGCGGGGCCCAATAAGGGAGAGTAATGGGCCACGCCATGACCCACTTTAAAACTTGATGGGCTTTTAGTCAAACTCATTTGCAATATGCGAGGCCCAATAAGGGAGGGTAATGGGCCGCATCGTTCCTATAACAGGCCCACTTTAAAACTTGTTGGCTTTTAGTCAAGCCCAGCAACATTGCTTGTGGCCCAATGGAGATAGTAACGGGCCGCACATTTTGATACAGGCCTATTTCAGAATTTGATGGGCTTTTAATCAAACCCATTTGCAATATGGGTGGGCCAATAAGTGAAAGTAATGGGCAGAGCCATTCTTAGAACAGGCTCACTTTAGAAAATTGTTGGGCTTTTGGCCAAGCCCATTAGCAATCTGGGTGGCCCAATAATGGATAGAAATATGCCGGGTGATTTTTGAACCGGCCCATTTTAGGAGTTATTGGGGTTCTGGTCAAGCCCATTAACAATATATGTGTCCCAACAATGGAGAGTAATGGGCCAAGCTTTTCTTTTAGAACAGGCCCATTGTAGAACTTCTAGGGCTTTTAGTCAAACCCATTAACAATCTCCGTGACCCAACAAGACTAGAATGGGCTGCGCTATTTTCAGACTTGACGATTCTGTAAAAGAAGTGGGAAGTGAGGGAGACATTTATTATAACTAATTTTCATTGTACGCGTATAAAGAAAATATCATGTAGGATATGATAAAAAAATTATAAAAAAATAAATTATAACAATAAATTATAATAAATGTGAAGAATTAAGGTGAGAGAGGAATATGGATGGATAATTAAGAAAAATAAATAATTATGAAATTATTAAAAAAATATTAAAACTACTAAATTGACCAAATTTTTTTAGGGAGAATAAATGAAATGAAGGGTAAATCTAGACATTCTAAAGTTGGTACGCCAAATAAGTTTCTTTTTATAAGAGTATAGATACTTGCGGGAACCGCGTACGACGATATCTAGTATTATAAAACATAAATCAATCCATCATTTTTTTTTAAATGAATTTAGAATCTTCCACACAGTAAAAATAGGATAAATAGAACGAAATATTTTGAAATTTGACATAATTACAAAAATCCCTTTATTGTTTGAACAATTATCAATACTTTATTAATTTTAATGATTGTCTAACAATTAGCTCAATTCATCAGGTTTTCATTCATTTTTTATGGTGAACCGACCAAAATACCATTGTGAATTAAAAATTATAAAATTATTTATTTTTTTAAAAAATTAATTTTTTATGAACTAAGTGGATAATTATTTTTATAATTTTTAGAATTTTTTCATCCATATTGTTTGATTTTGTATAAGTTTTAAATTTTAAAAAAAATATAATGAGGGTAAAGTTGACAATTTCATACATCTATTAAAAAATTACATAATTTTATCAAATATTAAATGGTATTCATCATTTTTAAAACAATGAGAAATATTTATAGTTATGTCAAAATTTTACAATTTTACCCATAAAATTATTGATATAATAAATGTTACAGACTACTATTTATGGAGTCACAAAGTACTATATGTGGTGTTACAAAACGAAGTGTACTAACATCATTACGTCATCTTTATGTACGTAATAAATAAATATTTTTTTAAAATATGTTATAAATAAAAATAAAATATAAAATTAACACATCATTTTTTTTCAAAAAAAAAAATTGACATAGCGATGTCACAACATCAAGTGAAAAATATCTTTAATTTTTATATTATTTTAACTATCATAATTAAAACTTATAATGCATTGTTTGGTTTGCTTTTCGTTAGCAGTCATACCATGTGGCCGCATTCAGAGTGAGAAGTCGCTAAGCTTAACGTCTTCCTATTTATATTTTTGTTGAACTTTCAATCACCATTCTGTGTTCTTTCTGTTTCTGATGAATTTAACAACCTACGGGTGGCTTCGTTTGCATTTTTAAGGAGCAATTACCAATAATTTATAACCAGTAATTCACCATTTGTTGTAATAAGAAGAATATCTGATTCAATAGAAATACTGAGAACGACAAAAGGCACATCAACAGACAGCAAGCAGAGTTCATATTATATAAGCCACTTTACATACCAAAGTCGGGATCTTGACTTGAGAACTGAAATTGGCTGGAAGTTCTTAAGATCCTCTCAACCATTTAAGAAGTTGATGGTGTAGACAAGGCACGACACTTAAAATGGTAGAGAAGATGAAAGTTTCTGAACTTTTGGTGAAAATAGAATGGCCATTTTACATTTCCATTGAGCTATGTATATCTCATGATGAGATTTACATCAGAAGCCATTGATCAAAGGAGCTCCAGCTGTAGATAGATGTAAAACCTCACTCCACCTGCGAGAGGCCGCCACCAGTCTCGGCATGTGTTCTGTACATGGATATAGCATTTTGAGATTGATCAGCTAACTCATTAGAACCAAGGTCAAAATACAACACAATCATGCGGGCTGTCATTAAGCTTTTGGTACTAGTTAGCATTCTTTACTACTGAAGAACCCTAGAGATACTAGAAGACACCAAAAATTCAAAAGTTCCCAGGCAAAACAATGACCAAGTCTCCAATAATTAAGATTTCATGCTACCAGGTATATGTTTTGAGCAAGTTTGACACATGGAAAAGCTAATATAAAATGCAATGCCATACGACAATGTCACAGTGAGATGACCTCTAGTTAACTTATCTTGGTAAAGAGTCATAACTCACTTGTGATCTGAAGGATTTGGCATGAGTTCATAGACTATTGTCGCAACAACATCCCTCTTCAGCTGCATGCAATTGAAATTGAATCAGCTTAAGGGGAAGGGAGGAACGAATTCAAAGTTTGCAACCAAAAGTACCTGTGTTGCTTCTCCTTTCAACCCAATGTAATGTATTTGAGTTGTGTCGCCACCGAAATTATCTGGAAAATGCAAAGTGATGTTTCCCACACTTTGAAATCTTGAATATCTGTTGAGTATAAACATTATAGTGTCAGCAGCTCAAAACTGATAAAAACATCCAAGCTATCAGATTTTGAAACTTTATCTGCAGAATCGGATCTTTATATTAGAAATGGCAACTAAATCTATAGAAGCTTTATAAGACGCCAACTAAAACTTAGGACAGGAAACCTCACCTTGTCTGGTATTCCAAAACTCCTTGTAAATTTTCCACCAAGTCCCACTCCTAAGATGATAAAATAAATTATCTAAGCAAATAATTATAAATAGAACAGTTGAAAAAGTTATAAGATTCCAGCAAACCTGAACAGGTTGCATGTTTTGAGCATCCGAAAAATCAATACCATCACGATTGATAAACCTACATTTTACCAGAAATATAATAGTTCAGGCAACAAAAAGGAAGTTGTGATAAGGAGCTTTAACTAATAGGGGAACCGAAGACATCACAATTAAGCATATATAACTCGACACATGATAAATATAAATTATATAATACACCTAAATGACATCGCCTACTGCTACACATAAAATGGAAAACTGTTATAGTAAACTAAAATGAATTAAGTGTAAGCCACTAGAACTCACGCTCTCATCTTTGCGGGACTTGTTCCATCCGCACCACCAACAATTGAAATGCTCTTGAGCTTAACATCTGATGTAAATCTATACAGGCGCTCATCAGTTAGTGGAAACTGAGCAAATTTCAGTAAAAATGAATGGACAAGCCAGAACAACCAGATTAAGATTAAAATTTATTCGATAACATAATAACAAGATCCCCAATTCCATATTCCCCATAATTTGCAAGCGTGTCTTCTTAGTAGTAGAAATTCTCATCAAGTCTACAAAACGTGGATTTATGGACTCCCCAAAACGTAAAACAATAAATCCATCAATCCAAATTTCAGAGTATCACATAGTAGAACGTTTGTTCAGCTTTTTGGTTATATGAGCTCAAAAGCAACTTTGTTATCTGCAAAGGCTTTTATTATGTACATACATGTGCAGCCTTAAAGGCCCATTTCTTTCTCAATGGAAAAAAGGAAATGTTATTTACTTACGGAATAAAGACAATCAATTCAGGATCTCCTTCATTGCTTTCCAAGTAACCCTGTCAGAGTTGAGATAAAAATTTAAATATTTGATGAGATTAGCTATTAAAGATGGCAACCAATATAAGGTTTATAAAGCATAAAAAGTAATTCTGCATGCAAAATCCTTCCATATTTGCGACAATGACTCTGTACACACAAATCTGTAGATTGAAAACCACTATTGGATTGATTTAAACAATACATGTGCTATATTCAACTATGAACGCATATACTCAAATGCAACTGCTGCATTTTGTGAGGATCAATATTAGACACGATGGGAAAAAATGTTCGCAAATATCGGAATACCTCTGAGGAGTTAAGACGCTGCTCCCAAGCTCTGAATATTGACTTCACACTTCCAGAAACAGCTTCATTCAGTGCAGATACCTTTGGGACATGCAAACTTTTTGGTCATTTGCTCGCTTAAAAGGCATAAGATAATTCTTTGATGAGACAGAAGGTAAAACAGCAATCCAGCAGGTTCCCACTTACAGATTCTAGACTAATCACCGAACGTAAAATTCATAGAGAAGAAAAACGTTAACAAAACATGAAAACAGTTGTATACATCTCAATTTATCACACACAGGATGTAGAAATATCCATATATATACCACTAACTAAATTAAAGATAATTATAATAACAAACAGAAATCGAATACTTAATTGCAAACAAGGAGCAAGAACTTTTATAACAGAAGTTCAAAAAAGACCATAACTAGTGCAAACACAAGGCTTCAGGACACAGATATAATCCCTCCTTGTCCTCAATGTAGGGACTTGGATATAGCCCTATCACATACACTCACCTAAATATGCAGCTAGGTAAACAAAAATAACAAACATCAGTATCCCTATAAGTTCCACATTATCCATGACAGATGTTTAATGCTTCATATCTCCATCCACACCCTACTTCAAAACCAGAAAAATGATATAGACAAGTCATATTCCCCGGATTTCAGGACAACTACCTGCCTAACCATTTCCTACGCTTATGAATTGATTATTAGAATAACTAAAGACTTCAAATCATGGTAATACACCACAAATGATTGAGACGACGAAGTTCCTGCGCCGAAACAAATAATTTGTACAAAAATCAATACCGCTAACTATTACAGCAAAAATTGGCAGTTCAAAAACACGAAATGACACTTCAATGTGAACATATCAGAACCGGTAAAGTTTTTACATGATTAAGAATCAGAATCTACAATAATGAAATTATGCAAAACCTAATGTAAAACTCCAGGAAGATAAAGGAGGAAACCTTGGAGAGATCTACGTGCTTGTAGAGAGACCAGTCCGAGGAGCAATCGTGCTCTTCGCAGCTGTGATCGTGCAAGCATGCCATTTTTCAGCTCGGCGTGCGTGTGATTTCTTAGAGGTGGCTGGCAGAGAAATTTCGAGGGTTTTTTCTTCTACGGTTTATGATGTGAGGGCTTAAATGAGATTTTGCATCGGGGTTACGCAAGGAATCTTTTGGCCGGAAAGGAAATTCTGTATGAGTTCCCCTTGACAAACTTTTCAAATGACGAAATTACCCTTCAAACCAGCATAACAACACCCAAAAATCTCTCGGCACACGAAAAAACAGAAGAGAACTCAGAGATGGAAGTGACGGAGGTCCAGAGCTTCCACCTACCGCCGGGAGGCCCTTCAGCTCTGCCGGGACAGGGCGGCGCCGGCGGATTTTCACTTCCAGCTGCCCGATTTTCAAGCGAGGACATACTATTTTGCATCGACGTGGGCCCGGAAACTATGGTGGAGATGAAAGTGAACGGGCCGAATGGGCGGCCCTACACCAGATTAGAGTCTATAAAGCAGGCTATAATGCTTTTCGTCCATGCTAAGCTCACCATCAACCCCGATCACCGATTCGCCTTCACCGCCCTCTCGAAATCTACTTATTGGGTATTCATCTCTTGCTTGTTCTAGTAGTGTTATTCTCTATCGCTACCACATTGCTGTACTTATTTTTCCCTATTCCGTAGGCAAAGATATCTTGGTAATGTTGTTAGCAGTTGACTTGATGACATGATTACTTGCATATGCAATGATTTACGAACCAAATTGTTTAGCACGGATCCCCCTATTCCCAAGCACCAATGGGTCTATAAGATTTTGAATAGAGGCACTTGTCAATACTCATTCTATTGTGTGACAAAGGATTTATGTTTATGGATGGAGACATTATTTGGTATATGCAGACACATTGGAAATTATTCATTTCTCAGCATGTTAGTTTGCAAAGAAGTCGCAATATATCAGAGTGGATTGGAAATTTTATGCAGTTGTTAACTATGTCTGAAACTTGTACTTATTTGTGTTTGGCTTACTACCATTATACCTTCTGCTTGCATGTTTAGCTGGTATGAAGTTCAAAATGGACTGTCTGGCAGTGACTTGTGTACGTAATATGCTAAGGTCGGATGCTGCCGCATTGCCTGTTTTCGGCTTCAGTTTTCTGTTTCTACTTCTTTGTAAGGATTTATGAACTATGAAGAGAATTTTGTTCTGTACCTCTGCTTCTAGTCTGAAAATTGACCTCTGAGGTTTCGCAAGTCACACATCGACTAACTGGGCTTAGTTTTCTGTTGTGACTGAAAAGAGTTTGACCCAATTATTACTATAAATGCCTCATTATCAGCATGCTATTTTGATATCAGGCTGCAGCCATTGACAATACTCAGGATAACGCAATCCAAAAAAAACCAAATTTTGTGGAGTTTTAAGATGCTTATTGTCCTAGTTGGATATTTCAAGTGGGGTAAATAAACTACTGTTTTTTAACCATATGGTTCTGATTTCCTGCTTTGTTCTTTGTAAAGCTCCGAAAAGATTTCAGCAGTGAAGTTGACTCAGCAATTGCTGCTTTGCGAGGACTCTCAGTGGATTCATCTTCCAGTCATGCAGATCTCACTCAGCTATTTAGAGTAGCAACTCATGAAGCTAAGAAATCTCGTGCACAAAACCGGATATTCCGCGTGGTAAGTAACCATGAATTTAACTTGTTTCGTTGAGCAAACTAGTGCCAATTCCCTGTTTGACTGCAAGTGTGGAAAGTTAGTCATTCTGTTCGACTTTGGCATTTAGAGTGCTGGATAGTTATTCAATCCATTTTCATGAGGGATCAATTTCTAGTGAAGTTCGTTATGCAAAGTGATAGAATAACGCCTCTTTTTTTCTTACTATCAATGGAATCTCTGTTCTGTACTTTTCTGACAGCTGCCAACGGTGTCATTTGGGCCTCAGATTTGTTCTTGATTTTCACTTCATCTAGTTCGTTTTATTTTCTTTGAAGCATATCTGTAAGACAGTGGTGGACCTTCTGGTTTCTTGAATTCTTTATCTTCTCCTGATTTATGTGACTCCCCAACCGTGCAAAATATTTACCTGTATTCTGTTGTTGTTCTTGATTTTCACTTCATCTAGTTCGTTTTATTTTCTTTGAAGCATATCTGTAAGACAGTGGTGGACCTTCTGGTTTCTTGAATTCTTTATCTTCTCCTGATTTATGTGACTCCCCAACCGTGCAAAATATTTACCTGTATTCTGTTGTCCCAGATCTTGCTCTATTGTAGGTCGTCTATGCCACCACAATATCAATTGCCTTCAACTCTGAAACTCTTCACCTTGGACGTTATGTACCTCCATGACAAACCTGGACCAGATAATTGTCCACAGATGGTATATGACACTCTGGTTGAGGCCCTTGAACGTGTCAGTGAGTTCGAGGGCTTCATATTTGAAAGTGGTCAAGGGTTGACACGATCCCTTTTCCGTCACATGTGTGTGCTGCTATCCCATCCTCAGCAACGTTGCATGCAGGATGAGATGGATGTGCCCAAGTCTTTGACAAAGAAATCTCCTGTAGCAGAGACAGCACAAGGAGATGATAGTGTTGTCTCCAGCCAATGAGGTGAATTCTCATTAATCTAGAAACCAAGACTTTATGCTGTGAAATACTTCTGTTTGTCGTCAATGAACCCTGTAGGTTTCTGCAGTAAAATCCAGATATGTATCTGCGAATTTATCATTGTAACCATTTCAACCCCTCATGTATGCACAGAGTCTACCATTGTGATGCAGTTCTGAATGAAAAGAAAAGTTTCGATGGTTATTTCAGTTTATTGACATTTTCTCGCTTGTCCATTTAGTGAGTTTCAGATTAATGCACTTTTTACTTGAGATTCTTGATGAAGAAATCTAAACATTTAGTTGATAAGATGCATGAATTTAGCAGAGCCAATTATCTTGTTCTTAGATTATGTTGCTAAACTGCGAGAAAGTCTCCATGGTTAAAGAACACCTCCTTGATTGAGTTCATCATTTATGTGAGATAAATGGATGATCTGATCCACAAAATGAGATTGAATTGTGCCAATAAATATTCGATACGATACGGTAGATAAAGTTTGAAAATTATAGTGTATGAGATTGTGATAAGCACTATCTATATAAAAACTTGTTTCAGATCAATTCAGTTTAGTCAAATGATTTGTTTGTGCCTGCAGCTCTGGACCTTAGTCAAAACTTGCTTCACTAGAATGCTACAATTCTACAATCCTCAACTGTTATACCATATTTGATCTATTCCAAATTACTTATCAGCAGCTGGTCCACATTTATCTACTTATCAATTTCCTACAGCGATGAACTTATCATTTTATGAAACAACACAATGTCTGATCAGAACAAGAAAGCAAATGACACTTCTCTCCCCGCCCTCTATATAGGGATGTTTCTTGTAATTATAAGAAATGAGGGAGGAACTGGTAATTTGCCTAATTTATAAGAAAGGTACATATGAACTACCAAATGACAAAAATAATATGATACAATCACAAAGCCTTAATTAAAATAAGTGTGTTGATGTAAGAATCTATAGACCAAAGTATTCCCTGAAATATAAATGTCAATGCAATTGCCCTTTCGTGGGAATCTAAAAGTCGTTTTTTTCTTCAAACTGACTAATAGGTCGATCAATTAGATGTTAAGGTTGCCATTTTTCTAATGACCTCCTATACTACTTAGTCAATTTTTTTTAATTTGAAAATATATTCATAGTTTTACATCAACCAATATATTATTATAATATTAATACGTGATACATCAATATTTTTAAATCATTAACAAATTCACAAGTAAACTAAATCCATACATTTGTAGAATTCGAACTCAAATCTCAATCTCACCACTTAGGTGATGAATTATTGATTATATTACGAAGTGATTTATTTATTTATTTTTTCACTTCAAGTACATTATTTTACATTACAATAAAATTAATTCTATTGAGAAACGAAGCGAAAGAGTTGAAAGATTTTTAACCCTACTGAATTTGTTTTAAGATCAAAAGCACTGACCCAACAACTTGTTGGCCATAGTAATTTATTTATTTAAACATAAATTCAAAAAAAGATTATTTAATTTTCATCAAGACCAATAACGTTCCAAATATTTGAAAAGCTATCTTGATAGGTGCGTGTGGGTGTGTGGCAGTTAATAACTAAATTCAAATTTAAGTAGAGCTCACAATATCTGAATTTCTTCCAAATCTCCCGGCCTTGCCAATTATGTGGAACGTTGTACATTATTTATGTGATTATTTAATACCACGTATTATTGTCATTATTATCTTTAAATATAAAAGTTGAAGTGCTGATTATCTTCTAAAGTCAACTCAAATGGATTGTATTATCATCCATCGAAAAATAAAAAAAATAATCTAGAAACCATTCTTTTGTAAATGAATTAAGTTATTGAAAATATTAACTGATTAATAATTTTCAATTCGACTACCTAAAAAGAAGTTCGGTTTCTTGATTTCAATGTTTTTGAATCACCAATAGGTATTAAAGTCTGTTCAATTCTGTTTATATTAGAGTTCAGATTAATATTTTGTATACATTCACTGAAAAAAGATAAATATGTATGACAAAAATAGCAGTTGTAGCACACTCAACACATTTGCTCCCATGAAATTTAAGGAATTTTATAGAAAGTTAATTTAGTCTGTACGCTACATATATAATTACTCTAGACCCGTCAATTTTTAATAATATTGTAGTATAGATTGAAACCAAAAGGTCCAGAAAGCACCTGCCCACTCAGTCCTATGAGCCAAACAATCCACCTGTATATTTTCTTGACTCCTCTAATTCTAGAAGTTGGCAGTTTGAACAAAATTAAGAGATAGATTACATTTACACCTCTGTGTGAACTATTTATAAAATTATCTATATTATTTGAAAAAGTATCCATACATTCATCAAAATTGTCAACATCATTTATACAAACTATTCATATTTTTTTAAAAAATTACACATTTAGTTTTAAAAAATATCAATATTATTGCACAAACTATCCTTAAAATGAAGTACCAACTTCTCAACTTATTTTAAGTTGGGCAGTTGACCGACTTTTAATACTTTTCTTCACCTGCAAAAGCGCTTCAGCCTCTAGTTGGCATTGCTGTCTTTTGAGTCTACATGTCCTGTAAAGTGGATGAATTATTGATCATCTCTTTACTATGTTAGGCTCTGTAGCTGGGAAAAAAACAAGTAGTGCTTAGCATGTTTCATCAAAGGTTCAACACACACACGCACATACGTATAGCATAGAGTACACAGTAATTGAACCTGTCTGTAACTCTTTTATGTTGCACTGTCAAGGAATTTGGACCTCTTTTGTAGTATTGGGACAATTAGAGTGTTAGCTGGATTACTTAACAAGCTGCAAAGTATTGGCTTTATGAAAACAACAATGAGAACAGCATCAGCAGAGTTATGAATCATTTTGCGTTTTTTTTTTTTGCACCGATTCGTATGTTTTTCGTACTTTTAACTACATAATTGAGTATATTTGTTTTGTTGGAAACGTTCAAACCCTCAAAGATTCAAAACTATTCTCATTTTTTTAGAATTCTTTGGCTAAACTAATGAAAGTCAGCACAGCACTCCCACAGGTGTATAAGTGAATATTGCTTATTCCATTGGTAAACTACTTGTGCAAATTGTTTAATCCTACATAACTACACATAGGATGCCCTTTGAAATGAATCTTGGGGTAGCCAACAATAATAATCAAACTATTAAAAAACAGTTCAATTATTCAACTTGATCATATCTGTTTTTCAACTCTATTAGAGCCACAACTATTCTTCCAAGAATTATAAAAAATAGGATAAATTACATTAATACACTTGATATTAGACTAAATTACACAAACACCCCTTACAGCTACCTCCATAAGGGGTGTCAGTGTAATGTTTTTCAGGGGGTGTTTGTGCAACTTTTGCCTTTGAATATGAGGTATAATTGTAATTATAACTTTAAGAGGTGTAGTTATAATTTTACAAAAGGCCGGGGGTGTCTATATTGGCCTAACCTCGTAACGTGTCCATATAATTTACCCTGAAAAAATATTCAGCCAACCTGCATATTCCATGGTCCCCAACTCCTTATATATGTGTTCTTTCCCCCCCATCTCTCGGATTCTAAAAGAATATGCACAGCAAGAAACATTCAAACAGTTGAAGGAGAAACAAACATGGGAATCTGTGCATCCATTTCATCTTCAGTAATGCATGATGACACTTATGGCCATGAAAATGCTGTGTACTATAGAGGGACTGTAAGTCTCAATGCAAATGAATCACAAAGAATTGGCTCTACATATTCTCACACAGGAAGCAAAGGATTAAAACCAAGACTCTGCTATTCTGTTCCAGGTATATGAAATATTCATAATATGAGTGTTGAAGTTGTAGGCTTTTTGCGGTATAGTGAACAACGTGTTTGTTTATTCTGGCAGGGATATGGAATTGAAAATGGAGGTTTTGGTGCAGTATTTGATGGGCATGGAAAGAACGGGCACATAGTGAGCAAGATAGTTCGAAACCGGTTACCTTCTTTGCTTCTCAGTCAGAGAAATGGGATAGCAAAGATTAGCCCTTCAGCAGTAAGCACTAAACAGAGTGAGAGACCGGAAAGTGATCAATCAGGACCAAGCAAGAATTTCCTTAAATGGAAAGAGGCTTGTGTTAGGGCATTCAAAGTGATGGACAAGGAAATCAAGCTTCTTGACAGTTTGGACTGCTCTTGCAGTGGAAGTACTGCTGTTGTTGTTGTCAAGCAGGTAGGTCCTTGGAAACTAAATCATCTACACGAACTTTTTCTTAGTGATTTTTGTGTGTTACTTTTGTTGAGATGTCAGGATCATCAGTTTATATTGACTGTTAAAAACTCTGTTTTTCATGCGTAGGGTGAAGATCTAGTTATTGCGAATCTTGGAGATTCGAGGGCAGTGCTAGGAACAAGAACTGAGAATGGGATCAGTGCTGTGCAATTAACCACTGATTTCAAGCCTGGAGTACACTGTAAGAATCTCTACCTTGATGGAAATGTTCTGTGTTTAATGATACCTTAGGCCACAAAACATTTCAAGTATTTATATCAGGATACGTGTCAAATATTGTAAATTTAAATTGAATCAGACTCAACGCTCCAAAACCCTGCAATTAGTAAAGTTGATGCTAATATTTCAAAAAATTATATATGGATGTGCAGCTGAGGCGGAGAGAATAAGAAAGTTCAAAGGGAGGGTACTTGCACTGAAAGAAGAACCCCACATTCAAAGAGTGTGGCTGCCATACGATGATTCTCCCGGGCTGGCCATGTCTCGGGCTTTTGGAGATTTTGTGCTCAAGAATCATGGCATAATTGCAATCCCTGATGTCTCCTATCACCGTTTATCTCCTAATGATCAGTTTCTTGTACTGGCAAGCGATGGGGTAAACTATCCCAACTCAAACTCCAATTCTTGTTGGAAGACATATTTTTCGCAAAAGAGAAGATTCCTGACTTGTTTATGTGTTTGATTTTAGGTGTGGGATGTGCTAAGCAACGATGAAGTTGTGTCCATAGTTTCCGTAGTAAGTAGTGAAGAGCAGCAGCAAAAGCAGTGGTGGATGCTGCAGTTACTTCATGGAAACACAAGTTTCCCAACTCAAAGAGAGATGATTGCACAGTTATTT
This sequence comes from Sesamum angolense, assembly GCA_034509725.1. NCBI lineage: Eukaryota > Viridiplantae > Streptophyta > Magnoliopsida > Lamiales > Pedaliaceae > Sesamum > Sesamum angolense. Next base: position 952,394 of record JACGWL010000013.1, read on the forward strand.
GTCTCTTCCTGCAAATGGGAGCGACATGATATTCAAACCTTATAGAATTGAGAGAATTCAACTTCTTGATGTTGAGTATGACAGGGGTTTGGTACTAAAATCTTGAAGTCACTTGGCTGTGACAGAATTAGTTGTTTGGCGGTGGGTGTGAGACTATATACATGTAAAATGGCTGCAGCTGGGATTGGTGGAATGGAAGAGTAAAAATTATAGAAGGAATAAGATTAAGATTGCCCATTCTCATTTCAACCTTCTCTCATCTGTTTCCTCTTCTCTGTTGCTTTTTTTTGGGGGTTTAAAGTATAAAATCTGCTGAAGAATTATCATCTAATTGAATTGATCTAATCATATTTAATGTCTTCACAAACACCATATTCTATCCAAAAGAAAACGCAGAGCCAAAGAGGGAACCATTCGGCAGAATGCTAACCGCATTAAATCCGCTTTTGTAGTGCATTTCAAATCTGAAGTACCAATCTCGAGTGACAAAGCTTGGACATCATTCTGACTATAACTCGACTACAGCCAGCCATTTAAACACAAGGGACGCAAACTTTGCATCACAACAAACGTGAGATCCTCGTATTGAAGGATGTGACCATAACTACCCCCCCAACCACCAAAAACAAAAAAAAAACAAAAAACAAAAAAGGAGAAAACACACACCCACACTCACGAATGTTGAGGTCAAAGGCAAAACCAGCTTTTTTCCATTACTAAAATAGCAGGCCACCAATTCATTAGAGTGAAACTAATTCATCTTTGGGATCCTCTCCCCCAGGCAAATCATCATATGTAACCGGCATTCGTATTCTCTCATGAACAGATGCACGTTTCTGTGGAGCAGCCATGAGTTCGAGCTGACTCCGATCATGAGATGTAAGCTCCAAACCATTCGATGGATCACACTTAGCCTGATCGGCATCAAGAGTGATGCTCGGTGAGGAAGCTTCTGTCTGTTGCTTAGGTTCTTGATTACCATGAAGTTGCTGCTTGAATTGCTTCTGCAAAGTGCATTAAACTATAATGTCAACAGTGAAATTCTAGTTCACATGAACAACTAGCCATGACAACATAACACAAGGACACCCATGTAATGAAGCATGATGAGGAGTGAACTAGCAACAAATTCCAAGGCTGTTAAGTATGTAAGACCATCAGGAGTTAGACCTAATCAAGTTCCACTATTTACGAAAACCTAGGACACTCTTCATCTAAAAGCTCCTGTAGGGCCAAGGTATTCAGAATGATGTAAAACAAACCTGAGGAAACACCCGTATTGAAACTATACATACCTCAAACTCTTTTCCTTTTCTCATTATCTCTTTGTAAGCATTTGGATCACGTACTTTGATGATATTCCATAATATGCCACCACCACTCCGGAAACGGCTGCCATCAGCAGTCTTCTGACCTCCACAGGCCTGAATTGCATCAACCTACAAGTTCGCTTCTAGTTAACAATCTTTGGAGTGGAACTGGCTGAGGAAAACATAAGGGAAATGCAAACCAACAACAAAATCATCCAAATGGATTATGACGACAACTTCATGGAGAATAATCAGTGCTTTCAGACTTCTGACAAAAAATTATTGGATCATAATATAATTAGAATGGGAAGTAGGTGACATTTCCGTTTGTTCATCAATATGTATTCGAGCATTTTCCAGCCAGACTCTATTTTATAATTCAATTTTCTGTTATCTATGGAATATAATCTAATCACAATCTTCATCAAACAAGAAGCTTCAATCTCATTTACAAATTTAAGTTGTTCCAAGATGGTCCCGATAATTGCAATAGAAATGTAGCACGATCATCTGCGGGGCTATTTTCCCTCTTAAACCCAGAACAAGCAATGTTCACTCCTGACCCCTGCTTGTTTTGATAATAGTTATAGAGGTCTCTCGCATCATGACTTCACAGGTCAGAAGTCTAACATACAAGCAAAACCATTTCAAAAAGTTAAACTCCATTAGGGGATAGTAGTTTGGCAATAGCTATCTCAGATCAAAGTTATGTCTTCATGATAGCAAGAACTTCTTCAGCCTGAAGGATCAGCCGTTGATGGGAGACAAATATTAAACAAGAGCTAAGGAGGAAGTAGGTCTTCAAGCATGCAGGGTAAGACGGTTAACCAGAGCCTCACCTTTAATCCAGTTAGAAAATTCCAACAATTTATGCAAATAATCCTGAGGGTATAACATAGCTAAGTGAAAGGATATTCAAGACGTGATCCAACTAAGAGAATGATGTGATAAAAAATTAAGTGAGCACTTTTTTTCCCAACTGCCACATGCAAACACATACCAACGTCCATCCAAATGGTGATGATATCTGAAGTAATGACTTATGACCATCATCTGGGCACTGGAAGTTTTGATGTACCTCACTGGATACAAATAATATTGAATGTTAACCATGAAGAAAATCACATTGCATAATGAGAAATCAACAAACTAGTGTGGGTTATGATCCTACCTATTTCTTCCTGTCATTATAGTTAAAACCTTGGATCATACTGGATTCCATGTGCAACAAAGCCGTCAAGTTAGTTACTCATATTATCCAGGACTACATTTTATCAATAAACTTCTATGGAACTATCCAGAGGACCAAAAGACCGCAAGAATAGATGTTTCATGCTCATGCACAAACTTCCTGAACCTACAGCTTGTAGTAGAGGTTAAAATCAAGCTAAGTATAGTTTGTGATTTCAAAATGACAATCACACTTCATCATTGCAAAAAAAGAAATGGTTCAACAACTACCTTTGCACAAACCTGTATAAAAAAACCCTGAAAGAATCGTTACCTCTTTCACAAGATCGCTCAAAGCTGAGACACCCAGACAACCAACAGCAGTCCACATAAGATACGATTTTTTCTCTCTTAAACGCTTGCATGCATCCAAGACAAACCTAAGGAAAGTGGCATAAAAGTAAAACTATCACCAAAAATGTGAAAAAAATGCTAAAGTACGGCAAGAATAAGCTTCATGTTCTCAATAAAGAAGCATCGAAAAAATAAAACAGCACAACCACTAATTAAATTAAAACTATTATGACACATAAGGTATTGGAAGATGAACAAAGCGATAGCAGTTTAAAATACAAAATAGCATGTGTCTGTGTAGGTACTGAAATATAAACATCTAAATTATGAGCATCGTTCTAAAGGCCATAATGCCACATAAACAGCGCATAATGAAGTAGTATGTAAAGAAACAGTATCTAGAAAAACACAACAATGTAATGCAAAAGAATTTATTGTAGAGAAATTCAGACCTGTTTATATTAGTTACATTTGGCCCAGCACTGCTGCCTCTCTTTCGCTTGTTTTTCTTTTTCCTCTTCTTTTGTCTCGAAATCCTCTTGTTAGATTCTTGATTTACTTGATCATCACCTACATCACAACTTTCTCCTACTTCAGTGTTTGAGATCTGTTCAGTTAGCTCACCCTCTTCAATATCAAGCATCTCAACATCCTGCCCATCATCAACAATTTCCTCATCAAAAAGCGTGTCTAGCAAGCTCTCTCCTCCTTCCATGTTATCCACAATCTGCAATAAACTTCCGACTCAGATATTCTCAACACAGAAACACAAAACCAAAAAATTACACTGAGGAATTATTTTTTTTGCAGCCTAATGTAGCTCTATTAAGCTCAATAGCATAATTCAGGTCAAGATCCAGATAAGTTTAGCGGTTCCACTTCCACCCCGCTCCCAGTGAAAACTGCAGGACAATTTACACTTCTGCAGTATACGTAAAAGAAGAAAAAAATAATTTCCACAAAATCCATGGAGATAAAAGCAAAAACACAACAATTTGTTTTATTAACTACATCTGCGCGCATAAAATGCAAGGTTGCAGTATTTAATCCGTGCTTAGGTGAAGAACATTTACACATAAACCTGTATTCAGTAACTATTTACATAAACTGGATTATCATCATAAGTCGAATAGAATACTGTTTACAAATAAAATCATTAAAAAAACATATCTCAACAATTTCAAGAAGTATCCTCAAGAATGTCAGTTTACATGTTTCAATAAGGCACTAGAACCCTACCCAAAGCCAAAAACTCCCAGAAAAATCAGAAAATATAGCGCCCAAGAAGACGCCACCGGAGAACAAAAAAAAATCGACCTGAACACAATAAAAAGCACAATTTAGATGCATGATCCTTTGCTCCTAACACGTAAAAACTGGTATCGACACCATATAACTTTCTGATTTCGGTTCAAATAACCCTAACCGATTATGAGTCAATTACAGACAATAATTACGTAGAGAAATTGATAAAAGCGGAAAAGATAAATACTACTAACCTTCGATTATGCAGAGTGTGACAGTGAAGAGCTTAAACAAACAAACTGCGGCAAAGCTGAAAGCAAGAGATTAGTGAATAATCTGTTTGTGGGCCTTACTTTTGGGCTCAGGATGGACCTCCACATTATTGATGTTGGGCCAACACCTGAATATGGGCTCTTATACGACTTTGGGCTAAACTTATTACTCTTTTTTTTGTATACTTATTAAATTTTTTGGGCTATTGATATTTTATTCTTGAAACTAAGATATTGAATACCAACCACCTTGTTTATTTTGAGTGGTCAAAAATTTTATTCTATTTGTTTTAATTAAATGAATACCAACCAACTTGTTTGTAGAAATTGCCATCTTTTATGTTTTTTTGGAAATTATGAAAGGATATTATATCCAAGTTTATAAATAATAAAATAAAATATCTTTTTTAAGCTGTCATTTCTAATTAATATGTACCAATAAAATTAGACATATATCTATATTCATGTGTCATATCCGTCAATCATTTGTTCTAAAGACCAAAACAAAAAATGTGGGCCTTCATTTGAGTATCCAACAGCCTTCATCCTACTAACTCATGAGCAAGGTATCAAGCCCATATTTTTTACATTTATACTAACCTAGCTGGGCCAAAAATACGAGTCCAATACAACGAAATGACTCAGTGAATATCCAGGACTCCACTATCGCGCATATTCATCCACATCATACTGAAAATTTTTCAACAAACTTCCACTAATTTCGTGGTTGCTTACCTGACAACAAGAAGATAAACAAAATTCGCAAAACTTGAATTGACTAGGTATGATTCATTTCGAAAGGTCATATTTTTGTTCAGATATATCCAATTTTTAATCCCCCCCCCCCCCCCCCCCTTTTTGGTTAGTTAGGTAATTCACGTAGCTTTCAAAATGGCATATCTTATGCTGCAACTACTTTTGAATTTTGCTCTCAATCAGCATATAAATAGAGGTTTTCCTACAGCTATAATGATAACTCATACACTCACTCTCACATACTTTTTTTTCTCGGTTTCCAACAAATTCTTTGCACATTTTTGTATTCCAAACTGTCATTATTATTTTATCTCAATCCCCTATCATTCACACTTTAATTTCTGCACCATTGCTCTTATGTTACTTCAAAATTTTCCATTATTTATTTGATAAATCAATCTATTAATTTAAGAACTGGAGTGCTAACACATATTTTGTAAGCCAATCATTCTTTAATTTTAAAATTTTCTACAAACCCTTCAACCACTGTATTATTACCGAACTCCAATACGCATTACTATAACTCGAAATTATAATTATGATCCTACCCCACTTAAATAAAACTCATGAACCTCCAAAATATTAAAGTACCTTGCAAATATTCATATTCCTTTGGCACTTTGCCTTTATATCACAATTTCATGTATTGTCAATTTGTCATCATGAAAATAATGCAATTAAAGAAGCAAAAAAACATTGAAGTGAAATTCAACGGAAAAGTTTATAACTTCCAGGTCATTCCCATTTCATTTGAATTATTAATATATGCAAATAAATATGGAACCCTTGTCCATATAAATTACATATATATAATTATTGTGCCTAAAAAAATTAAATACCACTATAAAATTTAATATAAGTGGTAAATAATAAGAAAATTGTCCCCAAGCATATGTTGAAAAAGTCAAGATTCTTGTCCGAAAATCACGTCCCACTCCCATTGGTCTTTTGCAGCGTATGACATAGTAAAAATTGCCAAAATTCTCCCAAGGACCTTTAGCTGGCCAACTTTTCAAGGGTGTATTGATTATTAGAGCGGATGTTGCTCTTGTAAAACTGACTATCATAGTAGAAATTGTTATTTTGGTTTGTGTAAACACGACTTAGGGACAATATACCATTATTATTTTTCTAAACTTTAGGTGCAAAGTTTTGAACGTGTTGTAATCAAAGATATCTATATTCAAATATGATTGTGGTGGTTAAGATTGTTTAATTATCTTCCACCAAATATTATTGTCTCCCAAAGCGTACGTGTGATGCAATGAAATTCAATTAAAGCCTCTATAATAGGAATAGTACTAGTTTGTGTGCATAATTAAGGGATGATTACTATGTTTTTTTTTTTTTTTTTTCCGTTCAACGTTTTGCTAATATCAATAAATTCGATAAAGTTTAAATAACAGAATGGTCTGTTTGTTACATAGAAACAATATTAGGAGTAGTATACGTAATTTTTCAAATTATAGGATGTGTATGTGTCAATACACAAAATTTTAGGAGAAGACGGTGTGGCCATCCCTATAAATAATTTAAGAGTTAAAAATATAATTATTAATTTATTCATGATCGAAATCGTGAAAATGTATATTTTTGTAAAAAAATATAATATTAGTTTTTAGAAATATATATTTTTTAGAAATATAGTATTAATTAGTTCTTAAAAATTAAATCTATGAGTGTGTATGTTTTTAAAATGTGTGAAACAAAATATCAAATTGAGTAGTTTTGAGTGAGAAATTAATGCTTCTTTATGAATTTTATGGTAGTTAATGACAAATTACAAAGTAATTATTATGTTAAAAGGTCATCTATACTAAAACAAAAGCAAAACAACAATGAAATATCAAATAGTATAATGTTGAAAATAAGAAAAATATACAAATATAAGGTCATCGTCAATAATAAAGTCGTACATACGTGCATATAATATATAATCTTTTATATTTTATATTTTAAAAATATTTTTAAATAAGAATAAAATATATAAATCAACACATCACATTTAAAAAAAAAGATACAAACAAAAAAAAATTGGACCAACTTAAAGATCTTATCAACACAACAGAAAATTAATATAATTGTATTATAAATCGCTATTTGTGGGAAAAAAAATTGTATTTTTTTAATCATTTAACAAACCATATAATAAAGAAAGATTAATTAATCAATGAATCATAAATTGCCATAAAATATTAAAAAACATTGTGCAAATCCCATTTGCTTTCTACATACCTTCACTTATGTAACTTTAAATAAGCATGAATATATATTACTAATAGAAAATTTTAAAGAAGTGGTCTTTTTATGTAAGAATAAATTTGCTTGAAGGTATTTAATTAACACATATTTTACCTACCAAATATACTTACTCTAATTGTCTCATATTTAAGCAAATAGTATGGATATCGATATGTATTAAATTAAAATGCTTCATCAAATTCAAACAATTAGTTCCAAACAGAACATTATTCATCTTTAGAACAATAAAATAAGTTGTTTCAAATTAAACTAAAGTTATAATCATGGAATACTTAATTTGGATAAATTCTAACTCAAATTGAATTTGGTTGCACCTTAATCAATTACATAACAAGAGTAATATACTTATCGCCTGATTAGTACACAGGTTTGTCGTCTGATTAGTACACAGGTTTGGAAAGTAGTCAATTTCTTGACGTATTACACTTGTTCTGTAATTAATTTAGTTGGAACTAACTTATTTTGGGTTTAAATTATCTCTAATTTGATCCAAAGGTACATAAAACTTACGGGTTTAATTCAATTTACACCCTGTTATATTGTAAATGAACAAATTACCTTCTATATTTTTTTAAAATGAAGTAATTTACCACCTATCTAAAGAGGTAAATCACTCTATTTTAAAAAATATAGGAGGTAAGTTGCTGCATTTTAAAAAATATAAGAAGATAAATTATTATTATTATTATTATTATTATTATTATTATTATTAGTTTATAAATGGTAATTCACATATTTGTAATATGACATGGAATAAATTGCATTTTTCCCTAAAACTTACCTTAAAAACGACAAAGACAAGCTTGCAAGCTTTTATCCGCTTTAAGCTAAAATGACATATGGGGTACTTACGCACAATCTCACCAGTAAGTCTCCTCGTTATATATTCTCATCAACTCACAGGTCACAGTCCAACCAAATTTCCCGCGAAATAATATTGTAGTACTGTAAAAGTACTTTTTGCTTCCCGCCACGAACGAAGATGATGGTACGCTGCACCGCTGCACTCTTCCTCCTTGCACTCTCGATCGTCTCAGTCGCCGATGGCCGTCATGATTTCCTCAACCTCCCTTCTGAAGGTCGCCGATTGTTCGGCACACCGCCCGTTGGAGCATACGATGATTCTGCGGCTACCAAATGGGCTGTCCTAGTCGCAGGGTCCAATGGTTATGAGAATTACAGGCACCAGGTGACCGTTACCTCCGAAGTTATCCAAACATATTTTTATTTTTCGCATAAAAACCAAAAAAGCATTTCCATCCCATTGAAAATAAAACCAAACATGATTTGACTCCCATAATTGAGACTGATACAAGGACATTTGTTTTGTACTAGGCTGATGTATGCCATGCATATCAGATCTTAAAAAGAGGTGGTCTGAAGGATGAAAATATTATTGTGTTTATGTATGATGACATTGCCAACAATGTGGAGAACCCCAGACCTGGTGTCATCATTAACAGCCCTCATGGTGAGGATGTTTACAAGGGAGTTCCAAAGGTTTGTGTCATTATTCTCAAGTCTTTAGCTGCTTGTTGGTTGCAGAAAGTATGTTCCTTTTCTTACCATGGTGAGTCTTGAGACAGGATTACGTCGGGGAGGATGTTACTGCACACAATTTTTTTGCTGTACTCCTTGGGAACAAAACTGCACTGAAAGGAGGCAGCGGAAAGGTTGTCGATAGTGGTCCGAATGATCATATCTTCGTTTATTATGCAGATCATGGAGCAGCTGGATTACTTGGTCAGTGACTTCTTTCCTTGTAACAAATTGTTTCTTGATTGAGTATCTCCACTGAATTATTCAATGATGTTGTTACATATGCTCAGCGATGCCCGCCGGTCGTGAAATATATGCGGATGAACTAATCAATGTCCTGAAAAAGAAACATGCTTCTGGAACATATAAGAGCTTGGTAAATCAATTAATGGCGTTCGATTATCTATATGCAACGATTCTCTCTGAAGCAATATCCTAATTTTCCGCTGACATTTTAGGTGTTTTACGTTGAAGCTTGTGAGTCTGGAAGTATGTTTGAAGGTCTTCTTCCTGAAGGCTTGAATATATATGCAACAACTGCATCAAATTCAGAGGAGAGTAGCTATGCAATTTACTGCCCAGGATACGACCCTAGTCCTCCCCCTGAATATGATACCTGCTTGGGGGACACGTATAGCGTTTCCTGGATGGAGGACAGGTATATATACCGTATCTATAATTTTCTAACTTCAGTTTAAGTCAGACAATGTGCATGCATATACAGCAAAAGTCTCTTGCATATGCACCAGTCCTGTATCCGTGACCGGCTTGTTAGTAATCAAAGCTAGCTAGTTCCAAGAGCAGGCGCAATGGTTGGAAAACATAAAGACAATGTTAAAATGTTGATAATGTGATTTACAGGGAGGTTGTGTATCTAGTTTTGAAACAAATACCTCTGTTTTTATGTTTATCTAATCGGTATTGACATTGTGTTGTTAATTATGAATAGTGACAGTCACAATCTTCAGACCGAAACTTTGAAGCAGCAGTACCAATTGGTAAGATATTGTGGAACTGTCTTTATATTGAGCAGTTTGTTAGAGCCAGTCTGAGAATGTTAAGCTTTGACAGTATCAATCACCTTAAAAAGATCACACACTTGCCATCAGTTCTCGCTTCATTTTCAATCTCACGTTTTTTGCTGATATTTACTGTGTCGATAAATACATCGCTGTTGGCATTTTCAGGTCAAGAATCGAACAGCAAGTCAAGATCCTGATTTGAGCTCCCATGTTATGCAATTTGGTGATCTGAAGCTTAGCGCAGAGACTCTTTCTGTGTATATGGGTACTGAACCTAGTAAGGGTAATCATACTACTGCATATGACAATTCTCCGAGCCATCTTTCAGGGGTCGTCAACCAGCGCGATGCTGATGTTTTACATTTTTGGTATAAGGTATTTCAATTGCTCCTTAAACAATCACAATGTCTCTTTGTTCTTTTTTATGATTATATTCAGAGCCAAACGTAATGAATTAGTTCAAGAATGTCAATTAAGTAGTTAGCAGATGAGACCTTGATATTCATTGTGTATTCACTTCTCTGTTTTGATGATTATGTAATAGATGAACCTGCCGGTTAAATACCTTAAATGCCTATTTCACTAAGCTTTCTTGATCCACTATTGGCAGTTCCGCAGCGCTCCTGAAGGGTCTGCTAAGAAATTTGAAGCCCAAAAGCAGCTTGCTCTAGCTATGGCACAAAGAACACATGTTGATAGCAGTATTCAACTCATTGGGAAACTTCTTTTCGGAATTGAGAAGGCCCTGAAGTGCTGAACTCCGTTCGACCTGCTGGCCAGCCTCTTGTTGATGATTGGGACTGCCTTAAATCAATGGTAATTAACACATCAAAATCCACTCCTACATATCTACTCTTTCTCTCTCTCTCTCTCTCGACAAGTTTAGCTTAGCGTAATCGGTTGCACAGGTTGCAACATTTGAGACTCATTGCGGATCACTATCCCAATATGGAATGAAACACGTGCGGTCTATAGCCAACATCTGCAATGCTGGTGTGAAGAAAGAGCAGATGGGCGAGGCTTCAGCCCAAGCCTGCGCCACTTCCCTTCCATTTCTCGGAGCTCTCTCCACAGCAGGGAGTTGAATTCTCTTCTATATATTTTGCTGTAAATTGGCATCTCAATATATAGAATAAAACAGCAAAAATAATGTTCCAACAGCGTGTCGGTATTGTATGTATTGTGGGCATCCCTTGGAACAGAATAAAACTTTTGTTGTGTGGATTCAGAGAGGAAATTAAGTTGCTTTTCTGTTGATTACTGAGTGAAATATTTATGCGCATATGCAAAATGGAGGAGCAATGTCAATGCTCGTGACTCTTTAGTTGGAAATGCACTTTGAATGGATTGCAATTTGCAATTTGGATGCATATATACAAATCTGCCAAGCAATAAAGAAAGCTTTTATGCGTGATGTCTACACAAACCACAATGCTCTTTATTGTTGCTGGATTGCGAATTTGCAGACAAGAGGTCCACATTTTTCCTACAACAGTCTCATTCCTAGAAAATTCTCCTTTACACACTCCCAGTGTGTGTGTAAATTATATTAATTGGGTTGGCATTACTATTACTATTACCGTAAAGAGAGACTGTTCTGGTTCAAAATAAGGTTGTCCCGAATCCCCACCCCCGTTATACTAATATAATTATAGTAAACATAAATTACAATGACCTTTCCTATAATTTGGTATTATTACAAATACTATTTTCTTGTTTTACAAATATCCCATAATATTTAATGAAATTATGTAATTATTTGATGTATATATAAAATTATTAACTATGCCCTTATTGTATTTTTTGTCTTTTTTTAAAAAAATATGAAAAAATATAAAAAAAATACGCACTTAGTCAATAAAAAATCAAAAAGAATTAAAATATAAATAAAATTATAAGTTTTAGTCCACAAAAGCATTTTGATTAGTTCACAAAAAAAAAAAAAAATGAATAGAAACCTAACGAAAACTAACGGAATGGGCTAATTGTTGGATGATCGTTAATATTAGGGAGTATTGATAATTTTCAAAACAACGAGGAATATTCGTAATTATGTCAAATCTAAAAAAAGATCATTGTGTTTCTATAGTCAAATAAATATTCTTGATTTAAATTTACTTTTTTTAAGAAAAAATAATTATATTGATACTCTTTGAAATTATATCAAATTACACAAATATTAACTGTATTTTATAAAATTACATTTGCACCCCTAAGGAGTGTTAGTCCAAGGGATCAAGTTACAGACCCTGAGTTTAAAAAAAAAAAAAGGCCACATTTACTTTGAATGATGTGATTAAAATGGGATATATTAAATTGTAATTATTATCATGAAAAAATCACATCATATTTTGGGTTTAAGGCACTAATCATGAGCTAATAAAAAATAAAGGGTGATTAGCCATGATATCATGACTAATCACCCAAAGTAAAGATGACCTAAGGGATTAAGTTAACTTACCCACATATAGTAGATTGATTAACCAGAGTTAAATTTAATCACATGCTACGTGCCAGAGCACAGGTTAGCGAGAAGTCTCCATGATTAAATTATTGCAAATAAAAAAAGACATAATTATCGGCTAAACGGCGTAAAAGATTCCGTCAGATCACTTAACGGTGTGAATCATCATCTAGTGTTAATGTGGGGCACTATGACGCCGTTCCTAACAGTTGACGAAAATCGATCTAAACCGTCGATGGTATTTTAACGGTTGCAGATTGGAAATGGAGAACGGGAGGGTAAAAATGGTGGTTTGAAAGGAAAAGGAGAGTATTTCGTATTTTCTTTTCTTTCTTCACAAGAAGAAGAAGAAGAGGATGAAGTAGAAAAAAGAGCACTCTCTCGCTCTACCTCTCGCTTTCTCTCTCTAACTCTCTAATCTCTCCTTCATAATTTGGGGATTTGATGGCAAATAGAGAAATTTTGCCAGTGGAATTTGGTCAGTGGAAATGCAGTGAAATTATTATAATAAAATGATCTAGACCTTTTTTTCCTTTTAATGAGAAGAAACTCTTCAGTTTTACGAGTTTAACTCCATGATTTTAACATGTAATATGTGCTTGATTTCTCGGTTTCCCATTTCTGAATTACAGGTACATTTTCGAGTTGTTGAGAAGATATTGAAGCTTGATTTGTGAAAGGTTTGGTGCAGCTTGTTGGATTTTGGGAAGGATATATAATAGGTCTGTGGTTGTCATTCCGTCTCCATTTTTTTAGTTTTTGTTTGATATTTTTCTGAAATCTGATGTTAATTTTGTTTGGCAGGTACAATTCTGGGAGATTTGAGATCGGTTTCCTGGTTAAAAGGATCGGAAACGTATGTAGAGACCTCAATTTGAAACTTCGATTTGTTCCTTTTTCTCTGCTCAATAGCTGTATATGAGGGTCCGAAGAGTAAATCAGCTGAAAGTTGCTGTGAATTTAATATGTGTTGTTGTAGCGTATATGGTATCAATTCATCAGTCCTGAAGTTCCTCCTGAAGCATAGTAATCAGAGTAGATAAGGTAATTTATTTCGACAAGATTTAAAAAAAGTTTATAATTGGATTGTAAATAGCAAACTCTTTTGATTTTTGTTTTTGCAGATTCAGCGGATTTTGTATTACTGATTTATTAGATTTTGGAAGGGAAAAGTGAGGTAAAATTTTCTGTGGAAGAGTTGTTGATCGCTGTGGAAGAGAATTAAAGGTTTGCAGGTAATGTAATGGTCATATTTCTTTCCGTTTCTGTTTCTGGTTTCCTTAATTTCAAATTTGATACACCTCTATCTTCAAATAGTTTCAGCTTCATCCTTCACTGACCTCTCGCCAGAATTTCCTGATGCAAACTTGATTTGAGAGTCCCTTTCAAAGTTCTACTGCAAACCCTTCCGTCTTTTGCCTGTTGACAATTCAAACATTTTCCGCTTCCTCTCTGCTGTTGCTGTTTCTTTGAGAGATATTATCACCGAGATTTGGAATTCACTTGTTGAAGGCCCCTTGTACCAAGCGCTGAAGTCTTCGGAGCCATCAGCTCAGCATTCCTCTAGGCCTAAAATTCACACATAAATTTCCAACCACCACTTCTTCCACCTATCCTGATTTGCCCCTTTGCATTTCAGATGTCAAACACTATGGATTTTCCCCGATGAAAGAGCTATTTAACTCGGAACCAAAAAAGAGCTCTAAAGGAGTACTCTACTTTATTTGCTTACATTTATGTTTTCCAGAAACAAAATCTCCTCATTCAATAATGGAGAAACCATACATCCCTATCCCTCCGTTTCCTAGTTCAAGAAATGTAAATTCAGTGATTCTCGCTTTTGCGTTCTTTCTTCTTTTCGGCCAAGCTGTAATTCGACAAAATTGAGCAGAATTTCAGTTTAAGACTATCTTCATCTCTTTTCTTCCTAGACATTGGGAATGTAGAACCTACGATTGAATTCCCCATTTCTCCATTCGTCTTCTTTTTTTATCCTTGACCTGCAATTGACTGAAAAAAGATCTGTAGATTTGAAGTTTTTTGCGAATTTTTTCTCTCTTCTCTTTATGTACTGTAAATGGCTCAAAATTCAACAAGATTAGTTAACAGAAATTTGAACTCGTTAACAACAACGAGCTAATACAATTTGACGGTTCACAGGTGTGTAGAGAGGGAGATGGAGAGGAACACTACTCACTCCACCAATAGAGATGGGCTGTTGTTGAGATCCGAATCCAGGTCAGCCGCTACGTCTTCGTCTGACTTCGTGTTACAGTGGGGGAACCGGAAAAGGCTACGCTGCATGAAGGTCCAGGTGAAGGACCATAGCAATAACATTAATAACGGGTCCGGGCCGGCTCAGCGGGCGACGGCCCGGATCGATAGGCGGGTGGTCAGGTCGGATCTCAATAATAATAGTAGTAAGGATCCGAATTCAAATCAGCTGACCAGCAATAATGCTGGTAAGAGTAACGGCGGTACTAACGGATATTTGAATCTCCGTCAGCGTCCGGCTTCTCCGTCTCATCGTATCTTGAGGTAACACTGTTTTCTTTTTACTCTCTTTTAATGGGGTAAAATACATATTACCCCCCTGTGATATCTCAAATGTTCAAATAAGCCCCTGTGATAAAAAAAAATATCATATACCCCCTGTAAAATTTAAAAAGGTGCATATTGGCCCCTAACACGCGCCCCCAATTTTCTATCGCTTTTTTCTCCGACATCCAACGACCTCTCGACGTGTGCTTTCCACCGTTGGAAAGACCTTCCGACAACGATCATTTTGACACCCTACCCACCGCCAATCTCTCGTCCGTCGGTGAGTAATCTCCATTTTTCCGTTTTATTTTTTTATGTTTCTCTCTCTATATATACATATAACTAAATTATATTTTCTTATATTATATTTTTAAAATATCTATAATTTAAATACAGGGGTGGTTTGATAATTTAAGGACAAAATATACATATTTAGTTGCAATTTCGGGAATATGAATTTTACAGGGGGGTAATATGCACCTTTTTAAATTTTACAGGGGGTATATAGTATTTTTTTTATCACAGGGGCTTATTTGAACATTTGAGGTATCACAGGGGGGAATATGGATTTTACCCCTTTTAATGACATTTTGTGGTCTCACGTGATTAACATGCGCGGATATGGAGGTAAAAATTGTTGAAATATTTTCGAAGAGAATATGAGGATTTTGGGATGGGTTGTCTGGACTTAAGAATCAGAAATGGCGATATGTATGAGATTGAGAGAGATTCTTGAAGTTTAATGATTTGAATGATTATCTCTAAGTTGAGATTGTTTTTGTTATCTTTTTTGTGGTTCGTTGAATGATGATAAATAATGTTATTTTTAAATAATACGTAGTTAAATATGCTAATGATAGTTGGTGGTGTAATTTGACTTGTTTGATTTTGGGTTCTTCATCTTGTCCTTTTTAATCGTTAGGTTCCTCATCTTATCCTCTATGCCACTTTCTTATTCTCTCTCTCTCTCTCCTTTCTTTATTTTCATTTGAACACCACTTCTTATTCTCTTTCTAAGAAGGTGATTTTTGTTGAAGTTGAATCTTTATTTTTCATGTGCTATATCGGTATATCCTCTCTGGATGGATTCATTTAAAATTTAGAAATAACTTCTAAAAATAAAATTAACAAAGGTAATTTATAATATCATTTTCTATTGGTTAAATATGTTTATAATATCAAAGTATAATGCCCATTCAGAGGAAATAAATGAACTAACGAAAACTATGTAAATATAAATTGATTTACGTAATTTTTTTATTGTGAGGTTTGATGCATCTAATTTCAGATATTATGCACTTGGGTTCTTGGTTTTTATCAATTTTTGGAATAATAATTAGTTTATTCTTATTTCCGGATATATAAAATAAATTGGTCTTGTATACGTTGTTGGTGCTCCCATCTCGTCGCCATGTGTAGCCGAAAGCCTTAATTGGAACTGCCTTTCCATTTGATGGACGATCCTCATTGGAGAGTCTGGGAGGTGGGCCACCATTTGTCCTCTACGCCTCTTCTTTCCTATGAATTCTTATTATTGCCAATGCCAGATTGCTAGATCCACAACTCCACATATACTAGAAGATTAGGACACGTAAACTATTTGAAGATGCATTAAGGAATTTCAATCCAATGGCCCAAATTCTGCCACAGACAACTGTACACCTTTTTTGCTCCATATCTACTGGTTCTCTGTGCTTTATTTGCATTTCTCTCTCTCTCTCTCTCACACACACATACACACACACACACAGTGTCCTCAAATAGCTTGACCCTTTTAAAATAAAAAAGCTGACTCCAGATCAGAACAGCAACTCTCTTTAACAACTATCCCCCATTTCCTAAGGAACAAACACTGGGCTCTGGGCGCCCATCCTGTGATCCAAAACCACTACCCCACAAGGCTATTTCAGTAATTTCCTCTCATGTCCATCAATAAATATATATATATATATATACCAACTTTTTTACCGTCCTTTTATTCAATTAAAATTTTGTTACTGGTGTAACCTTTTTTGGGTTGTCAATTTTCTTGATAGAAAGTCATAGTATTTGTTTATTTGACTATTTATGAAAATTTTTAGATTTATACATTTGATGTGATGTATATGTTCTGATTACTTGTGCGTGTGCTTTGTGTTCCTTTTCCGTTTCTTTTCAATCTCAGGAATTCAGAGAGTTCACTTGGTATGCGGGGACATAGCAACGGCGTAAGGGGATTGGCGTCCCCGGATAGAGGTGATAAGAGAAGTGGTGCAGCTGGCAACAATAATAGCAGCCACCACCCTAGTAACAAGAACAACAACAATAATGGTAGTAATCATAATGACAACCACTACCACCACGGCGGCGGCGGAGGAGGTGGTGGTTCTGGGTCATCGGAGACAGCCCATGATGGGAAAAAAGGTGGGTCCTCCGGCGGTGATACAATCGCCGCCATGTGGCCGCCAAAGTTCGTGATCGCCTTGACAAATAAAGAGAAAGAAGAGGATTTCTTGGCGATTAAAGGGTCCAAGCTCCCTCAGAGACCAAAGAAGCGAGCCAAGTTTATCCAGCGCACGCTCAATGTAAGTTTTTCAATACTGCTTTCACTTCTGTGATAATCCTTTCCTTTTTTTGTGTTAAGTCTTGAGCTTGAAATCAACTGAATGGGATCCTACATTGAATGACTAGTATCTTGAATTTTAGTATAGAAATTAATGATGCTTGCCCCTGTGCATGACTTTGGCTTTTGGTGTCAAATGCGTTAGTTGGGTAGTGTTATAGTAATAATTCTTGCTAATTGAGTAACTCAATACTGTATTTTAATCATCTAACATGGAGAAAATTATATGCCTGAATGAATATAAATCTGGCTGCTATAATTTGGGTTACAGCCATATAATTTTTTCTTGGTATAAGAAACCGTGGAGCTGGAATATTAACCTATCTTTTGCCAATAAGACCTGTTTATGCAGGTGATAGAAATTGGGGCAAAGAATATATTTTTGTACAAAAAGCATATAGGTACAACTTTTATGAACTTCATTAAACCCTCCTACCCGTGTAGAATTACACAAGAAATTTAAATAATAGAATGCATTGAATAAATTATTTTAATAAAACAAAGTTCCAAGCATTAGAAAAAGCTACTTGTTATACTTTAGATTTATGGTGTACTATACTGGAAAACTATTATTTTGGTGGGTAGTGTGAGGGCCATGTGGGGGCTGTGATGTTAGTGGACGTGGCCTTTTTTGCTAGAATTCATGTAAGGCTAGTTGGTTAGTCATACACATGCACGTTTGCCTATCCATTTGTCGTAAATGAGTGGCTAGTATTTTACTCTAAACTTCATACCGGACATATAAATCTGGTAAATTTATTGCACCTGATATATTGATGACCATTGTTACAATTATGCATTGTTTCTTAATTTGAATGATCTTGGATTGCACCCGATCCATTTGGGAATTCTTTTATCACGAACAATTTACTGTTTGGATTGACTTTTTGAACAAAAGAAAGAAAAACACACCCACATTAAGAAAGGAAAGAAAAGAAAAGGGGAGGTCTTTTTGTAAAGCCTGTAGTGTAGTCATATGCAACTTGCCTTGTCCTTTTATTAAAGAATGGCTCAAAGGAGTAAATGTTTGTTGGCGCACAAAGATCTGTTTGGCCTTTTACATCTTTCATATGTTTATCTTGTCATTACATTAGTCATTTAATGGTTGGATTACTTTAATGATTTTGCAATTTTTCTATTAAATTACTGTGGAGGGAATATGGCAATCCACGTATTGGGTTCTGGTTTTGGTGGGGGACTCCTTTGTCTTGTTTCTTCTTTTCTTTAGTGGAGAGAACCCATATCTATCTGTCTGACACCATTGGCAACTAAGGCCAGCACAATTGTCTAGAATCTAGATTGTTGTTGTTGGGGATCGAAGCTGGCATGTTTTGGACATCTTCTCCCAACTTAGACATTCTATTCCGTGGCGCAACATTACATATTACAACTGTTTGTATCTCTATTCCATAACCTTTCCTTGTCTTGTGCATAAACAGTTGGTGAGTCCTGGTGCCTGGTTATGCGATTTGACCCTGGAACGATACGAGGTCAGGGAGAAGAAAGTCTCCAAGAAGGTAGTTCTTTCCGATTTAAATTTCACATTGTTCTTCCCTTTCACTCTATCAAAGATTTCACTTTTTATTTTCCCCCCTCAATTTCTATTAATCCGGGCACACTCTTATATTTTCAGAGACCAGAGGGTTGAAGGCTATGGGAAACATGGACTCAGACTCGGAGTAACGAAATGTTAGGAGACAACCAGTGTCTATATATAGAAAGAAGTAGCGAAGAAATTTATGTCAGTTGAAAATTGAGGTCGTGAGAATATTTCTCGTCTGCTTCTGTACCTTTTTGCGGATTTTAACCATCAGGGGCTTCAATTCATATGGTTTAACATATATTACTCATCTATGTCCAATAATTACATTAATCCTTTACTTTTAACTCACCAAATAATGTAAAACATACTAGTTAGAAATAAATCTAATTTAAAGCCTCGAAGACAGTACTCCATGGTTAGGTAGCTCCCGGGTTTTTTTCCCAAGCCAACTTTGTATCTCCAACTTTAGTAAAGGCAAAGATGATATTTTCATGAAAGCAAAAGAAAAGTTATTTCATTGCAAAGAAATAAGAAAGAGAAGCAGTCGTTGAGACGTCGGACGATGAAAAGCAAAAGAAAACAAACCTGAGACGGTAATTACTCTGACAGGCCCACTTAAAAGTTGAAAAGTACTGCAAGGCCCAATAAGTAGGGTCCCCTGCATTTCACCCCATGTATTAACTATTTCTTAAATAAAAATTCAATGTGATGAGCGTACAGTGTACTTGGTCTTTAATAAAGCAGTTGAACCGTTGATCCAGTGATTATTTCCATTTGAAAACAAAAAAATTTTAAAGCTAAGTCACAGAAATGCCGAATTGACAACTAAAAACAAATGAAACAGTCTAATCACATCAGAGAAAATACGAGTAGTCCTACGGCTTAAAGTTAAAACCACTAGATGAGATTCCCAACCACCTAAAACAATTTTTCCACCCACGCTTCTCGCTCAGATATAGAAGCAAATGAAAACATATAAAAGAAATATGAAGCATTTCTTGACTATAGTCCTTGGTGGGTGAACTAACTCCGGATATCGCCAAATAAATCTAATAATTTTTATGCAGATTTCTTCTTAATATCTAAACATTTTTCTTTAAATTTAATATTTAATTCGTATTTACATACTTATACATAATAATTTCCATTATTACAGTTTTCTATATAATTGTCTTTAACAATGTGATGTTCAAGACATAAATCCATTCAAGTTACTCACAACAGTTTAAATAATTTGGGCCTAACTTATAACTCTTTTATTGACAATTTTGGGATATTAACCAAAGCATATGGATTTGATCTACTGAGTATGAGACTAATTGAAATTTCCCTTCATTTCAACATCCTTCAACACAAGCTTAAACAGAACTCGTTAATTTCTAGAAGCAAACATATGATTAATAAGTTCATTCATCTGGACAAGTTAGATCTGATAGAATTCCAAATAATTCATTCAAACGTATTGAAGAGAGAAAATAGAGAAAAACAATTTGGAAGCGAAACATAATACCACGAAACAAAATATCAAATGCATATAAAATGTAAATTAATTACAAAACGAAATAAAAATCCAAACACGATCTCCTAAGAATAATACTCCATACAAAGCAAACACCGAACAGATCTGCACAATAACATAAATCGACTCCACAAATCCCTAAGATACCCTCGGCCTATACATAAACTCCACTGTGCGCATATAGAAACTCTCCAGAAACTCAAATCCTGAGTGCAGAACCAAAGATGAACGAAACTACCGCGATGGCGCAACCAGCGGCAAACGACGGTGACGCAATTCCAGCGGAGGATGTCGGAGCAGGAGCCGGAGCCTCCTGCGCCGCTGAGCTCCCCATGAGAGCGAAAATAGTCACAATCGACATTGCAACCAGCAAAGCTGTAGCCTGAGACACCGCCATTGCACCTTCTGCTTGTTTTAAAGTGCGTATTTCTACGTGTGAGAGAATGTAGCGAAGAAAGAATTTCTCGTGAAAGTGAATGGCAGAGCTGAGGGAGCGAACATATGCGACTCCTTTATACAGTGAGAGAGAGGATGGTGGGTGAGGGTTTAGGGCAGCGGCTAGGTTGTACGGGCAGCTACCCGAATAAACAGACTGGCAAGTGGGGGTAGACAGCTGTCCGATACGACAGCGTATTGGCATGGTAAGTAATCATTATTCCTCTGTTCAAAAGTTGAATTGAATTCATTTTGAAATTCGAATAATTTAAACTGCGTAAATTTGGAACTTATTCGAGTGCCGTTTAATTCCTCTACTACCCTATGACTTATTATATTATTTAATTAATTATATTCATAAATTTAAATTAAAAAATATATTCATAATAATAATAATAATATATTAACAACATACACTCATGTTTATGATTAAATTATACCTATATATACTTTTTTATAATTAGATTATATTAACTCTATGAATCTACATTATTACAAACAAAAAAATTGTATTGATTATCAATTTTTAAATATTTAAATTTATTTTTTAATTCATTCCATCCCTTCAAATACATTATGTGTGGTAAGGTATGATTGTAATGTGGAATGCAAAAGTGGACAACTTTCCGTTTGGTGCGGTTAGTTGGGACCACATGCTCGTGCTCGCCTCTATTTCATAAACTCCACCATTCGCTGCTCCACACCTCAAAATAGGTTGGAAAACAAGAGTCAATATATTAACGCCCAAGACACGCCACATCCCCTCCCCTCCCCGTTCACCTCATTTCCAGTACCTTCTTCACCCACGACACCTAATTACATAACATATATATTTTGCCCACACTCTCTCACTCAATATCTAAATATTATTTAAAAAGTTAAATTAACAGTAACTTCAACACTTACATATAATTAAACTCTCGTCTTTTCACAGATTTAACCAAAAAAACATATCAACATTTAGATATTTTTTTCCTATATTATTATTGTTTATGCAAGATTAAATTTCAAACTAAAATAACATAAACACTTTTTTTTTTTTTAGTGCTGTCGCCTTTCAACATGGTATAAATAACTTTGTACGAGTTCGATGATTTATTTATCATTATCAGTCATATTAATATATTAGTTAAATTAATGTATTGCTCAATATATGAATATGAATTATTGCAATTTATTATCGTTATTAGTAAAAAAAAAAAAAAAAACAATTCTAGCAATCACAATTTTATTCTGAGAGCATTTCACACAGAAAAATTGATATATGTTGATTACAAATTAGACAGAGCTTATGTTGTCAATTTATTCTTGGTATTCTGCGGTGAACTGATTAAAATGGTGAAATGGGAATCACAAATGACAAAATGCAGAACTATTGGACTATAATAATCAGATCAAAACTGCTAAATCTACATGTAATTTTCACTGGTAAAGAATCAACTACAACAGTAAGCAGCTAGGCCTAAGTGTTGCTCCATTCAACTTTGTGATTACAGAACTTCAAGATCTCTCTGACTCTCCTATACATACAGCAGTTTCCTTTATCATCATTCATAGTAAGAATGATCTATGTTGGCTAAAAACCTAAGAATTTTGGGGCTGACAAGAACAAAGCTTCCAAGGCACTTGGAGAGAACTTCCTTGCAAAAAGGAAACAAATGGAGGAAGGCTTATTGTTGTACAAGCAGCTACGACCTTCGAAGATTTTCTTAAAGAATTCTTCTGTAATGTCCGATCCACCAAAAGTTGCTGGATGAGCTCCACCCCTCGACCAGTCCACCCATGTTATGCTTCTGTTTGCCAGCAGAGTTGCCGCTTGAATGGTGAGCATGGTAGGAAAATAGTGTTCATCCACATAACAAGCTGGTTTGCAGAACTCTGAAAATTTTGGGTAGAATTTTGTGTCTTCGACGATGTAGAGAGCGAGCTTTCTATTGATTTCAAACCACTGAGATCCCTTTCGCCAATCTGTGATGTTAACTTCTGGCAACATGTTGTCGTTGTAGCGTCCTCTCCCATACGGGCCGGGGTCATCAAATGCACCAATGAAGCTATATTTGGAGCCCGTTATGTAGTTGTAGACCATGCTAAAATTGTAGAGGGGAATGCATGATTCAGATAGCAGGACGAACCATTCGTTGGATATGTCGAGTAAGGCATTAGCCAGGAGTCTTCTCTCAGCATCAACCATACTCATTTTCCCCCACTCAGAGACCTGTAGAGGATGAGAAGCCAAAGAATAATCAGAACTGAAGTCATGAACTCCTCCATAAAGTAATGATCTCCAATTCTTACTCATAGATGTGATGCAATTCTATCGAGTTTCTCCTGAGTCACATAGATAAGCATTGGCTATTTTCCATATCCATATGCTCAGTAAAGAGTGGAAACATTGTTTACAAACAACCACCTTTGGTTTTTTGGACAGCCGTATGAGTCAATTTTGAAATCCTCAAATACTACAAAGTGGCTCGTATTAAAACTGAATGTGCTCGTTTCCCACTTCACATGACAGATGTACCAGGATTGCAATTTCTTGCAGTAGTTTTAATAAGAGACCATGTTCATTACATGATAAGGAAGTAAAAATCCAATCATTAGGTAGGAAAAAGATTGAAATATTATTAACCTATCTTCTCAAGAGCAAACTTCAGAGACTAGCAGGCAGCAAAGGACAAAAAAGTCCATGCCATCAACTTCCCTAGATAGCTAAGCAAGTATCAGACAAGAACTATCCAGCTTGGCAAATGAAATCGCATCTAGTTTAACTGAGAGCACACTGAAATGAAGTAGCTGCCCTACCGGGCGAATGAAAGTAAACAAGACAAAGAAGAACCAACCAAATACTTCCACTGAAACTGATTGCTAGGTGATGACAGAAAACCTCTGTGCACATGACTTTCATATGTCTAAGCAAGCAACACCATTAACCAAACAATCAGTAGAGTTGATACAAAAACTTAATCACCAAACAGACCAAGCATGTAGTAAATCATTTGACTACTTGCAAAACGAATACCAACAATATTTCCCAATATTTCTTTTTACTCTGCACAGAGCTCAAGCCTCATCCATAAAGATAGCAGATAAGAAACTTCTAGAGAATACAGTTTCAGAACACATACCTGACTAGGTATCTGTCTCCTGTAAAATACAGATGAAGATGGAAAATCAGCCTCAAACGAAGGCAATGAATGAATGTAGATTGAATACTGCCCCTCATGCCCCTTGAAAAACCTCTCCCAAAGAGGTGCCAACGGCAGCGGTCCCTTAGTCAAGAACATGAATGCTATTTTCGGGACCCTCTGGAATGGATACTTTTTCACACGGGGCACAAAAGATGCCCTCCAGAACAACTCTTCATCGCTCATTTTATGCATCAAATTCGTTGGGGGCTTGATCCATTGTTCTAAAGTTAGTGCTTCATTGTTGCAGGGAAGTAAGGTAGGCCTCAGAGAAGTCACTACACTATTAACTCCGAAGTACCTAATCATATAGATACTAACAACAGAGAAGGTAGAACATAAAACCAGGAAAAGAACAAGTAATTGCAGCAGCCTTTGGGGCAAAGCCCTAGTCTGCCCTGTCCTGCTCACCGCAACAGGATCTTTACCTTCTTCCATATGTACAACTTTTAATTGCATCTACCAAACAATCCCTAATTTCCAGCATAAAAACCCGACTGGGATCTCAACAGAAAACCCAACTTTCCACAACCAAATCAAATGTTTCCGATTTACATATAAATAAAACATAGATGATCAAGATTTCTATCTGCCCACATCTATATCTCAGCAAACGAAAGCAACAACGCCCCTCTGCCAACAGACAACGATCGGAAAATTCCTGTCTCTTCTAAGAAATACTAAACCCCATGAACATATTTATTCATAACTCACAGTGAAGAGAAGTAACGGAGCTTGATATTACCAAATGAAAACTACCAAACACTTGCTCTTTCCCAAACAGAGCAGCAGGGCAGATTATTGAGGGACAAGAAATGCAGATGTTACTCTGAGATTGAAAGGGAAAAAAAGAAAACATAAAAAAAAGCAAACTCGCAGATGTCTCAACTCAAAAAGCTAAAAGGGTAAGTTACAAAACATTGGGGTTAAAAGAAAAAAAAACGAGTAACCGTCAAAGATTTCAACTTGGGAAAGTAACTACGCTTGGATCATCATAACTAAAAGAGAGAGAGAGAAAGAGAAGATGAAATCACGGAACTAACATCGTTCAATACAAAATGACGCCATATACAACATCTGATTCTATTACAGAAAAGAAAAATTACACTCATAAGAGAAGGGAAATTCTAAAGATCAAAGTTGCAAAGAAAGAGAACTATACCCCAGTTCACTGAGAGTAGAACCAAAAAAAATAAAAGGTAGAGAGAGAGAAAGAGAGAGAGAGATTGAAGTACAAAAATATATGAAGGGGGTGGCAAAAATCCAAGGGGACAGAGGAAAAGTGCTGTAAATAATTCAGGAATGTGGTGTTTTTCTTAAGAATGTGTGTAAATCACAATCACGTGCTTATGGAAGGAGGGAGGGGCCATGGAGGTGGCAGAATAGCGGTAGAGGGTGGTGGGGGGTTGGTGATTGTGTTGTGTTTGTTGGCACTGCAACTTTGCCGGGTAATATTTATTGGTGTATAAATGGACAGGCTATCCTCTAGATTTTCGATATGAGATTAGGAAATTGATTATTCATTAATAGCATATTATGTACACAATTAGATTGGAAATCTCAAATTTTGATTAAATTGAGATTTCAGAAACAATTTTCTCATTATGAATTGGAGTCCCACAATACGTATTGATAATTTGTGATTAGTTACTTACTAAACCTGTTTAATTTCCTTGTATTATGCAATCAATGTGTCACATCAAGTTTGAAATTCGGGGAAGTGAGAAGAAAGACATGTCTGTGTATTTGATGCTGACTTAATATGTTCAATGGACTTTTTTCATGGTACAAAAATTTAACCATTGTCCTAAATCTGCATTAGGCCTGGATATAGATTTAACGTTGATATGGGCTCAAATAGAGGAAACTAGGATTGGGTCATTTACGGTCCTTCACATGCCAAGCCCAAAACAGCAAAGCCCAAGACCTGTCACATCGCTTCAAAATAACAATTTATTCCCTTATATATTTTTTTAAATTGAATCAACTTACGTCCTTAAATAAAAAGATAAATTGATTTATTTTTAGAACACATAAAGGTAAATTACTATTTATTTTTTATAAAATAATAATTTGCTTATTTATCCAAATAAAATATAACCTACTTAATATAATTATCCTAGAAATAGATAGCCACAGCTTAACCACATGAAATGCAGAGGTTGAAGATCATAGTGGAACATTCTAAGCAAACTCCCCTCCCAACAAGTCAGTGTCATTAGATGTTGTTCCTTCCTTCGATCTTTATGAAGAAAGAAAGAAAACCACATAGAAACAGTATTCTTTTAGTAAGATCATAAATAAGTAAATTATTCCGCATGAAAAAAAAATTATAATTTATCCTCCTGTGTTAAAAAAACACAAAGGGTAAGTTGATGTATTTTAAAAATTATAGAAGGATAAATTATTAATTTTATTTTCATAAAAATAATTTATTTATTTATAATATTACATGGGAATTACTTGTATTTTTTTTCCTTACAATAATACATATCGAACAAACTCATCTAATTGTCGTTTAATTCTCATGGATGTAAATGCATTTTTCGTTGTTGTTTTATAATTTCAAGAATCCCTTAACGAGAGCGAGGTCGGCCTATACATTATTTGATGCTTTTGTAAGAATTGATACTATGCTCCACTCATGTAATTGATTATAATTTGCTTGTCTTTTTAAGCTACTTGAAATTTTTAATTATATATTATTATATAAAAAACATAAATATTTAATTACATAAAAGTGTACAGTCAGTTGAACATCATCAAATTTTGTATTGTTAATTACCTATTATAAAATAAGATAATTTAAAATTCAAAACCTATATGTTCTCGAATAACTACTAAGTTATGTACATATTATTATATCAAAAATTAATAGAATTCATAGACAAACACAATAATATTAACAAAGACATATGATTTGTCTCTATATGTTATAAAGTTATTGTTATTACAATTTTATTAATTTATTATTTTACTAATGGTGTTATATCATAAAATTTGATGAAATTATTTTTTCAACATTAATATTTTATTCTATAAAAAAGTTTCATTCCAACAGACCTAACTATACTTACACTATCTTGGACAAAGTTAAACTTATGACAAAAGAAAGTGATAGATACTAGATAATAGATATCTGTTTTTTTAAAGCTCAAATTATACTAAAAAACAGACTCAACTTGCTTAATAACAGCCGATCGAATAACTAGAATTCAATCTCAATCAATATTAATAAGCCAAAACATTACCGACTCATCAGTACTCAGTTTTAGGGCCAATTTCAGCAAGCCCATAGCCCATCTACCTCATCCCACATGTGTATTGTATACTCCAAATGACATTTAACCCTCAAAATACGCTACTAGGATACACATGTTAATTGGGTTGCCTGGATAAAGATGACATGTAACTATCTCTTTAAGTTTATGCTATTTTTTGCTAATTTGGCATAATATTGTATTGTTGGCCTAGGCCCGCTTAGATGTGGCAAACAGTGGATAAATATTATCCTCACAAATTAGTCATCCAAAAAATCCGTAGACATCATAACTTCTCATAAACACCCCCTTATTCTATCGGGACATCCGCTCTTATAAATAAAAACCTATATAGGTCACTCATTTATCAAGTCCACACGATTTTTACTTTATTATACTCTTCAAACACAATTTTTGAGCATCCTTTTAATACTTTCAGCATCTTGTGCACAAAATATAAATATTCAACTTGCTAAATCTTACGTTCTACCTTGAGTTAATTATTTTATTTTATTCAAATATATTCCTTAAATAACAGAGTTATTAATCCATATTCCGCAGCTTAAACTTTTTATTATAATGAAATTTCAATAAAATCAATCAATTTAAATAATGTTATTGAACCCCGATATGCATAAATAAATAAAAAAATTGATATGCCTTTTAAGAATTAGCTTTCTTTATATTCATTGGCTTATGCTGAAAAAGAATACAAATGGATAGGTGTGCAGTAGGTAAAAAATCAAACTCGGTCAAAAATAAGTTGAGAGTGCCTTACAGCTATTATGGCATTTTAAAAGTTGAACGACTTTGCTAAGACAAATACCATTGGCTAACTTCATAATTAATTAATTTGTTAGCATTACACAATAAAAACAAAAACATTAAATCCAGGACTTTTAATATAAACAATTAGCTACTTAGCTAAATATAACAATTATTTTGGAATTTGGAGTAAGGGAGAGGGATCTATATTATTAACTATTATTATTATTTTTATATGTATATTATTTATTAATAATATAGAAGCACCATATCCGCTCAAGATCCTTTCCACTATGTGCGATCTACCCAACACACGCGGCCAATCAAGGGCCAGATGTTCATCACGCATCCAATAAATCAAGATCTCCTAAGATTTAGTTTATATATATAAACTTGATGCGACCCTGACGAATAATCAACCCCCGCGCCGAGCTGGCAACTTCTTTTAAATATCATAAAGTATATGATAAATACAACGAATTTATTGATATTTGTTAATTTAATTATATAAAAATTATAAATATATATTTTTTACATTAATAAATATTATTTACAATGATACTATTATAAGGGAATATTTTAAAATAAAAAAAATTATAATTATATCAAAGTTTTGAGGGAAAATGATTGTAAGTTACTCAATAATTTAATATCATAGTATTTAATTACAAAAATTAATTGGAAATATTATACTCCCCTCTATTGAGGTTTAGTGTAATTACACGTAGACCCCTCTGTAATTTGAGAAATTACATCTAACACTTCTGATGTTTGCTTTCATTTAACAAATAAGTCAATCTATTAAACAATTCACTAAATTTACTGATATTAAAAATAAAAATTGAATGAAATTGATGTTTATATTGATTGATTGATTACTGACTTATTGCAGGTCAAATAATTATTTTCAGACTAAACTATCATTATAACGGTGAAGATATACCTCTTCATATTCCATTAGTGCATGAAGACGTATGAATTTAATTTGACCATAAAAAAATTATTTAATTTACAATAAATCAATAATAAATCAATCATGGATTAATATAGAAATTTTTTGTTAATGTCAGTAAATTCAGTGAATTTTGACTAACAGATGGACTTATTTATTAAATAAATACAAACCTCAGGATTGCTTTTTAAGTTTTAAAATCATGAACAATTTACATATAATTACACCAAATATAAAAAAAGATGCAAACTAATTTGAGGGGATTGCTTTTTAAGTTTTAATCCAAATAGGCTCACTCATTCAAAAAGACAAAAAGTAAAATAAAAAATAGTAGAAAGTGGACCTAATCTTTCCGGGGCAGAGTGTGGTTTCTTTGGGCGAAAATCTAGCAGTAGATGTCCTAAAACTTAAATTTTTTAATTCACTATATTTTCCTCTTTAGGAGCTTCTAGGTTCTGTTCTATCCGAATACTGGGTCCACAACAGCCTTGCACTTTCTCCCTTTCCTCTTTAACCCACATCACCCCTCCCTTTTCTCTGCACAGAATCCAAACTCTCAAATCTATTTAGATTTCATGCTGTTACCTTTTCCTTATCAGATTGCATTTATGTTTCGGCTGGCTGCTTAAAAGGTATTTCTGCTTCTTCAGGCTTTCTTGCTGTGATTTTTTTGGTTCCTTATTCTGTGTGTGTTCTTTGATCTTTGTGAGGAAGGGGAAACAAGAGTTTTTGGCGTTTGCTTGTGCGTTTTTGCGTTTTGTTTTTCTGGTTAATTGTGATTAAGGATGGAGTGAGTATTTTTTATGTTTTCTCAGGGTGAGTGGGTTGCTTTTGGAATTGGAATTTGTCAGTCATGGATTTGATATGTGCATACTGGTTTCCTTATTGATGTTAGTGGCTTTTCGTTAGTAAGGTCTAATTTGTTGAAAATTGTGGAGTTGTTTTAAGAGAGAGATTTGATCTTGTTCATGTGGATTTCAGGGTGTTCATGTAAAAGGACATCCCCGAGATGGTGAGTTGGTGATTCGGTGTTTGAAAAACGGAAAGAGAAAGCGGTATAGTGTTTAGAAAGGGCGAGGATGAAGAGAGGGAAAGATGAGGAGAAAATGATGGGGCCAATGTTTCCTAGGCTTCATGTTAATGATACCGAGAAAGGAGGGCCAAGAGCACCTCCAAGAAACAAGATGGCCCTTTATGAGCAGCTCAGTATTCCTTCTCAGAGATTCAATCATCCAGTCATGCCTTGTAACCCCAATAATTCCGCTGCCACTTTGGTGCCTCGGTTGAGCAAGGTGAGGTTTGACAACTTAAATGTTTTGCTTACTATTTCGGTATCTTGATCTTTTTTACTTTATAAGTTTCAACATTTTATGGTTGAGTTTACACTGTTATCATGTCTTGTAAATTTGCGGTGAAGTTAAAGATTGTGAACACTGATGGTTGGTCAGGGTTGGTTCAATTTGTTGAACATATAGGGTACACTGCATTTATCCTTTTTCTTGGATTTTCCAGTTTCTTTATGTGAGTATTTTCAGTTGGACAAAGTTAAAAACTTCTTTCAAGTTCAGGTACAAAATGTCTAAAACTTCTACCGGTAATTAACTTGTTTTGTTAGTTTCGGACGGTAGGGGAGAGGGAGTGTAAGGGAGTGTAAGGAAGCCCTTGCTCCATAGTTAGCTTGAAAATACTAGCACGAAAAGTTGCAAGCTCGTAGATGGAAGAGAACCAAAATTTTCAATGTTACTTCTGTTTGAGGGTGTGAAGTGCTGCATTTCATTCCAGTTTCTGGAAATAGATTGTTGTCTGATAGTTTTCTTATGTAAACTCATTTGTTTCTGATCAGTCCAAGCAACTTGTACTTGCAGGTAAATGACCGGGGTATGTATTTCTCTCGTCAGGTTCCACCTGGACATCCGCTTGAGAACCAATACAGTCAATTTTCTGATATTAGCACTCCATTGCCACAATTACAGCAGAAGAAGAAATTAAATGAAGATGACTACAGTGTTCCTGTTTTCGTCCACTCCATATCTAGTCAAGAATTTGATAAGTATAGTACTGATATGGACCGGGAAAGAATTTCATCCTCCAATCCTCATATTTTCAATCACTCGTTGAAATCCCAAGATGCCAAGGAAACAGGCATGACTGAACACAGCACAAGGCAAGAGGGCAACAACCAGAAGAGAGAAAACTCAAAAGAGGTTGTGGTTGGTTGGGTTAAAGCCATTTCAAGTTCGTTATCCATTGAAAAGCAAACTGGTCCCTCTCTGATTCATGAACCAAGAGATGAGCCCAGTGAAAATATTGACAGATTAAAGACTGTTAAGCGTGTAAGACCACAGCTCTGTGCCAAGTCACAACCTTCTAGCAATAGGCAATGTAATGCTGCTTTAAGGAAGAATACAACATCAGTAGTAAGAAGAAATTCATCTGATTCAAATAAAGGTTTACCATCTGAAGACCAGAATCTTGTCCATGGTGTTAGTAATGATACGGAATCTTCTGAAGATGGTTCTTGTAGGTCACCGCAAATGAATAACTTGGAAAGGGGCGACAGTGTTTCTGAAACTTCTGTTTTGGATACCATATCTGGATTGGATATAACACCTGATGATGTTGTAGGCATGATAGGCCAGAAACATTTTTGGAAAGCCAGAAGAGCTCTTGTAAAGTAAGTTATTATGCTCTCTTCGTCACATCTCATTTGTTGCTGTCTGGAGATTTGGATGAAGCTTTAAAATTTTACTTGCACAACAGGATTTTTTTTTAAAAAATAAACCATTACTCAGGAGAAATTAACTTTGGTTCAATCACATGAGGTTATATGTAACTGAAACTTCATTTATTCGTTTACGATCAGGTTCTGATTGTGATCAGGTAGCATCTTCCTAGATTGTTATTAATATCAATTCAGTTAATATCTTAAATATGATGTAGAGCAGTTAGACCAAGCAATAGCAGAAGTTCAATAAGCAACGGAACTGTTTGAAACTTCTATGTTTGCTTTTGTTTTTGCTTTCGACTCTCCCTTGGTAGGAGTTCTTGTATCAAATTGGCCTTTTTGTTTCCTACGGCCGATGGATCCTCAGTACATGTTGAGATTCTTCAATACCGACTTGTGTGTGATTAGTCACCATCGTTTTCTGTGCCTGCTGAGATCATATAAGCTCTATGTCCCGTTCCTGGGATTATATCAGTAATTTTTCATGTGATGGAGTTTATTAGGTTACTGTCATTAGTCTCGTATATGCTTGGATAAGTGGATTTGGTGAAGGATTGTGTTAAAAGTAATCAGACTAGTTGATTGCATTCATAGAGATCTGGTCCATCAGAACACAAAATTGAGATAGGTTCGTAAAGTCGTGGGAGAAGTTTACGTGTTTCTACACGTGGGGATGTTTGTGGGTCCCTCTAGCTACTGAGTTTGGAAGCTTGCCAGATTTAATTGCTGTTGGTTTAATTGTCCTTTAATCGTTGGAGCACTTTCTGGCGCTGACTCTAGAATTTGAGGATTTTTTTCTGCAATTTGAGTACATATATTGTCTGCGTTATTAAATGGTGGGTGGGTTTACTGGTGCAGAGTCTAATTATTCCTCAAAGTGAGAAAATTTATTTGATCCTCCACTTTTGATGTATTCGGGAGGCGGATCATCTTTTGTATAGCATGGTGTGTTCATCTGAGAGTGTACATTTTATTCAAGGTGAGTCCAACAGTCATGGCCCTTTCCTTCTTGTCCATTTTCTTGTTTTTCAGGATAAGTATCTCTTATTGTTTTTTATGTTGCTGGAGGAGCTGAGAGAATTAACTACGGAAGCTATGCTGGACTGATTTCGGGGACAGGAAAAGGCTCTGGATAGTACCTTAGTTGCCTTTGTTGTCAGAGAAGCAAAACATCTGAAACTTTTTCCATTCGAATGAGCAACTAAATAGTGCAGTTGCCACGTGTTCCTTTAAATTCTGGGCCATGGTTTGTGACATTTCCTCAGTGCATATGAGAATATCCCGGGTATAAATAATCAAAAACTTAAAAGTAAGATTATCTACTTATGCATCAACATGTTTTCCACATGAATAATTGTGCTCTATGTCATTTTCACTGTTCATTTTTGTGCTTCTCTCTGAAAGTTAAATTACAAGCTTACACCTGTCGAGCATACTTTCTTGTTTGTATTACTAACTACGAGTGGTTGTTCTTAAGTTTCTGCTTGTTGCTGTTTTTTCATGTTCTATTTGGGACTTAAGTACTCGACATGCAAATTATCGGTGATGTGGAAAAGTATTGTGCTTAACTTTCTGCTTGGCTGCTCTGCCAAGCTTCATTAATTTTATGTTGCGAGTCTGAGACCTTATCTTTTCTTCCATGCAGTCAACAAAGACTTTTTGCAGTTCAAGTGTTTGAGCTGCACAGACTCATAAAGGTGAGGCAATTTATTCAGTTTTAGTGGCTTATGATTGCTGATATGGTCTCCAGCCTATGTTTGGTATGTAAACATCTCTGCATCATTATAAATCAGGTTCAGAAATTGATTTCTGCCTCGCCACATGTTCTGCTGGAGGACCATGCTTATTTGGGTAAGCCTTTAAAGCCTTTGCCTGGAAAGAAACTCCCCTTGGGTTGCGCTGTTATAGCAATCCCGAATGTTTCCAAGCAAAAAGGTGACACAGAGAAGCCAAGTAAGAAGGAAGGCTCTGCCGAAAACACTGTTGAGAAAGTATCTTCTGCTCAAAACGGGGGTCTGCCTTCAACTTGTGGACCATTTAGCGCAAACTCTCCTGCACCATCTGTCAATCAATCGTGGTGTTTCAATCAACCGCAAGGGCCGCACCAGTGGTTGATCCCGGTGATGTCTCCTTCTGAAGGACTAGTATACAAGCCATATCCCGTACCTGGATTTATGGGCCAAGCTTGTGGCCCCCCCGGATCAAATCAGATGATGGGCAACATTTTAACTCCAGCATATGGACTTCCAGGTCCACCTCCTCAGTATCAGCTACCTTCGTTTCCTCCTGTCGGTCCTCATGGCTACTTGCCTCCTCCCTATGGCATGCCAATTATGAACACGGCACCGTTCTCAGGTTCGTCTGTCGAGCAAATGAACCCCCCAGCTACCCTGGACCGATTTTCAGCAGGAGAAGCCAATTTCATCAACCAACAACATAACTTGTTCATTTCGCCAAGCCAAAAGAATGGGGCTGTTCCAGACGTTTATAACTCGCGGTGGGCGTCTGAGGAAATTGAAATGCAAGCGAGCACGGGAAGTAGCCCGATTGAAAGACGACCGCGTAGTCAAGTGAGCAACAATGTTGAAGGAAGAAATATGCTTCCGCTTTTCCCCACTTCTCCGGCTATCAATGCCTCCAAGTCGACCCCTCAGGTTACCACACCTGAGTGCCCGAGTCGGGTGATCAAGGTCATCCCTCATAATGCCTTATCTGCATCTGAATCTGCAGCAAGAATCTTTAGGTCTATACAAGAAGAAAGGAAACAGTATGATTCAATGTAAAACTTCTCTTCTGCTGCTGTGATTGAGCAGGTGGGAACCACCTCTTTCTTTCACATCAGTTTGGTGTTTGAGATTCAGCTTCTGAAACCATTTTGCCTGTAATCTGTTGTAACTGACCTTTATTTGATTCTTGTTGCAAGTTCGATCGATCATAACCGGATTCTACAAAATTATGCTCGTTCTGTTAATTTAATGAAGATTAGAATAGTCCCATTTTTTAACTCTATTTCTGTTTAAAGATAATTGATTAATTAAATAGTCACTGAATTTGTATTAACTCGTTCAGTTGTTGAAATCAATTTTCTAATCTAATAATCTTCCAAACATGCCACCAGATAAAAAAAAAGGCTAAAATGCATAAAACCCCCAATGCATAAAACCCCCTGTGTTTTAAAAAGTCCGCTGAAAACCCCCCTCTATTTTAAAAATAGGCTAAAAGCCCCCCTGTGTTTTCTTAAATATAACTCAATCGCCCCTTTCCGTTAAATGTAACTAACGGCGTTAACTTTTTTATAAAATGACCGTTATACCCTTATTCAATATATATTACCTCTTATTTTAGTAACCGTTGGATTTTTTTGATCAAATAATGACCATTAGATCTAATGAATTAATCTCAACCGTTAGATTTCAAAAAAATGAAAGGTTTGGATTCAACTAATTATTTAATTTATATTATATAAAATAATTTAAAATTATAAAAAAATTATTTTTATTTAAAAAAAAAAAAAAAAAACTATCTACCCAACCCCCCACCCCACCCCTGCTACCTACCCCCTCCCAATCTCCCCCACCCCGCCGTCCACCCCACATCGCCGCCCACCCCCACCCCGCCGCCTGCCTCCTCTCCCCGCCTGCCTCCTCCTCCCGCCACCCCCCGACTGCGCCGTACCCCGCAGATGGGGGCGACGAAGCGGGGGGCGGCGGCCGTCGCCCCCAAATCTGGGCGACGTTGCGCGTCGCCCAGATAATGACGAAGGGAGACGGCGCCGTCGCCCATGGTCTGGGCGGCGGCGACGTCGTCGCCCTACTGTGCGGGGACGGCCGCCGCCCCCCAATTTTTTTTTTAATTTTTAGAATTAATTTGAATTATATATTAAATATTTTAGTTAATTAAGAATAATTTAAATTATATTTAAATATATAATTAATTAAGAATAATTGTTATTGTATTTAAATTTATTTAAATATATATTTTACTTAATTAAAAAGAATTTAAACATATAATTAATTAAGAATAAATTTTTTAATTTTAAAATAACTAAAACATCATATTAATTATAAAAGTAATTCATTGAAATATGTTTAAATATAATTAAAGGAAAGTTTTAATTTTTAGTTTTAATAATTATAATAATTATTTTAAATTTAAGTATAAATTTATTTAAATATTTTAATTAAATAATAATTTAAATTATTAATATTATATTATTTTTATAATTATTAATATTTGTATTTTTAGAGGAGAGAAAATGCAAAAAAAAATTAAATTTAAAAGTTTTTTAACTATAGTAATTTTAGATACAATATAAGGGTATTTTAGTCAATTAAAGACTATAAAAATGTCAAAATCCGCAAAAAATCAAGCCCAAACGCACTTCAGGCGCGTGTATCTCACTTTCCGTTAATTTCTAACAGAATAGGGGTTTTTTGCTGAGTTTATTAAAACACAGGGGGGTTTTTAGCTATTTTTAAAACATAGGGGGCTTTTAACTTTTTCAACAAAACACAGGGGGGTAAAATGCATTTTAGCCAAAAAAAAAAAAAACAGAAAAAAAAAATTCAATCTCACACATAACAAGAATTAAAATAAATTAAAGGTAAATTACAAATAACTTCTCTAAAATTTATCATAATTATAAATACTTTTTGATATTTGAAAATTCACAAACATCTTTTGAAATTAATAGTTGTCTAATATATATCCTATAATGGACTGTCATGAGGTGATATATGTAAATTTTCAAAATTTTTTTTGTAATTACAATGAATCTATGAAAGTGTGTTGTAATTTATTCTGAATCAAAATAAAAGTTACCATATATTTTCAGTGATTAGGAAAATTTAGTGAAATAATTAAAAAAATTAATGATGGTATAATATCCCTCGATTATGACTAAGAAAATATATATTTCAAAATTTCTTACTATAGTTCAACTAATTAAAATAATCTGATAAGATAATATCAATATGATAATATATAGTAGTAAAAATAAGACACAATACGTAGAAACGGGTTCGCAATGTTTTAATTCTATAAGAACTGTATAAAACTGGAGGACAATGAACGGGAGGCGATCTCAGCGTTCTTATGTTTAAGCTGACGCTGAAATCCGGAGGAATTTTCCAAATTCTGACATGGCGTCCCCTCATAAGACCCACATTCCTCTGCCTCCGGACCCTGGTAATTTCTTCTTTTTTTCCATTAATTTTTTCTTTAATTTGATCTCTAAATCATGCTAACCAGTTAAATCTAACATGCATCTGTATTAATTTAACCTATTATTTTCATTTGTCCAAATCAGCGCTTCAATTTAGATGCTTGAGTGAATTCCTGCCATTAATAACTGGTAATAGTCATTGAGTTCTGCGAATTTGTGTTTTCCCAATTCGGGGGTTCTCTTGGACGGAGTGATAGAAATATAATGTCTACGGGAATTGATTTGGGGTTCTTTTTCCTTTTCCTTTTTCTTCTTTGCGTAATTTTTGCATTTTGTTGTTAGTGGGAGGTGATTTTCTGAATTTCTGGAGTGGGTGTTATGGAAGCACAAATGCTTGGTGGATGTAAAAAAGGGCTGTCATCCATGTAGGCGTACAATTTTATATATACAGCCGTAAATTGTGCGAATATACAGGCAACTTTCAAATTGAAGTTGTTGGATTCTTATATTATAGAATTTCATGAGGGACAAACATATAGGTCTGAAGCTGAAGTCAGTGGATGACATGTGAGTTAAGTCTTGTGTAGGTGAAATGCTCATTTCTTCATGTGAAGCTTTAGTTATGACATAAATATATTGTTTGGAATAGAAAGGAGGAAAAATTCAATTGTATTTCCTTTGTGTTTTGAAATAATAATTTTATGGCTTCACGGTATGGAATCATGGTTGTTTGAGAGGATTTGGAGTCTTGGACGGGAGACCATCTATTGACACCTTTGAGTTCTAAATGCTAGTATGAAGAACATTAGAAATGCTGATCAATATCAGTTACTAGGTTTTATTCAGGGGAGCTAATGCTTGGCACACGTGTCATAAATCTTTTGGGGATTATGCTTCTTTCTAAGATGCATCAGAATAGTGGTATTAACAATGCTTGCTTGGTTTGAGCAGATAGTGCCTTGTTGATTTATGCTTACGATTGCATCATATGCTGCTCTTAGTGAATTCATCTTTTAAGAGCCAAATTCTTCAGTCACCTGATTTACACATTATAGTTCCCTTAACTGTTGCTTTTTCAGGTGACAAAACCTTGGAGAATGAAGCATGTTTGTCTACAGTTCCTATCCATGTTGTCACCGATGCATCTCAACTTCCTGCAGAATTCCTGCAGCCTTCATGTGAGAGGCAACTGTTCATAGGCTTTGATTGTGAGGGGGTTGATCTCTGTCGTGACGGGTCTCTTTGTATTATGCAGGTGCATTTTACATTTTGTTATGGCATATTTTCTGTAATTTTCAAAAATCAGAATATTTATTAATTTCAAAAGATAATTACTCAATTTCAAGCACACTACAATTTTATTATTCCTGTCAAGTCCTAATCTAACTGTACTAGACTCTTAAGAGAAATTTCATGATTTTGTTATCCTGAAAGCAGTCCCTACTCAATATGTAAAGCCAGTCATATTAATCATACACATTAGTTTTTCTTGCTGCTGCGATTCTTTCTTCTTGGTTTCTTCTGATAACAATAAGAATTTGAAAATGAGAGTTGCCCAAGTAAGTGGTCTTATTTTGCAGTTTCGTCATCATGCATAATTTCTTGGCTACCTAGAAAAGTCTTAAGTGAGCATTTGGTTTGTAGATAAGTGGAGTGCCTTTTTAACCTGTTGATCTTACCTTTAAACCAAAATACGGATTTCAGTTCCGTGAGCTAGCTAATAAAATTATGATGGTTGACAGACCAAAACTTAGAACTATATATATTAATCTAAAAGTATTGTTGTTAAAAAGAATTCAATTGAGATATGCACTTAGAACTGATCTTATTTTGATGCAGCTTGCATTTCCAGATGCAATATATCTGGTTGACGCTATTGAGGGTGGAGAGACACTCGTGAAGGCCTGTAAGCCTGCACTTGAGTCGAGTTACATCACTAAAGTTATCCATGACTGCAAACGAGATAGTGAGGTCTGTTGCTGATTTCTCTCCACTTCCACCTTCATGGTTTGAATTATTCAATAATTTTATTTCTCTTTTATGTTTACATGTTGCAGGCATTATACTTCCAGTTTGGCATTAAGTTACATAATGTTGTGGACACCCAGGTTGGTAATCTCCTTTAGCTATTGATGTTAGGAAAATTAGTAATTAGAATTGAGTACTGACTGTCTTTGTCTTCGATCTATTTGTATAGTTTCATCATATGTTGACATAGAATGTATATGAATTTCCTATGCCTGGGGCAGAAAAAGCCTGTCCTATGCTTTATCCATTGTATAAAAAAATGTACTAGTAACAGTCCCTATATACTATGTCAATCTTCTTAGCTTGATATGTAAGTGCATTTACCTGTAGAGTTGCGGGCTCCTTTTGTCCCAGAAGCTCCTGGTGTCCTCTTTTACTTTAAACCTGTTGGTGATATGGTGGGTCTCTAGCCTGATTATATCTGTTGATTAGTGACTTCTGGGTTTTTGGGAGTCAATATTTTGGCTGACGATTATGTCCTGCTTGCGGGTAGGCTGCCTTCTTCTCGAGGGAGAATTCGGTTTGGGGAGAAGTGGTGTGCCATTGGCCTTGTCGCCTTTTCTCTTTGCCTTCAAGAACTTGTAGAATTGAGAAATAAAATTTCTCTCTTTTGACTGTAATGAAATTAATATTCCATATTGTTTCCTTTTATCCCTGTTCCAAGCAGATTGCTTATTCTTTGATTAAGGAGCAAGAAGGACATAAGAGGGTGCCAGATGACTACATATCATTTGTTGGGCTGCTTGCTGACCCGCGATTTGGTGGTAATTAGTTTTGCTTTCTTCTCTTACTTTAGTTTGTCAACTGGGAACACTTTTATTGTGGATCACCGGCTATGAGTGTTTTGTCAGCATTTGCTTGGTAAAGGTGCATAACTTCGATAAGAGATGTACAAATGACGATCTGTGCTTGAGATACAGTTTTAAACCAACTGTTCATGAAGATCCTGTCCTCTTGTGATTTCTTTTACT
Organism: Sesamum angolense; assembly: GCA_034509725.1. Classification (NCBI taxonomy): domain Eukaryota; kingdom Viridiplantae; phylum Streptophyta; class Magnoliopsida; order Lamiales; family Pedaliaceae; genus Sesamum; species Sesamum angolense. The sequence goes on from JACGWL010000013.1 coordinate 992,478, forward strand.
TCACATTATGTGTGTTAAAATGAGGTCAATTAGATAAGTTATGCATAACTCTGGTATGTGATAAACATATTAGCTCAGACATACTAGAAGGAAAATCTATCAGTGAAGTAGTCCTTTCAATCCTTTGGCCATTAATTGGTTGTTCTATCCCACTGTCCTGGTATTGCTGGTCTTTCTTTCTATTTATTTGGGCCACTAAATATAAAATGCTAATGCATCAACTCTTCTAATTGTTGATGCATCAATATGTATGCTTGACTTACAAGTTGGAAACAAGTCTCTTTATTAGGTTATCAATGTGAATATCAGCTTTATTTAGCTTTTGATCAACGGATCAGAGTTGGAATGATGACAGGAAGAGGTATATTATTGGACGTCTGACATTCACTTGACATGCTTTAGATTTTGTCTCATTTAAAATCCAGAAAATCTGGATTTATCCCAAAGCTTTTTTAAAGTGCATTCTTTTGCTGAACTATATTAAGCTTCAACTTTGTTTACACATATATTAATAGAACATCCCGCCATGCTCTGTCTACTTCTTATGCTGTAGCAGGCTGCTTTTAGTTTTGTTTTACCCTTACAATTTCTGAATAGTTCATTGTTTCTCCAAGGACTAGTCCACACTCTTTATTGATGCTTTTTTTAAGGATTTATGTGTTTCTTAAGATCAAGTGCTTCCATATGGTTGTTTTTTCATTAGAAGAATTTTTTTACAGGCATATCATATGATGAGAAGGAAGAGGTTCGCCTTCTCTTGAGGCAGGTCAGTCTTCTTATGTCATCTGGAGGTCGTTGCTGTTTATTTTATTCAGGTTGATTGAGCCGAGCAGAACCTAGGAATGTTTCCCACTTTTGGGAAAAGTATTATATGATTTAATTGTTTCTGCATCAGTAAATTATGAATCTGAATTAATAGTTAAATTAGTTCAAATTAGTAATGTCAAGATGTCTATCTAGAAGCCCTCTGCTGTGGGGTATGAAGTTACTTGGGCTCTGGCAAATTGTTCAGCCAGATGCATTGACTTGTTTCCTGTAGAGTTCTAGAGCTTGCATATTTGTTTTCATCTCTTCAAATCTTTTGGAGCAATTCTTGACCCTTTGTTTCTTAGTTATAGAATAGCACTGGCATTTCCATTCTGCTTATGAATTTTTGGAAGTGTGGTGTAGAACTTCTGCTATCTGGTATGATGTATTATCCATGTGTTCACAGACACACAAATGAAAAATCCTCAACCGAAAGTTTATGACATCAATCACTTCAAACATGTTAGATATACACTTAAATATCTACACTATTGTGGTTAACTCTGCAATGTTTAACATATTGGCTGTTTCTCTGCGTGGCTTGATCCTGATAACTTGTTTGTTCCCAGGATCCCAACTTTTGGACATACAGACCGTTGTCTGAGCTAATGGTCCGTGCAGCTGCAGACGATGTTCGCTTTCTTCTGTTTATTTATCATAAGATGGTGGAGAAGTTAAACGAGAGATCCTTGTGGTATCTTGCAGTTCGTGGTGCACTTTATTGTCGTTGTTTCTGCATTGATGATAGTAATTTTGCAGATTGGCCACCTTTGCCTCCAATTCCGGGTATATATTCTCCTCTGCTAAGCTAATTGTTCCCTTTTCTTTATATTTCAAGTGCCATATAGATATGTCTATATGGATGCAATATATAAGCTACCAATTCTATCATGTAACCACGAGCTTTCGGAAGGAAATAAATACATTCATATTTATTTGTTTGTGTGTTCTTAGTCTGATTGGAAATAGCTACTATGAAACAATAGACATGGTGGATTATACTGTTGTTGTATAGCAAATGTAATATCAGAAATAAAAAAAAAAAAGTAATGGCAGATTTCCCTATTATACTTTTTCAACTCTGAAAATTGAGTTTGCACTGGAGCAGAACTAAGTGCAATGCATTGCTTTCTTGTGAACAGTAGATTCAGTATTGCAAATAAAAAATTGGGGTTTAGATCACGCTATCTTGCATGATGTTTACCCTAGGTGAGGTCAGAAGTTGACATATTGTAACGTTTGGTATGCTGTGTCTGCTAAATCAGTGATACTGTAGTTTTTTCATCACTGCAGACAATTTGATTGCTGATAAAACTGCTCCAGAAGAAGAAATCCTGTCTGTTCTTGATGTTCCTCGAGGGAAAATGGGATGTGTTATTGGAAAACGAGGAGCTAATATCTTGTCAATAAAGCAATCATGCAGGTGCACTTTCTCCCATGATACGCAAGTTATATCCTGTCATTTTATTAATTCTATCATGAGTATTGGCAACATCTCATTTTAGTTGACAAAATGCCATATCACACGAACCAAAGTATTGGTATACTGTATTAGTTAGTCGTATTGTAATTTCCATGATGCATGATATAGGTGGGATCCAGTTGGATTTGCACCAGCTTATAGCTGTAACACGCTTCTAGAAAATATTTGATGAATAGTAAGTTGCCTGAATAATTTGATTCGACTTATTATTTGAATACAAATGCAACTTAAAAAAGAATTGAAAGTGAGTGGGTTAAAAGATATTATTTCATGTATGCTTCATGTGAAAGGATAAAACCAGAAATATGACAGCGATTCATGGGCACATACCCAAGTTGCAAATATACCAGAGGCCAATGTATGTTACAGTTTGGTGAAGAGTGACTGCAATTTATCCCATCCAGATAAATGCTTTCTTCAAGTGGGACTTGGGATCACTTTCATGTGGTCCTTACTTATAATAGATATATTTGCTTTTTTGCAGCGCTGAGATATTTTTTGGAGGTGATAAGGGTCCCCCAGACAAGGTTAGTCTTCCATTTGCCAAGTTCATAAAACCTACCCTATTAGCCTAGACCACCTAATTTTTCTTTTTTGTAAAGTGACACAGTTGTAATCTCAATCTTGAAGTAAATTACATAAAGTTCATTATTGTGGGCTTAAGATGGAACAGGGGAATTGTGCAAGTGTTCAATCCAATTTTTTACGGTGAGGTAAAATGCCAACCAATGAAACTTCAGCTAGCCCATCGTTGTGCAAGTGTTCCTATAGTGTGCTTATATCTCATAGACAGGGCCGTATTTTTCTGGCGTGATATTATTTTTCCAGCTTTCTTATTAATGTGTTGACAACTTAACAGTTTCAGTGGACTGCTAAAAAATATGAATCAATTGAAATCTACTTTAAAGGGATTGTGCTGGAACATGGTCCTATGGCAAAAAGTAGATAAACTTGTCTATTGGGATATAAAAGTTGTGGAATCAATTTGAGTAATTGTGCTATTTCAAGTTATGACAGATGCGAACTAACCCATTTGAGTTGCTATGTTTTGCCGGCTGTGATGCAGGTATTCATAATTGGCCCTGTAAAGCAAGTTAGGAAAGCAGAAGCCATGCTAAGGGGTAGAATGCTGCAAATGTACTAGAACTTATTATGTAAATAAATGATCCATAGATGAGATCTTATGCTTATGAAAAACTGTGGCAAAGCCAATCAGTTGCCATCTTTGATGTGTACTTAAGGGGTTGTATCAAATACTAGACCAGTTTGTGGCATGAATCTGGGATTTCCCTCTGATTGTAACTCTTAAAACCATTTACATGTTACTCATTCTCGTAGTATTTTAAGTTTACCCCATCTCAGTGTCTTTCTATTCAGACCATATCTATTAAGGCAGGTAAAGTCTCAATTGCTACAAGAAGCATGTATATTGCTTCATATCACATAAAAAAAAAAAAAAAAAATTGGTGTTTTTGTTCATGAAAAAACCAATCACCACTCGTTGAATGAGAAAATTGTGCCGCAGAAGCACTTCTCGGGTTGGTATATTTCATATCAAGAAATGAATAGGCCTGCTCATCTAAAGCAGCACTGACTTGGGTATCTTTGCAATTTTAAACATTTTAGATGAACACGAGCAGGTATATATCCAAGTCCCGCAATTTTCCATAATAGCAGACAGCAGAAAACATTAAAATTATGGTGAAGGACATGATACACACCCTTTTGTACAAACTTCACATGCTCCAGAAGTCAAATCCTTGACTGAAAATTTGAGTGAAAATTGAACAAACAAATATTAGCAATTTAGCAGAAAAATAATTCATTTCTGAAAGCCTCCAAATTGATATTGTTGACTGCTTAGGCCGGAGAAGAAGTCATTGTTCGTTGAAGCTGATGTGAACCCAGATTTACCAACTAGGGATCCGGCACCCATTGCGCTACCCATGTAAAAGGAAGGCATAGGTCCCTTTTCTTTCTCTTCTGGTCCATCAGTCAATCCACCAATAATACCAACATCTGCTAAGTTGACCTTCTTTGCTGCAAACACAAAGATGAAATACAAATAATATCAGCATAAAGCAACAACACTAGTCTCCTCAAATTTCAAGCCCGACTTTTCAATGAATTGGGGTTTGGCATGTTAATATTTTGTGAGCTTCTGAAGGATACAGAGTAATGTTCCCATGCTACTAGTGTGATAGCACTGTTAAGCAGCAGTATAACCTGCCTTTTGAGCAGGTTACAAGTCATGGTACCTCCTTTGTGTATTTTTTATATAGTGCTTGGTGCCAGAGAGTTATACTTACGTGCAGTTATATTTAGGTCAATTAATCCACGGCTCAAAGAATCTGCCCATATTCCGGATTTGACTTGAAAGGAGTCTTTCTTGGACGGGAGTCTGGTTTCAGTTGAAGATCCTTTAATGTTTGCATGGCTCCCATCACTAGGAGAATTTTGGTGAGAGATTGTTGATATAGGATCTGTATGAGAAGTAAAGGCACCAAAAGGGTCAGATCCCTCGAAATTGTTGAGTGGGACATCAGCAAATGGATCAACGACATTGACAGTTGCATCAGATTTTGAAGCTTTGTTGTCGAGCTGCGAAGGTGGATCAGGTGCAGCAAAAAAATCCATTGTAGTAGAAACAGCAGAAGGGGCAGGTTGAGAGGCAAATAGATCAACGTTGGTCTGGAGGATGGCCAGCACATATTTAATTAGTGCAGGGGCAATATCAAAGCATTGAGCAATGTAAAAGAACAGATACAATTCTACACATGATGTCGGCCAAAAATATACCCCGACCCCAACCCCAACCCCAACCCCAACCCCAGCAAAATCAGAAACAAAAACACAGGGTGAAACAACTCCCTCAATAAGAATTTTATGATGAGAGGAGCCATAAATAGGACAAGAAATACCAAAGATATAACTGAATCTTCATTACTCAAAAGAAGAAGAAAGAAAGAGACAGCAAACCAATCAGCAATTAATAGAGTTTAGGATCTACACATCCCCTTCCTTTACCTAATGCGAATGGGGTTCTTAACAGAATATTTCAGGAAACTTCCAGTTTTAAATTTTAAATATGACCACTAAATGCATGTCTCTGTAATTTAAAAATTTCTCATCAATGAGCATGAGTGCGGGCACCTAGCACACAAACACAGACACACACAAGGCATGCTAAGTTTAGAGAGAAGTTAGTTGATCATTAGGCCTGATTCAGCACAAGTATGAAGGTGCCCTACTCTTTTTAACATGTTGGTGGCAGCCTTACCAGATGCTCATGATTTTCCACTCCTCCTGGTGAGGGTGCTGCTGATACAAAAGCAGCATCAGCAAATAAGTCAACCTCTGATGGATTATGGTCTAAGGAATCAGACTTATCTGTTGGAACAGATACTGGTGCATCCAAGAGGTCACCAACAAACTCTTGCCCAAAAAGATCCACTTGATGACTTGCAGAAGAAGGTTCTGTTAACAGAAAAGATAATTTGCAAATAATAATCAAACAATCTGTGGAAGACGTTGATAGGTTATTGGCAACAAGATTAGAGAAAAAGAAGTATCTACAGCAGGTCATGCAGAAACTTGCTCAAAACGGAACTTTGGACCCATCCTCATATGGAAACTAAGCACTGAGAAAGAACTTTTCAAGGGGTTAAAAAGGTTCAGCATTGTAGCAATGCAGTCGCCGCGGCCAAAAATGTGCACAGAAAATACCTACATCTTTACATGCATAATTCAAGCTATCACACCTTAATTATATTTTGATTTAGTCAAAATGTCAAATATTGGAAGTTTTAGGTATGAGTGTGTTGTTTCATGTTGGAGCATGTGCATTCATATAAGTCCTGCATCACTGTGAACCATTGGCCACTGAAAGGCTATTTCATCCAGATTTCACTATTCTTAAATTTCATGTTTTTTATTATTTCCACATACATTGGATTACCATCATTAAAGCTGCCTCCACATGCCATGGAGTCTTTCCATAAAACATTTTAGGTTTCAGTTTCATAGACTCAACACATAGGAGACATGAATTCAAGTGATGTGAAGCTGTCCCTTTCCACTTCTTTATCAGCAAAATAAGAAGTCCAAAACTTTGCAGCCCAAGAAAAATCTGGCCTCTCAGCACTATTACTTACTGGCACTTGAAGTCCCTCTAGGATCAAAATCATCAAAATCTTCATCATACTTGTCTGATGATGCATTTTGTGAGGTAACTGAAGCATATTCATTGGTCTTGCTCACTTTTGTTGATGCTCTTGATGCACCAGGGACTGGAGAGTCCTGATCCATACTGCAAAACATTCTCGGAGTTCAGAAAGAATAAGCAAAGGCATTATCAAGACAAAATAAGCAGTGACCCATTCCCATACTCAATATCTCTTAGGGAACTTGTTCCAAAGTCAAAAAATTCGGATTCATCTCTCATATGGAGCTTAACCCAAAATCCCATCCTAAATAAAATAGATTTGGATCCTGCTGAGCAAGAAAGTCAAGTTATACACTCATCTGTGAATCTCTCACTGGGGTGCCATGGGTGCCATTTCTCTTATGCAAGGCCCCATAACCATGAGGCCAGGTTATTGAAAAGCCTCAGAGTCCTAGAAGAAAGCTTGTAAAACTCTTTAGCATATTCATAAAAATACTAAAGAATGTGCAGAAGGAGGCTAAGATACATTCACAAAAGGAGGGAACAACTTTTTGTCAGTTAGCACCCCCGTTCTATTCCAATCAGTTAATATTCCACTGCCACTCACATAAAATATGATATTCGAATAATGCAGACGAAATAATTCAAATAAACGAGGAGAAAAAGAATGAAGTGTTAAATATTGAAATGATAATGTCCAATTCAAGCACCAGCAAACATGAAGCGGTAGCTGGTTGAATGTAACAGCACGGACTGCCATAGCGCGAAGAATCTTTCTTTGGTTTTGTAGGCTTCTCAAACTTATCTTCACCATATTGACCCTTGTCCTTAAAACTATCTTTAAACATTTCACTGTCTCCTGTATTACCAAAACCTCCATAGCGATCACTATTCTTAAAGCTACTACTAGTGAATGAGGCAGCACTCGATTTGTATGTTATTCCAGATGAAGACAGGCCAACATACCTAACAAGGAACAAAGAAAGTCATAAACCAACCATTTAGAAGCTCATAAGCAACAAAAAAGACATTGGATCAAAAAGTATAAGCTTACTTTTCACGATTGGCTGCAGCTTTATTCCTCGCTTCTTGTATTTTGTCTTTGCTATTTAGAAGAGCCACAATTTTTTCTGCCTTTTTCCTCACATTGATTCCCACATCCTTTCCACTTGGCTCAACATACTCAAAACTTGTTAGGGACTAAAGAATTGAAAATGGGAGGAGGAAATAATCAGAAACAGTCAAAGAAGGATAAGACATGATCAATTGTGAGTTGATAATCTCCCAAAAGTTTTGGCTTATTCTTAAGTATATAAATGGTAGTCACTAGTCAGTCAGGAATGAAGGTACGTACAGATATCTGAAAAGTATGTTCGATTATGTCATCAACAGCGCGTTCTGATCCATGAGCCACCAGATACTCTATAACAGTCAATGACTAGAGCAGAGAAATGTTAGAATTTTGGCCAGTGATGTCAAAAGTCACAAAATAGGAAGAACAAGTGACAATAGAAGTAAAAGAAAACAGAAAAAGCTCAGATGTTTGTTCATTTAGACTCAGTCAGCCACGGGAAACATACAGTACATTCACTGTACAAAATATTGCAGTTGGTACCTTGTAGACAAACCGCCAATTCTTGCCGGTCTCAGTCAATCTTGTCCAGAGGACATTCATAACCATCTGGCATTCGGTGCTGCATAATGTCTCAACAGATCAGTCATAGCAAAGAGGAAGATAATGAAATTGAGACAAACTTGAGACATTAAAAGTATAGAAAGTACAATTTCTTGGTCGCCTGTGCTATCTCTGCCAATACTGAACCATGAGGACCCCAAGGTTCATCATCCGTTGCATCCAAAACCTAACTCAATGGAAAAGTTAAAAACCATCAATCTAAATGCTGGTTCTGGGAAGTAAAGGTGAATCGACCCTACATCTGCATCGTTAAGAATAATTCACATCAACAACGCATCATTTTGCACACTGAAAAATCTAAATTTCTGCAGAAAAATCTAGCGAAATGGTGAATCACAATAACCTCTGTTCTCCCTCGTATTCTAGTGGATTAGTCATTTAAAATGAAACAATCTTAATAAAACAAAAAAATTAAGCAATCAAAATGAGTATAATACTTAACGAGCTAATCCATCCTAAAACAGCATAATCCTTAGTTGATGGACAACATAGAGCTAAAAGAACGCCAGTTCACATAAATTTAAGTATGACCTTTTGTTCGATCTCCGGAACCTTCAGCACCTTTAGATTCACCTCCCTCTTTCTGCATTAACGCGATGATGATTTTAAGCGACTGAGCATTACAATAACAAAATGAATAATCAGATGAAGAAAAATACATACATTTCACGGACAGTTTGATCGAAGACCTTCATGAAATCCATGGCTGGATCTGCTACGCAACTGGAAAAGATAACAGATCGAAATGAAAAACTTGAGATAGATCTCTATATCAATTAGATCAACTGAATTGGATGTAAGTTTACGAAAGGCTCCACCTTTTGGAACGAGAGAGAGCTGGTGATGCTTTTGTGATTCGGGTAGGACCGTAGGGGGTGTAAATCTAACACATCCGATTGAGCTTGCTCAGAATCTTTTATCTAAATTCAAATTGTGTACGTTAAAATTTTTACAGGCAAGTTATGTTTAATAAATTTATTATGATTCATTTTATTTACCACGTCGCAACATCAAATTTTTAAATTTCTACCATACTTTTAAATATTTATAATAATTATTTATTTATTTATTTTAAATACATTATTTTTAAACCATTAATATAATATCATGTGTATATTTCATTTTAAATTTGTTTTTATTGTAATTTCTTTTTAATTTATGTTCTTCTATTTAGATATCTGATGCACCATTGGGAATTTTTCTTTTTTCTTTTTAATAGTGTATTTTGATTTTATTTTTTTTAAATATAGGAATTTTCGGTAAAAATGTGTGAATTTTAACTATATTTTGATTACAATATTTATTTTGTATTACAATCAAATAGTTATAGTATTGTATTTTGGTCAAGAATTTGAATTTTTAGAAAACGATTTTAAAATTATCTCATTTGGGAAATTAAAAAACTCCATATTAATTTAAAAAATAGCCCAAAATAAGATACATGGATTTAAAATTAATCGTGACACAAATATATTTTTAAACAAAAACTAATGAGTTGATTATTGTGAATTTAAAATTCTTATATTCAAATTCAACGATCCAAATACTATTTACTAGAGTAGAAATTATAAATGACATGAAAAAGAATAGATTAAATAATAAAATGATTTATGCTTTTTTAGTTATACTAATATATTAAATATTTCTTAAGTTAAAACAACCGGTAATGTGATGCATGAAATTAAATCGGAACAACTTAGGAGGGATGAAAGTAAAAATTCACATATTTTTGAAGCAAATATTTGAAAATTCATACATATAATATTAGTGCTTATAACATTGTTATTTAGTCAAGAAAAATAATTGAACTAATTTTTTATATTTTAAATTTATTAGATTTTCCCATTGATACATTTTTTCATATTTAATACATTATGAGAACTAATTCTAATTATATAAAAGCTATAAGAAGTGACTATTTTTATACGAAATCGGAAATGGCCCATGACATAAAAAAAAAATCCATTGTAGTAGAAACAGCAGAAGGGGCAGGTTGATTTATGTATTTTTAAAATAAAATAATTTATTTTTTTAAATAAAAAAAATAATTCATTCTAAAAAGCATAAAAAATAAATTACTATTTTTTTCATGAAAAAATGATTTGCTCGTTGTAGTTCGGATTAAATTGCATTAAATCCATCGATTTTGTGGTTGCTTCCTCACCACAAAAGAGAGTTGATGAAAATTGCAAACTTGCCACCCAATCCCCGATCATTATCAAAAGAGCAAAAGGCAGAAATTCTTGAGACAATTTTCCCGTCGACATGCTGTATAATTTCGTTTGACCCACATTCATTTATTTATGCATTTGATTTTCTCAATTATAAATTGTAATTGATGAGAACGGAGCGCCATTCGCTTTAAACGACTCAACGCCAGAGGTCTTCAGTCTCAACAATGGAGTATCAGAATAGCGGAATGCTTTCAAAAGATCAGCTGCTTTATCTCTTCGATCGGTTCGCCTTTCTCACCTCACATCCTGGTAATTTTAGTTCGTGACTCTCTTTTTCACCATTGTTTTATTTTCTTTGCTGGTAATCGCTTGCGGCTTGCAGAGGTGAAGAAACGGATTGCTGACGCCGTCAACGATAAGCAGGTAAATTGTTTCCTGCGAATCCGAAATCTGTGCTGATCGGATTCCTTTGATGGGAATGAGCAGCTTGATATGCATATATTTTCAATTCTGAAGTTTAAATGTTAATTCCGGCTCGAGCTAATGAGTTGATGGCTATGAAAATTACCACTTTTGGTGTTTTGATATTCTTATTATGGAAGCTCAAATGCTGAAATTAGCTAGAACTAGTATGAACTTTTGAACCCCATGTGTACGGATGCTTATACTTTTCAATCGTTAGTAATTAAGTTTAAATGCATCCAGGAAGCTGTGGCAGTAACTACTGCAATTCAAGGGGAGATATTTTCGGAGATGGGAGTTGGTGAGTGGTTCAAGCTGAAACAATGCGTTGCTGGACAATTCTTTTTCCATGTATTACAGCTTCTCTTTGTTAACTGGCAGATAATGTTTGTAAGAGTCCTATCGAAAGGCTGGTGCTTGTATTCATCAAATATTTGGATGGAGAAACTACCTTCATCTGTTTAATATAAATCTAATTCACAATGCAATTGAGGAATCTTTTCATACAATGAAACACAATTGGTTTGGGGCCAAATTAAATTTACTCTAGATACGAAGTCTCTAAAGATACATTTTGGTTGCTATAGTGGGTGAAACTTACTGCTTATTGGGTGAACATGTAGTTCTTTTGGCATGTAGTGCAGAGGACTATTCGTTGGTTTTTAGCATGCTTACATAGTATGTGATTTGGAATACTTCTGAATTTCAGATCCACAGTTTGGTCTGGCTTGCTTGGGAAAGTAAACATGACTTATGAGAACGATCAAGAGTTGATGGCTCAGTTTTATGGTTTTTTAGCAAAGTAAGTGTTACATCTACATTTCTGTGTGAGGCTGTGGCTGTGCAACGAGGCTATCTTAAAATTTCTTGGGAGCCGTTTAGGTATTCTATATTTGTCTGAACCATCAGGAATCTGTTACAATTCCTTGAAATGGTTTTGTTCAATATGTTTGTCTTTCTGGTTGAAAATACATGCTGCATACTTTCATCTTTTGGCTAAAAATGGATATAATCTCTCTAGTTGCCCTGTTACTCTCTGCATCTGCCAATCAAGATTTATTCATTCTGCAATTTAAAATAGTTTTGTGTGTATATCCACTAATTCAAACATCAATGGACATACGAAAACTACCTTCCTTTCCTAAGCCCTACCATTCCCGGTACTTTAGTCTGTCTTGTAATGTTTTCCTGTCTCAGGAATGAGATTGAACCAGTTTGAGAAAAAGTACTTCTCATAGTTATATTTTGTTGACTTGAAAGGGAAGAGATAGCTTGTGATGAAGCAGAACTTGGGCCAGAAAAATTCGCAGAAAGAATGGAAATGCAACAGTATTTACAAGACAGGTATATGCAAACTCCTACTACTTATTTGAGTATTAAAACAATGGATAGTTTGGATTAACATATTTTCAGCAATTGGAGATTTGAAGCACATGCGCAACTTTCACCTGGATGATCAGTCTGCAATCCTTGAAAAGGTGTGCTTTTTGTAAAACTTGGGTGTCTGTTTTATACCTACGATCATGGTGCTTTGCATTCGTGTGGTCTCCATTTTTTCTATTTTGCATCAATATATGAACATATCTGATGCACATTATGTTGGTCATCTTTCATGTCTATAATAAGAATTTCACTGTCATACCGTAAAATCTCTAGCAATCATTGTTGCGTAATTGGTGTTTGTATCAGTATATAAAAGCCAGACATGGACCAATTTCTGTTATCCAGATGTATTTTATAAGTTTGCCTAACATAGCTTATGGAGTTCCAAATAATTAGAGCATTAAGAAATGGATTCTGTTGAACTATTTGTCTTGAGAAACCCAGTTGTTTTTTATGCTGTGTGATTTGAAACTGATGTAACGTTACGATTGTAACCGTAGTCAAGTTCATATATGTTGCATTTTGCACACATCTAAAGTGTTTGATCCAAACCCATTCATATGTCAAATACCTTGCAAGCCAAGTAGCTTCTGTTCATATGGGTCTTTGAGGTATATCCTTTGCAAGGAGCAAGTCCGGTACCTGACCCAAACTTAACTAGCTTTCGTCTTTATCAAACTAAGTCACGGGTCCAAATGGGTATGGTCAAGCTTTAAGTAGGTTCTGCGTATGATGTCTTTCTTTGTGTCTTTGCGCAATTGCAGATCCACCAACAGATGGAAGAGGCCAATTTTGAATCCGAGGCATCAGTCTTGTCGGTTGAGCAGATCCAGGACATTGTTAGAAGGAGAGTGTCACCAGTGTTTCAGCCGAGATAGTGGTTTCAGTTGTACATGAATCTACTTCTAACAATTATCAGAAAGGCTAGCCTCTAATATACTTGATTATTGGTAATTTGTAAGCCTCGAATTATGCCCACCAACTTCATCTTCTATTTTTCCTCGAATTTCTTAAGGGCGTCAGAAAAACCATTGCACATATGATATTTGCTCATATTTCTGTCATTTCTTTTATTGATTTCCATTATTATTGCTGTGCCCGTGTTATCTTTTAAACTCTATTGGTGAAGCTGCCATTCGAAAACTAACAAAATAAAATGGAGTGTTCTATTTTCCCAAATGAGGCCTATATGCCAAGAGTTGGACCTACATGATCTAAACGGATGCCCAGGTTGTTTGTTTGGGAGCATAACTCAAATGAGCTTGTAAACTTGGAGATTTCTGTCCAAAAAGTTGGATGCTCTAGAATGAAGTCTTTGAAACAAATCACATCTTGACAATTATTTTTTTTTTTTTTCCTCACAATATATATATGGAATTTTGGTTCTGTTTTGGCACATTTTTCTCGATACTTAATTTTTCCGAGTATTTATAAAGTATATATCCTGAGACAGTTGCCGCATGGAGAGAGGCATTCGTGATAGTTATGGTTTTAAGAACGTAAAAATACGCAAAGCGTGGAGATGGCCGAGTTGGTCTAAGGCGCCAGATTAAGGTTCTGGTCCGAAAGGGCGTGGGTTCAAATCCCACTCTCCACACGAAAAAAGCTGTTGTTCTTTTGAGTAAATTTTTCCGGCTAACTAGAAGTAACAATTAGCTGCGATGTGCTCACATGCCATGGATAAGGTTTTAAATTTCATTTCCCAGACAAAAGGTAACCACACTTGTACTTGCACCAATATGGGACAACTCTGTTTCTTGCATTAACTGTTTTAACATCTTCCCTTAAAAATACAGAAACAGGCTAAAGAAATTTTCATCAAACAAGTTTCACTATGAAACGTTGTATAATCTGCTGCGGCTTACATTTGTTTTCTTTCTACAGAATTTGAAGTTGGCAATGTGCCCATTTTATCCTTTTGTCTGATGCTTTTCCTGTTCAATTCCTTTTGCCCAAATTTATATGCATGATTGTGCTTGTTGACCTTCATGAAGGTTGGGTAAAACGTATGTTTTTGTTCTTCGTATACTACTGCATGTACCACTTTCGTTCGCCACTTGGATCCTTACAAATTGTTAGTTTTCAGTTTGACATACTCATTTTGTATGGGAAAAATGCAATTTACCCCCCTGTGTTATGAGAAAAAAGCAATCTACCCCTGTGAAAAAAAAAGAGCAATTTACCCCCATGTGTCTTCTTAAATAAAGCAAATTAATCCCCTCAGTCCAGCGGTGCATCACACGCGCCCGGAATGCATTTGGGTATATTTTTTTACCATTAAAATATTATTTTATTTATATATATTTAATTATATATCAATACATATATATTATATAATAATATTTTAATATTAATATATAAAAAATATATATATATATATAATATATTATATATAGGAAGATTCCTTCTTCCTCACCTCACCGGACCACCGCCGCCTTGCACCACCACCATCGCCGCCGCCCCAAGCCACCATCTTCCTCCCCTCGCTCCGCCACCGACCCAACCACCTCCCGTAGTGCTGCCGCCTCCCCTTCCTCCTCCCGTCGCTACCCCTTTCCTCTTCCTCACGCTTTGACCGCCGCCGCAACTCTTCCCTCCCATGGCCGCACCTCTTCCCCCTTGCGCCCCGAGATCCGTCCCCCCCCACCCCGGCGCCCAGATCTACCATCCCCTCCGCCTCATCATCTTCCTCCTCCCTCCCCCTCGCCTCCGCCTTCTCCTCTTCCTCCTCTCTCCCCTCCCTCTTCGCCTCCTTCTCCTCCCGCCCAGATCTGCCCTCTCCTTGGTCCCGCCGTCTCCTCCTCCGTCCCCCTCCCGCCGGCGCCTCCTCCTCCTCCTCCCTCCCCCCTCCCGTCGGTAATCTCTCTCTCTACACAATATATATATATATATATATATGTAAATAGGTTTATTATAAAAAATAGAAATTTATATTCAAATTAATTATAATAATATATTATTTTTATTTTTATTTATAATTTAAACCATTAATTTTAAAAGATAGAATCTACACCGTTGATTTGTTAGCTAATTTTGATCATAGATTGATCAGATCCAACGGTTATCAAATAAGAATATAAATATTTTAAATTTTAAATTAAAAAAATTTAAAAAAAATAAAAAAAAAGGCGCGTGTGATACACGAAACGCGTCGGGGCAATTTGCTTTGTTTTTAAATACATAGGGGGGTAAATTGCTGGTTTTTTTTTCACAGGGGGGTAAATTGCTCTTTTCCCATAACACAGGGGGATAAATTGCATTTAACCCCATTTTGTATAGCTGACAGCATCCGTGTAGCTCATCATCTTTAGAAAATGTACGTTTGACTGCATTAATGAGGGCTTCAGCTCACATTTAGGTGTGTTCTATTTGAACATATCTGAATAAAGTGAGTCATTTTAAACTTGATCTATTTTTCTTGTTAATCATTTCATTGGTGTTTCGTGCCGTGCATGCATTTCCATCCGGGGAAAATTGTTGGGCTCGGCAGGGATCATACTCTTTTCTCCCTGATAGAGGGGACTAGTCAAGTTTTAGAAGTTTGGACCTGATAAGGAAAAGGTAAATATCCATCTTCATTAACCTGCTACCTTAATTTTCATTTCCAGCAATCAAATAATCCGTGATAGCTAAAATATACAGGTAAGTGTTTATCCCCGCGTGGTGCAACCCGAGAACCCCAATAGTTATAGAGCACGAAAGAGAGAGTCCTTCAGATTACAACGCGAGCAAAGACGAGTGAGAAGAGAAGGCACTCTACCTGAACCACAACTTGTTCTAGCTTCTGCTGCTGGAGCATCTGAAGATAGTCCAGCTTGTTAACCCTGCAGGCCATTTGCTTGTATTCAAGTTCAACAATTGGAGTCATTCAGTTTGTTTTCTTTTTTTAATGTTGGTTTCTGTTAGTTGCGGCAGTGCTGATTCTTAACAGGAAATCGATCAAAATTTCCATGTAAATAAATATTAAAGTGGAGAGGGGAGATCAAGAAGCTGTCATCAGAAGGGGAAGGGGAACATGTGAAGAAAGAGAAATGTTTCAAAACACAGTATTTGAAATGAGGGAGCATGATAACAGAGAGAAATGCGGAAAATTGTTCCACATCCCACCTACCTTTAGCGCCACTGAAATGCACACATTCTATGAGAAGACTTCATAAATAATACCGGTCGATAGGAGCAATCTGGTACTAAAAATTGATTTTAATCCTCAATCAGCAAAATCTCGTCTCCAAGTTGGCCAAAATTTATGATATTCACTTCAATCAATATTTTAATCTTGAAAACAAAATGAAATAGTTTATCATCTCCTGTGAAGTTTAATCAGAGTTCCTACACATGCATAGTAGACGTGGAAAATCAAATATGAAACTGTTAAACTGAATTACGACCAGCAACTTAATTAAAATTTTCTGCCTTTAGGTGTGGAAATGGGAAATTGAAGCAAAAGCAACGGCCTATTCACAAAATTTTTTACCCAAATTCGACAAGTTTAATCAAATCTGATTTGGGTTGAAAAAATTGAAAGTGGGCTTCCCGCAACAACGGGCTAACAAAACAAGTTTCTATAAGACTGAGAAAGCCCATTTGAAAATAAAACTAAACAGCCCATTACTACGAAATGTTATCCAGCTTCGGGTCCAGTTGGTCTGTCAGAATCCTAAACGCACAGCCTGTCACGCGATACTTCCCCTCCCCCACCCCCACGGGATCTAAAATACGCAAAGGGGGTCTCCCAATCAGCGACTTCTACTTTTTGAACAAATGCTTTAGTATTTACAGAATTTACCTAAATTTTAATCCTAAAAATCTCCAGGCCGATTTTCTCATCAGTTGAATCAGCAGGTAGTGCTAGTGTGTAATTAGAGATATATACGGATTTATTTATGTTCAGTTTAGTATGTAACAGATGTTTGTTGTTAATTTGTACGAAATTAAAGTAATCCGAATTGTTAATATCCATGATCAAAGTAATGGAGGTATTTGTTTTTGATGCAGGGTTTAAGCAGATTCATTTTTGTTTTATTTTCCTTCAGCGAGAATAGTTTTGGAAAATAAGTTATCGACGATGTTTACTCGAATTTTCGGAAAGCCCAAGCAAGAGACTAGTGCTCTAGCGACGCTAGACAAGTTAAACGAGGTATGACTTTTGATCTGTGGAATTAATTTGAAAATCTCGTGTTTTTTTATTTTGTTGATTGAGGTTTCTTCTCCCAATTATTATTTTAGTAACGCGATAAATTTGTGGAGAGAGTTTTTTTTTATTATTATATTTCGTCTGTGGGGATGGGGAGAGGATGGTTGAGGGGGATTCTGTAATGCGCAAATTTGTACTGAAATCTGCGACTATTTCACTGGATTCAACTAGTTTTACACTAAATTCAGAAGGCAGTCACTATGCTTTTTTTGTATTAGCATGCTACCATTGAACTATCAATGGCTTGTGAACTTCACATATGATTCATGCTATTAGTTAAGACTTAGACACCCCATACGGTCTCTGATAATTGCTATTGGTTGTAAATTGGTCGTTAGATTTCATAAATCCTTCTTCCACCTGCTTGCTTAGTTTGATCACTGCAGTGCATGAAATGCTGATAGAGGATGAACTGGGACCTTGTTTAGGCATGTATTTCTTGTTCTATGTTCTCGTGTATTCTGTCATTTCTTTCCAGATTGTGCCTGCTAAGATTTTTTTCCCTCCATAAATTGTACTTAATTCATCGTTATTTGGTCTAATTTGCTGTGATTGCTTGGGCATGGCATGCAGACTCTTGAGATGCTAGAGAAAAAAGAGAAGTTCTATTGAAGAAGGCTGCTGCTGAAGTTGAAAAGGCCAAGGAATTTACTAGAGCTAAAAATAAAAGGGGTATGTCTAGTTATAACAGATTGTGGGAGCTTATGGTACCTACTGGTTTAGCTTTTCAGAGTCTTGATTGAAGTTAAGAATTAGGTAATCTGGGAAAAGGTAATTTTGTTTTCTAGTCAGGGAACATTTATACAGATGCTGTATTAGTTATCTTTATCTTCTAATTATGTTCAACGTAAGTTCTGATTGATGCAAAATATTCTTTTAACGGTACTTTTGATTGCCAAATCTTTTACTTAGAAATTTTCTTGGAAGCCTATTTCATGGGATCAATAAATGGCCTTGCCTGGCTAACTAGCACTGACCAGCCACATCTTGCATGATTATCCTCATTGTTCGGTCATTCATTAAGTTGGACTAATGTAAGGAGAAATAGTGAGCTGGGACAGAGAGGTATTTAAGTTAACTTGCTTTCCCGTCCTTGGCAACAGCAAGTTTTCATACAAACTAATGCTACAGTTAGGGCTTGACTATTTCTTTATCTGATCTGTTGCTGCAGTACTTCCCTCTCTATCCAGGTCTTTAAATGTCTTAAAATGTTACCTATAGGTTGCGATATTTTGCCTTACAATTAGTGCACTTCAAATTATTTTATACTTTCTTATGTAGCCTGTTATACTTCAGGTGATGGTAGGGCTTATGCTTAATTTTTAAGTGGCTTCCACATTCTCAATAAATTGTGAAACTTGATTGCTACCTTCTTAATGAAGCTTGCGTGGAATTTTTTTAGCTGCAATACAATGTTTGAAGCGGAAAAGGCTTTATGAACAACAAATTGAACAGCTTGGAAATTTCCAGTTGCGCATTCATGACCAGGTGCTCTTTGATATGCTGTTGTATCAAGTATTTTTCCTGCTGACAGTATTTGCTGTTGGTAGGCTCTCATTTTAAGTTGCACTGGTACTTTTCTGCAGATGATAATGCTAGAGGGGGCAAAAGCTACAACAGAAACTGTTGATGCTTTGAGATCTGGAGCAGCTGCAATGAAAGCTATGCAGAAGGCAACGTAAGTTTTTTTTTTTTATCCTAGTATTCCCTGTTAATTATGATTGAGAGTAAAAAAGTTGTAAGCGGTTAACCAACAAAGTCCCCACCACACTCGATGCTGTCTCCAGTACAGTGAACTCAAACAGACAAGGCAAGGAACCGCCCAAAAATGAATTAAAAGATTATAGAATTTTGACTGGGAATGAAGAAAGACTGTGTGGAGAGTATGTAATATAGCTTGACTGTTTCACGTAATCATTTTTATAATTCATCCAAGTAATTGTTTAGCATAGATTTTTGGGGGCTGCAGCAGACCACTGCATTTTAATGTTATTTACATAAACGTGGTATGGCTCAATTATCGATATATTGGCCTCGTGGTGCTTGGATAATAACGAAAAGTGGTTTCTCACATTAATAAGAAGGAAAATATGTAATGACGACCACATGCCACTTGTGTGACAGATGCAAATTTTTGTATTCTCATATTCTCTCCTGTCTTTTGCTTTAGTAACATAGATGATGTTGACAAGACAATGGATGAGATCAACGAGCAGACCGAGAATATGAAACAAATTCAAGAAGCACTGTCAACACCAATTGGTGCAGCAGCTGATTTTGATGAGGTATGCTGTAGTTTCTGATAGCTTCTTGTTGTCATTTCTTCCTTCGAAGAGAGGATATGTTACTCGTTCACCTTCTGCAGGATGAATTGGAGGCAGAGCTTGAGGAACTTGAAGGAGCTGAGCTGGAAGAACAGCTTCTGCAACCTGCTACAACAGCACCTGCTGCTCCTGTTCGAGTTCCTGCTGGAAGGCAGCCAGTAAAGAAAGTTGCGGATGAGGATGATGAACTCGCCGAATTGCAGAGGGAGATGGCCCTTTGAGGTGGTCATTTCCTGACCTACTTTTTAAGTTGCTTATTCTGTTTGTTGGGTACTTCCCGATAATTTTTATATGGCACTTGTAACATAACCAGTATGTCTAACTGTGTTAAAGATTTCGAATGAGGAAGCTTAAGGATATATAAACTAATGATATCTGTGTTGAACTATAGGGTAGTAATGTTGAATTGATTTAATAGGTAAATAAATGAGCAGTAATGACTAAAAATATTTGGTTTTTGGGTGTGTGGCGATTTATGCAGAATATATTGTGAACTTGGCTAAACTGTTGATAAAAGGTTGGGTGAAGTTTGTTCGGTATGCTTTAGCAGTGATTATTGCATATGCAGTGAATATGCAGCACAAAAAAAAAATCGGATTTTTTTCCAAACATGAGCTCGGGGAGTTGATGCAATAATGATTATTGTGCGTGTCTTATCTGGAAAAAGCAGTTTACCAGTCAATAAATACAGAATGACTGCCATTGTCAGCACTGTTGCACTGGAGGATTTACATTGTTGCTTTTATATGCTACTATGATTGGTAAATTTTTATCAAGGTTAATGACCGTTGTTTTGGTTGCTTTGCAGATATCAGTTCCAAAATCTGAAGAATCTGTAAAAATTGGCTGTAATGTATAATTGAGATCATAGCTTGAGCTGCTGCCCCCATTTTCAGATCAAAATTTCATGGATGTGCATTTTTGGGTACAAAGATATGTATAGATCACATTAAATAATTTGTTTTCTGTTTCTGTTTGCTGGGAATTAAGTGTGTTATTAGTATGCATTATTGGGTATTTGGGAGTTTATGGAATGCGCTCTTTTCACATATTCCCTAGATCTTTTGCATTCTTGGGTACTCCACTAAGCAATTTATGGTTTTAATAAAAAATGTTATTTTTGTGCCAATATATTTTACATATCCTACATGAATGAGAACAAACAATATTGTTTCGTGTAATAATATTCATGAACTCAAGTTGTATCCATCCTGACATGTACAGCGATGAGAAAACCCTTTTGTTACAAATATAATTGTAGTTTTGGCCTTGTGGCGATTCAAGTCATTATGTTCCCCTATGCTGTGAGAGTAGCAAATGTTACTGCCTCCCTTTGGGGTCAGGATTGACAATAATTATTAATTATTAGCTAGACATGAAAGGTTTTAGATCTTATACTTAAGCTCCTTGCTGTTTGTTTTAATGCATGAAGTTTCATTAGCTAAATTTATCAAGAATTGTAGGTGGTATAAGGTTAATTACTTCCTATTATCTAGTTTTAGAAATATCTCCCATCAGGGACTCCTGAAAACCATATTAAATTTGGCATTTGACTGTCATCTAGTGTGTGTGTGTGTGTGTGTGTGTGTGTGTGTGTGTGTTGATTGACAGAGAGAGAGAGAGTCCTCGGTGCATAGTCATAGCCTCATGCAACTTCCATGACATTGACCAACGTGACAGACGAGAGATATTGATGCTATGCTTTTCTTTTCTTGTGTCTGGCACACTAGAAAGGCAGTAGACTGCCATTAAAATTCAGACCCCACTGTTAAAATGTACATGGTATGAGAAATTTTGCATCATAAATGAACAAAAGTGTGCATATGTGTATAAGTTAAATCAAATATATATTCTTGCCGTAATACTTCTTGCAAGCAATTACATCATATGTTTCTGTCCTCTGATCCAACCAAGTTGCAGAAACTACTAAATTAGAATAAACAAAAGAAATCATCTTTTCCTTTGCTTGCATTCATTTGTTTGGTGCAAATTACATCATAATACTAATTAGCCATGTGAATATATGTTGTCCTTTATAGACTTTGACTCACTCCTTGTGGATTAGAATCAACATGGAAAATGCTGAACAAATCTGCATTACCATCAGCTCCAAGGGCTTCCTCTTGAGGCCAAATGCTACTTAGAACTTCATATGAATATTCATCCACTGGAACTCCACTGACTCCATAGTTTTCATCCATCACGGAAGCGAATGGCATAAAAGGGCTTGAATCTTGGTGAGATGGAGAAAAATGTCTACTGTTATCAGCACTTGAACAATTACTTGACCCTTCAAGAATGTATCTTGAGAAGCTAAAACTTATGGGTTCATATGGAACAGTAATTTTGGCATTGGCATTCACTACGCCAGCAGTAGTGTTGTCAGCTAGAAATGGCATTGGAAAAGTTGGAGAGAAAGCCAGTGAAGTTGTTGAGGCATGGACAGTAGTGGCCTTGTCAGGAATCGTGGTGGTGCTGGAGGTGGCAATGGTGGCGGTTTTCACATTAGTCTTCGTTGGAGGAGTATTGCAATCTGCTGGCATGAGCTTCTTTTTCAACTTTGTGTTCCAGTAGTTCTTCACATCATTATCTGTTCTTCCTGGCAGGTGTGAAGCTATGACAGACCATCTACGGATCAAAAAACAAAAGCAAAACTAGTCAAATTTATGATAAGAAAGAACAATTAAGCGAATTCACCTAACTTTTATGATCATCGTGAACTTATATAGAGTGTGTTTAAACTTGCCTGCTTCCTATTTTCCTGTATAAATCGCATATTACACTTTCTTCATCTTGTGTGAAAGCTCCATGCTTGATATCTGGTCTCAGGTAATTAAGCCATCTGAGCCGGCAACTCTTTCCGCAGCGCTGAAGCCCTGACCCCAAGAGTTTATAAATCAACCAAATAGTGACAGTAAAATTTAGCCAGATAAGTGATATCAATAAGTCCAGTACCATCAAACACAAACTTGATCACATACAGAAGGGGGGGATATGCATGTATGTATGTGTGTATACCAGCCTTGTGAGGCAGGGCTATCCAGTTGCCTCCAGTGCCATGGTTGTGGAGATAATTCCTGAGAGTGGCATCTTCTTCTGGAGACCAACTCCCCCTTTTCACTTTGCTCTTGTCACAGCAAGGACTTCTTCCCATTATCTTCACACACTAAAACACAAGATCCTGAAAAGGGATTTGTGGGACTATGTATTATTTATAGAGTTTGCATACACACGCATAAGTGAAGATCAACATCAAGACACTGGAACTACCAAGTATGTTTTCCAAAGATATAAAAGCACCAGTCTTTTCCTGCTCTAAGACTGTTGTTATTGTTGGTCTCTTTTGTGATCTTGACTTTGCATGACCACTTATTTATTACAAAGAATTTTCAGTGAAACTTAGTGATCCGATTAAGACTGATATATGTGAGGCACATAGTCAAAAGTTAAGACTTGTACTTGGAGTCTGCCTTCTAGACAGTAACAAAATTTCCTTGGTGGAGTTTCCCCTCATCTTCCCACCGGAGCCACGAGCTCAAGGCTGGGCGAGGATCTTCTATCACATTTTGATTCGTTTCAAAAATTAAAAAATATAATTAAATTAAAATAATATACAATTTACGTATGAGTGTAATACTAAGGTGGGACAGAAAATCTCTTATCTTTTAGAAGAATAATTAGGGTAAATCACAACAAGTTCTTATGAGGTTTAGTGTAATTACAAATATCTTTTTGTTGTTTGGAAAATTATCGATATCCCTGATTTTAAAATTCGTCTAACAAGTAGCTTCATCAGCTAGTCTCTATTAGATTTTCATTCATTTTTATTTTTTTTACAAATGGACCAAAATTCCCTATTGACTATGAAATATAATTTTTTATCTTTTGAAAAATACAATTCATTTATGGACTAATTAGGTAATGTTTTTTTAATTTTTTTTTTAAAAAATACAGTAAATGTAAAATTGATAATTCCAAACTTCCATTCAAAAATTACATAATTTCATCAAACATAAAGGATATTTATAATATTCCAATCAATGAGAGATTAAAGTTATAATTTACCCGAACAATTATTTAAGGCTTGCTAACCAAAATTTATGTGATGGACTATTCAACTCAACTTCTAACCAATTAAATCAAATTAAAGCAACATACATCACACGCATGAGTGTGATACGATGTTTGATATATACCAACTGTATTTTAATTTGTAAGAAAAATAAAACAAAAAAATAAAAAAATCAGTTGTTTATGTTGCCTTATTTGGTCATCAAAGGCTTATGATGTGATTTATAAGCATGAGAATAAGATTGCCAAATTTGAGTTGGGCACATGCATGACTGATCACTACCATTGCTTTCTTGGACAGACACATCATCAGTTGAGTGTTTCAAATATTGGCTTATGTAGTATATATCATAATGCCTATATATACACTCATCTTCATTCTTTCTCTTTTTTTAAAACCCAGTTTTCTATCTCCCTTTTTCCCTCTAATATCAATTTATTTTATTATTTTTATTTATCATTTGGGAAGGTGAGTGTAAATGAATACTACTTGAATCTTGGCAAGAGAAAAAAAAAAATTGAAAATGTACAAAAAATGAAACACATAGTACTACTACTATGTTCTTGAAATGTGTTTTATATAGATTTGAATCACAATTTTACATGAAAAAGAGTAATAAGTCTCCTTCAATTGCAAATAAGGTGTGAAGACTTTGTAAAAGATTTTCTCCTTTCACTGTTTCAATTTTCCTCTCAAAAAACTTGCTCTAAAATCTGGTGTTGGAGAACTTTTTCTCTTGCTTTGTCTTCCAGGCTCTTGAATTTTAGCAGTTTGGGGCTGCTACTTGTGGTTGATTTGATGTGGTGTTGTCATATCAATGTGATTGGATTAAAAAATATCTGACTATTTTAATAAGGATAAATTACGATGAATTCTTTTGACATTTGTTATATTGATAAGTATTCATCGTCTTTTGAAAAAATACAAATACTTTTTATAACAAATACCCCTCGTGGTGGTCCACTAAGGGCGGTATTTGTCAATTTAAAAAAAAATATATATTTATAATTATGATAAATTTTACGATTTTAAAATTTTTAAAAAAAAATATATTGCAATGGCTTTAGGTTGATGGGCTGAGCACACATTTAACGAAAAAGTATTGTGCATGGTCCGGAAGAAAGTATTTAAAGCCCATTACATGAATCTTTGATCCATGAAATGGCCCATCTAATTACATCTGAGTCCAAATCCTCCCAGGCATTGTTTTAATATGGATGGCAAATGGGGCGATGGATTTGTCAAAACCCGAGACCCATCCCATTTAAAAAAAAAACAAAAACAAAAGGATAATTCTACTCTTTCTCTCTTAAAGTCTGCTTTCGTATAACAAATTAATTTTTTCATTAATTAAAATTCACTAAATTTATTGATATGAATAAAAAAGTTGAATAAAAATCGATATATATCATCGATTGATTTTTACTGACTTATCATAGGTCAAACAATTTTTTCCGGACTAAACTACTCTTATAACGGTAAAATATACCTTCTCATATGCATTAACACGTGAAGACGTATGAGGGTAATTTAGTCATCAAAAAATTTATTTGACTCACAAATAAGCAATTGGGGGTAAATATAGATTTTTATTCAATTTTCTATTAATATTAGTAATTTAGTGAATTTTGACTAATACATAGACTAATTTGTTAAACAGAGCAAACTTCAGGGTATACTAGATGTAATTTTTCGAACCACAGGAAATTTACGTGCAACTATACCAAACTGTAGGGGAGGAGAGTCCGTAAAAAAAATAAAATAGTATGATAGTATATTAATTATTATTTATAAGCATGGAGGATTTTTTTAATTTTGAAAAAAAGAAAAAAAACATGCATATAGATTAGTAGACTTTCGGTATCAGATGTGATGGTGCCATAGAGTGAAGTGGATACCTTTGTCGATTTCATTTATGTGCTTTATTTTATTTTGCGACTATTCGCTTCTTCCTTAACCCTTCTTCTATTTTATTGATTATTATGGTCAATTAGAGACCGAGAGAGTGAAAATATAAGACTCAATATAGATATAGTGGGCCTGAATCAATGTGCGCCCACAAAACTAAGGGTAAGAAATTTAAATTATTTTTTTTATATGGTTCAATACAAAAATAAAAAGTGATGTTGAACAATTCAATTATCTACGTCTAAGTCCAATTCTCTTCAGGTTTATTTATAATTATATAAAATATTTTTTTACCATTAATAAAAATATTATTAATACTCACTAATATATAATATACTTATATAATTTTTTATATATTATGTTGAACAAACGTTACTATAGAAAAAATTAAAGTTGGATTAATATTATTCATAAATAATAAAAAGTTTAAAAATATGTGAAATTACAATTCATGGTCGAAAACGGTATTTTAAAAACCTCAAAATTTGTATAAAAAATATAATCAAAACTATTAAAATGAATCGATTATTGAATGAATATTTGTATCATGAGATATCGATAATTCTTTAAATAATAAAACAAATATTAATAATTATATCAATTATTTTTTAAAAAAAACCGAAATTGAAAGGCCTAAAAAAAGTAGAATTTATACATTCTCTTGGAAGGAAAAAGCAGCCCACAATAAGTAGAGTCGCTTAAAAATATTGCGACTTTTTAGGTTTTTGTTTTGGATTTGATCAATTAATAATTGCTTATGAAAACATCCTTTTTGTCGGCTTTTCCCATCTTTTTGTTAATCCCCAGACAGACCCAACTTTCTTTCTTTTTTTTTTCTGTAAAAAAAATAAATTAGGGGGTCTCATAGTTTCTTATTTTATTTTTGGACTCTTCTTGAAGAAACAAATATTTCAAAAAATTGATATTTGTTTATGAAGAAAACGTGTTTGTAATTGGATAAGACTTGAGAAGAGTATGATTTGTTTCTGTATTTATTTTGTTGGGTTAGTTACTTGTAATGTCATCATTATGTTTACTTCCATCCATCAAAATTCACATGTTTCAAATTGTTATTTAAGGACACTATTACTTTACCATTACTTCAATTTAGGAATTCTTCGTTTTGTGTGTTTTGACCTCATTTCCACAATTGTCAAATAAATGTTTGGATAATATTTCCATCTATAAATTTTTAAATGTTTTAATGTTAAGTATTATCCAAAATGGTTTCCATATTTAAAAGTTTGGATAATACTTAATGATTTCCATATTTAGAAGTTTGGATAAATACTTAATGATTTTCATATTTAGATGTTTGGATAATACCTAATGTTAAAAGATTTAAAAGTTTATAAATCAAAATATTATCCAAACATTTAGTATTTGCGAGTTTATGAAACATTATGTACAATCTCGAACAATAAAATAATAGTATTTGCATATTTTAACATGATACGAGTGTTTATGATACCATTTTGTAATATTGGGCAAATTGAATTTAACCTAAAAAAGAAATTAGATTAACATAGCTTTATATGATATTTTATTAACGTTTATTTTTATCTAATAAATAAATCACAATTAAAATTTATTGAATTTATTGATATTAGGAAAAAAAAAATGAAATTCACATATATTTTCGATTGACTTATCTAAATTATGCTGGATCTGATTTTTAAAATTACAAAAAAACTAAATATAATTACACAATATCATGAAACGAAGAATGTAATTGTAAAGTTGGTAGTATTAAGGCCATGACTTACTATCCACAGGTTGTGAATCCATTAGGCGAAACTAGAAATAGTCGCTATTGTGGTGCAATAAGTGAGTGTAATTACTTTTAATAAAGTGATTAGGATAAGATGGAAGAGAACATCTTTATCACTTCCAAGTCCCTATCATCACATCAAACCTTTTTTACTTGGGTAGATTTGAGTTATTTTGTTAAGCATATTTTATACAGTGCTGTTGAGCTTTTTAGGGTTTATGAATCTAGATTCATTCGGCGGTTGCTCTCAAACAAACAATTCAAACAGGAATTTTCTCATTTGAAAGAGAAGCAAAATCACTCAAATGGAATGGCATTCGGCATGTTCAAAATCAGACCACACTAATTAGAATTTAGACAGCCTGTGCCATAACTTTCAATTTGTTATGTACAAATATTACAAAAATTATGCAATGTTCCTTCCTCTCTGTCGATAGATCCGAGCAACAACCTAGAGATATAATAATTGATATTAATCGGAACAAAACTTAACCCGACCCGACAACTGTATTTACAGGAAATCTTCAATGAGTCAGAACTCAGGAAAAACCAAAAAAAAGAAAAAAAGCATATTCACAATCGAAAGAGTTGAGTTGAACTTGAATCCAATAAAAAGGTTGCCCTGCCCGATTCCTCATTTAAGGAGCTCCGAGACCCACCCGACATCAGGAACCGCACCCGCCGACTCCACTCGGCCCACCCGGTCCAATGAGTTCTCTCTCCCTAGTTTGGCGTATATTTTTTCACGCAGCGCTCTGCCTGATTCCACTCTCTCCATCGCCGGCTCCTCTTGACAAGAAGTTTCCCATGAGTCGAACGGGTTGAGTGTTCGACGAGTTACTGCGCGGATAGGAGTTGTGGGAAGGCTCATGAATCCGGGTCGGACACCTGACGGGCTCCGGGGCGATCCAAACCCAAGCCCCCAAGACGGTGGGCTCATACTCAACCCCACGCCCAGGCCCATTTTCATCTTGTTAAGCTGCAGACCGCGCATTGACTCAGTGAGTCGACCTAGACTTAGTGATCCGCCCGGGGAGAGCGGCGGCGAACCAGTCGTTGGAGACAATGGAGGAGAATACAGCGTCGATTTCGGAGAAGATCCTATCGACATGAACGAGTCGTGATTTCTGCCCGGAGACGCCTCCGGACTATACGGCAGAACACGGAGCTGCTCAGGTGTGTGAGCAAAGAAGCAGACCCGGCGCCGGCAGTGGGTGCCATCCTTACAGGGCTGGGTACGGTAGCGAGCTGGGTGGAGCCAGCACTCGAATACGCCGTGCGCGTACTCGCAGGCGTCGCCCCTCTTGCACGAGCCCTTCCGAAAGTCCGGGCACGCGTTGCCGGAATAGTGGTGCTTACGCGGGTCCCTCCGGCGAGCCTTCTCCCCGGGATGAGCGAACGGGCACTCGGTCCAGTCATGTGACCTGGCACGTGCGCATTTCTTCACTTTAAACTCAAACATCCGGAAGTTATCGCATGAGAAGGCGTCCACCGGAACATCAAAATCATCAAAATCTTCGTCTCCCACTTGTACGACGTCGTCCTTGTTGGACGGCAGGTAACGCTGCAGAGCGGCCAAAGCGTTCTCGTAGTGGGAAGCATCAGGGCTGCTCGCGGCAACATTGTGGGTAATGGGAGAGTGAATGTAGGCCGCCGGATCTTCAAAGAAATGGTAATCCCAAGATGGGATTTCGACGGTGGGATTTGACCGAGGAGGATCTCCGATCATCATCATGTTTTATTACTCCACAATTTTATTCTTTCCCCTCACTCTAGAGTCTAGTGGCACTGTCATAATCGCCTTGGATTTGCACGAGGAGGACCCAATATAAACTGCTTTTTTAACCCTGGTTACTGGAATTTTAACTCGAGTGTGGTTAGGTTAAAATATCTATTGGCTATGTATGGGTTGGATAGATTTTTATTTTAGCCTCCTCGGCTACATCAAGTTGTCTAACAACTTGGGTTTAAAGAAAATAAAAGAAAGAAAGGGATGATGATAACTAACCTTACCTTCTCATTCACTCCAAAATCCGCACACCACACCACACCCTTTATCCAATTTTAATGCTTGTTTCTGCACATTTTCTATGGGTCCAATTCCAATGTTTCCTCGATTGATTTTCTTATTATAATTTCTTTTATTTTGTTTTATATACGACTAATTTTTATAAAATTATGTTATTAATTTTATTTAATTAAATTAAAATATTTAAGAAATTTATAATATTGACCCTCAGTAGATGGAGGGATCAAATATAGTTTATTTCATCTCTAGATAGTGTCTTTTTTTATATAATAAATATTTATATAATTAATTTGTATATAAGTTGTTAGTCCAACAAGGTAGGTCTCTTACTTTTTTTCATTTTTATTTTATATGTTTTGATGTATTTTTAATAGAGTTGGCGTGATTTTACGATCTCCGTTTTATGTATTAAGTGTCTTATTTATAGAGATACATAGCAAAATGTGTACCACCCAGTATTTAATTTCGTGCACCAAATGGGTATTTCAAAATTCACATCGTAAGGTTTTAAAAAAATTAAATTTCTATAATAATACTAATAAATAGGGGCAACAATAACATAAAAAAAATTCAGGATGGGGCACTTGTACGTTGTGTGCCTTTATTTTACCCCTACGCAGCAAATTCTGGTGCACTTATACCTTGTGCTCCTTGATTGTTACCCTACGCAACAACCAATGCACAGTAAGGCAGGTAGGCTTGCACGGTTTCTACACAAAATCACGCCAACGGCCACACCTTGGGTTATTGCTGGGGCCCACGCGCTATGAGTTAAAAACGGAGCCACGCACAAGGATTCAGCTTTGAAATGAAAGGACAGGTGAGTAGGTGGGCAGAGGTGTGGTCGCAGGCAGGGAAAAATATCCAGTTTCCTATCCTGTCTGCCAAATCCAAGAGAATCTGTACGGGAGGCCAGGTGGCACGGATCTGTCACGTGACATGAGGAATAGGCAGTCAAAGGTAGGTACACGTGTCTGGTGGGGTGTCGGCGTTGGAAAGCGACGCGTGAATGCGTGGCCTTTGGTTTTGGGATATGGATTAGCTTGTGCTTGTCCCCCTCCCTCCCTCCAGTCCAGTTTGAGATCCCTCCCTCCCTCGTGATTTTGACTCTTCTCTCTTTCCTCTAAACCCTTTACCCTCTCATTTTCCACGTCCTCAGATCTTATCCACAACCCACTCCTGCTCTCCCATCTCCACCTCCCACAACTCCTACATTTATTTTTTATTAATTACTACTTTATTATTTCCATAAATGTAGAAATTATAACTAAATAATTAGGTTCCAAAAAATATTTGGGACAGACTCCTGATCTCGTTCCTATGAACGATGTTGAATGATGCAACTTGCATATTATTTGGTTTTTTGTTGAGCAATATTTACTGTTCTAGTTTCATGCGATATATATTTTTTTTAAAGACATATCTCTAGGAAAAAAAAATTTAGTACTTTAAATTACTTATGTTCTTCGTTTGAAAAATCGATATGAAATGCTTACCTACATTACTCACTTAACTGAAAAATTTTATGATTATATGGTAATATTATTTGAGTTGTGAGAATGATACATAGAGATAGTAATTAAAAAGAGATGTATAAAAGAATAAAAAGAAGTAAAATTATATATATATTCTATTATCTATACTATATATAAAAAAATTAATTTTCACTCATAAATAGCAGTTATTTATACCGCGACACCAATTTTATAAATTTTTAAAAAATATCTTTATTTATTTTCAATTACCCCTCCTTAAATTCTCCTATTAATCTCTATATATATATATATATATACTATTTATTTATACTAATATGAAAGTCATTCACGAACAACAATTTGTAAAATAATGATATCAATTATTTTTGTGTATCTCTAAATTAATTAATTATTTATTTTAAATATTATATATTTATTTATATATTTTATTTTTATTTATAATATATTTTAAAGTATAAATAACTATTTATTATATGCCCACAAATTAACGTATCGTAACAGTTAGTTAGCTACAGAAGATTAGTGTTTTCGATGCTTATTTATAATCTTGGTTATGGGATGACTACTATCATCGATCAACTTGTGTTCCTCATTTACCAGTTTTTCGGATTCTTATTCTTGGCCGGTGGTTTGGTTTGTGGTCCAAGAATTTTGGTGGGTTGTCGGGTTATGGTTTCTATTAATGGGCCGAATTCAATTCTTTTACCTGGGTACGGTTGGGTCCAGATTTCCCATTGGGTCAACCGTCAACATCCGGGCCATTTATCCTATATCACCACAACGGGATTGCAGTTGTTTGTACTTTGGTTTTTGGTAAATATATGATAACTAAAATAGAAATAATCACACCGTCCTCCCTCTAAATTTTAGTATAATTATAGGTCATAACATTTATCTCCGTCGAACAAGTAGTTTTATAAACTAAAAAAATATGTTGAATTTGTTGATATTACTTACCCTCTAATTGACTTGTTACAGGTAAAACAATCAATTTTCTGATAAAATTATAATAGTGAGGGTGAAAAATATACATTCTCATACGCATTAGTGTGTAGAGATGTATAGATTGGTCAAAAAAATAATTATTTAACCTGCAATAACTCAATTTGGAGTAATCATGATTTTTTATTTATTTTTTAATATTAGTAAATTCAGTAAATTTTAATTGAGGGAATAATTTATTTGTTAGACATAAACAAACGTCAAATGTGAAATATGTAATATCTGAAATAGTATGGAGTATAAATATATTACACCAAATTTTAAAGGAGCATGGTGTAATTGTCTTTTTAAGACCGTGTTTAGTAGGCAGTATAAGTCTGGATATCCTGGCTAATTGAGTTCAATGGTTCGTCTACTAGTTATTTGAGTAGCCCGCGATTAAAGACTTGGGCCCGGCGTGGGGTTGCATTACACATGGAAGTTTGTCTCACCCTTCTTGGTTGGATTCCAATTCTTGTTAGCCCATCTGCTGCCTCTGCTTTTTTTACCTTCATTTTTGTCCCCGTAATAGCCCATAATAAAAGTGTTGAATATGCTCCCATTTTTTGAGAAAATTTCATTCAGTTTTTGTTAAGAGTAATTAATGCGCCGGCACACACTAAAGTTGAACTATGGTGTTTGGCTAAGCTTTTTTAAATCTATATATTTTATAAGATATTTTAGAAATTTATAAGATATTGAATTTAATTTTAAAAATAAGCTCTTTAAGTGTTTGAAAAAAATAAAATGTTAAATCTTATTTCACATCTTATAAAATGTTATGATGTATGGCATAATAAGGTATTTTATTGATAAAATGACTAAAACGGGCATGATAGTATTATAATCAAATACATTGTTATTTCTTAACATATTTTATTTATAAAAAAATTAAAATACTTTTATAAACAGTACATATTAGTTTAATTCCAAATAATAACTTAACATATAGTCGTTTTACAATAAAAATAAATAATGAATTATTACCTAAATTTTTGAATAAAAATAATATATATGTACATTCGTGCTAGTTGAATATTAATATAGATATGTAATTGCAATATTCTTTCTATGAATGTGCGTGTGCGTGTGCGTGTGCGTGCGAGTGTATAAACAGAGATATTTTCGTCTGACGTCATATTAACTTTATTAAATTATAAAATCTTATAAAAGCTCTCAAATATCTTATAAGATGTTTTAATAAACTCACAGGCTTAGCCAAACACCCACTCCCTCACTTCCATAAAATGTTTCGTTTGAACCCCAAATCCCCTCCAAAAGTAAACGAAAAATAAATTATCAAACTCCTACACACTGCATATTATAGTCCAACTACAATCCAAATACCCCTAACTCCATATTGGCTAGTAAATATGGCGTAAAAGTAATAACTCTGTGGAAAATTGTACTAACTTTAGGGGAAAAAAAACTAGAATTTAACATGCAAATTATACATTCACAATTATATAAAATATCTGTGCATAAAACCCAAAAAATTTAGTATTGAGGCCCAAGCACATGGGCCCATCATTCTATGCTAGTCCCAACCCAGGCGCCTCGTCCTATTGGCAGCAACAGAGATCGCTATTAACACTAGGCGGCTTTGCTCCCGATTCCCGAAATTCCCACCGTTCGCTGCGGAGTTGACTGATGCGATCACAAGTGCAGACAACCTCCGCGTTTTGCAGCAAAAGAAAGCTTTGGAATTAGTCGTCTGGAGTTCGGCTCTGGCGTCGGATCTCTGAGGATTTTGATATTACGTACGCTTTCTGACTATCCAATCACTCGCAAGTTCAAAGAACATTGATCAAGAGGTAATATCCACCTTTTAACTTTACCATGTCTAATCGAATTTTCTTTGTCGAGAGAGCACCAATTCTGATGGTTATTTTTGTTTCCTTTATCTTTTGTTCTCGGTGGCAGCTGAATCAGTCATAAACTGTGACGTATTTTGTTTACTTTCTTGCATTAGGATTTCTGGTACTAGTTGAATTCTATAAGAAACAACGGGGAGAAAATGCCGGGTTTTTATGCGAAGTTGAGATTAAGTTTAAGGAAAGAAGTTCTTGGGCTATTGTGTGTTAAGCATTCTCCAGGTTATGATATTTACTCTTGTTCATCCTTCTCCCCTCTTAGTTTTCTTTCTGTTAAGCATGAACAAGAGTGAACTTAGCCTTCTCTTTTTTGTGCATTCTCCATTGTTCAATATCTTGGGGAGGGCTCTATCTGGATCCTTTGGGTTGTTAGTTTAGTCTTTTTCTGAATTATTTCTTTGTCTATTTGTTGTGGTTTTATCTCATACTTTGAAATTTGTTCCTTGTATTAGCAGCATCTGTTTCAGGCTGTAGTTATCATCACAAGCTTCTTGTTAATATATTGCAGGCGAACAACTTCGTGAACTTCCTTGGAAATGGGTACACCCTGAATGCTACTGAGATCCATGTTGGCTGTGCAGTGAGCTTGTTAAACTTCATCACATGCAATTGAGTTGATCATGAAGCGTTATGTATATATAAATGATGATAGTCTAGCACAAGATCTCTACTGTGACAATCGTATATCAAACAGAAAAGTATACCATATGGAATTTTCTCCCCAAAAATCTATGGGAGCAATTCAGGTAACATATATTTTGCTGTATGTGGTCTATAAATTCATTTAGGCTAGCGTATCGAGTTTTCTTTGTTTTGGGGGTTTAGTGCAGGAAATTCAAACCCACCTTTATAAGTTTATGCATCCTAGTTTTACATAAGAATTTTATTTCTGCACCTGCAAAGTTAAGTAGTTGCATTCCTTTCCTGCACTGGGGCAAAAGAGCAGGTTATGTCCTTTTGATGCACTTAGTAAAATTTGATTTTTGCTTCCTTGCAACATTGGCTTGGTTGGACCATTGTGATACTTTATTTCACATTCGTCACCTACCAATTCTGTTTAACACAACTTATTAATTCAGTTTATTCAGCCTTTTTTATTTTTCATCTCTCTCTCTCCCTTTTCCCTATTATCAGATCACCCTACACAATTTCTTTTTTCTTTTAATACTAAATAATGAAAATGTCACTGTCACAACCTTTATAAGATGTGTTTCCTTTCCTTCCCTTTTTCATCTTGTTGCATCTAACAATTCGCTCTTTTGTTCCAGCCGATTCATGAATCAGTACTTTTTGTTGATTGCTTGCCTACAACTGTGGTCTCTGATTACTCCCGTGAATCCTGCAAGTACATGGGGCCCTCTTATATTCATCTTTGCTGTCTCTGCTACAAAGAGGCATGGGATGATTACAATAGATATCTCTCAGACAAGAAAGCAAATGAGAAAGAAGTCTGGATTGTGAGGCAGGGCATCAGAAAGCTTGTATGTGAAATCCCTTGTCTGTTTACTTATACTTCTATATTTTATTTGAGATTTCTTGAGTTTTCTCTTATGTTATAAATAGGATTGGATAGCTGCTTATTCTAGCTTGCCAAATTTGGTTATGCTGGATAACATTTACTTCTACCTCCATAGTTATCCGGATTTTAAAGTGGAAAAGAAGGAACAAAGGAGATTTCTTTGTTGCTCATTTACGGATGCTTTTTTTAGTATGGCCCACATTCATGTTAAAATTTCAATGGGTTGGAGATCCATATCTCACTAGAAGTATATATCATACGATAGATAAAAATATATGGTGATCTGCAAAGTGCAAACTTATTGATATCAATTCTACTTCCTTTCTAAATGCTAAAATCAACATCTTGATTTACAAACACACATAAAGACATTATGCAGCATTTAGGGCGGTCCTGGCTCTGGGCTCCATACTCCCTCCACCACTGCATGATCGTTTCAATAAACTATTTAGTGCTGTCGCTGCTCTGGTCTCCATACTCCCTTCACCACTGATTTGTCCCATGATGGTTTTAATAAAACTTTTGGTGCTCTAATTATGTATTCGTCTGTTAACCGGTGGTAATTCCTTTGCTCTTAAACTTACTAACATGTTTCCAAAGGGTGTGTTTTAAAGAAATTGAAATACAGAAAAATTTCATGTGTTGTGAAGTAATTTGCTGTCATCTTCTGTGGTTTATGTACCATTCTCTTTTTATTTCCCAACTTCTATTATTATTATTTTCCACTTTCTTTTTTACCCTCCATCTTTTTCATATTGGACCATTTGCCTTTATTGTGTTTATTTTCAATAAGATTCAAGCCCAAGATATCCATGTTGGAAACATCGTGTGGCTGCGTGAAAATGATGAAGTTCCTTGTGATCTTGTCTTGCTTGGTACGCAGATCCTCAGGGGATTTGTTATGTGGAGGTAAATTTTCTTCCTCCCTCTGTTTTTAACTTTACATGTTATTTCCTATCTGGTGTTGGGTTAGTTACCCTTAGTCACTTATAAATGTTAAAATAATGTGTTTCTTCAATCTGAGAACATAAAGCAAAAATGCGTTCAGATTGATGTCCTACGGCTTGACTGGCTACGAATCTTCTAATATTCCGGTACAAACATTTCATTTGCATGTCTATAATAATTGACCATGTCAAGAAGTTAATCTGTACCATACGATTGATTTCAACTTAAGAGCAGTAAGCATATCTGCTTTTTGATCTACGTTCAGCGATTTGACTGCCTCTCCTGGTATTCCATGACAAACACATTACTGGAACTGTCTATAATGTTCAGCTGTGTCGAGAATTAAAATTGTATAGAGTTGAACTCGACTGAGGAATCAGTTAAAGTTTAGAAGTCTTGCCTTCTAGATCCAGTTTAAGGAAAAAGAGATGGAGTAATGTAAGGATCATAAAGTTGAGATTAAAGTGATATGCTTCTTGACTGTTTCTGTTTAATGTTAACATCCATCACAAAGTTCCCCAGATAACCTGTGTTTTGACTTATCCAACGGTTATGTGCACCCATAGACTGAATGATTAAATAGATATGCTGAAGGCTGAAAAGGTTTATTTTTATTCCTCCCCTTGGACAGTTTGTGGACTTCTCTCTCTCTCTCTCTTGCTCTCTTGCTCTCTTGCTCTCTTTCACCACACACTCTGCAACATGCTGACCATCATCTGTTCGAGGTTCTAAAATGTATCTGTGGAGTGTTGCAACTTATTAGTAAATTGACAATGCAATTGAATATGCAGCCACACTGCTTTTTTATCTTCCTGATCATGTTCCCATATATTTGAAAATTCATTTTCACCACATATTTCATCTGACATAGTGATAATGATTCACTCTGTTTGTAGACCGCAGCACTAGATGGTGAAACTGATCTGAAGACACGGTTGATACCTTCTGCTTGCATGGGAATAGATGTTGAGTTGTTGCACAAAATCAAGGCATGTAGGTTATATCATTTTAAATGCTAGATCACTCCACAGAACACATGTCATTTTGTTTTTCCCATTTGTGCCAGGGTGTAATTGAGTGCCCCACTCCAGATAAAGATATTAGGAGGTTTGATTCAAATATGCGACTGTTTCCTCCATTTCTTGATAATGATGTTTGCCCCTTGACAATAAAAAATACGCTTCTTCAATCGTGCTACTTAAGGAATACAGAGTGGGCCTGTGGAGTTGCTGTATACACAGGCAAGTGCATAGCATTTTACATATCCAGGTCTTGATTTTGTTTTTTTTTTTTATCTTATTTAATTGTGCAAAAGGAAAATTCAATTTTTATTGAAGACTGATATTAGAAAAGAAGGAAGCGTTAAAATTTCTTTTGTCATTCTTTAAACTGTTAAATTGGTCCGAGAAGTTATTGTTAATGAGTTAATAGGAAGTAGTGGAGGCCTTCTTCCTTGTATATTTAATTCCCATCGAGGAAGAGCCCGAAACTAGGTCAGCAGGGTCATTGAGTAGTAAACATCAATTGTATACTGAATTGTTTCAACTTCTGATATGTTTCCTTATTATGCCATAAGTATGTTGATAATATGCACCAATGCCGCAACCCTTTCATAATTTAAAAACTGAAATTATCTTTTATGTTACTTCCTTTTTTCTGCTTGATTCATACTATTTGACCTTATATTCCATCCTTCTTTCTTTCACAAAAAAATTTAGTTGGTCAAAATACTAAAATCACGGTAAACTAATTGAAAACACATGCATGTAGTGGGGTTTCTTTAGATCCTTTGAGTTTGACTGATCCCTTTTGTGACAAGGTACCCCACATTAGGATAATGGTTATGCGCTGTTATACATGAGATTTGTATATATCTGAGGTCCTTTGGCTGTATTCTGTACAAACTGCCAGCTAATATATTATTCTGGAACTTTAACTTTCAAGACTCTACATATGGGTGTAGTTAAACATTGGAGCTGCTCCCCCTGAATTACACCTTTATTTAGAATGATGTCACTTTCCTAGTGGTGCAACTGGATGGCTCATCTTTTCTCCGTTCTATTTCCATCCGTGATAGATAACTAGCACGAGTTGACAATTTGTTAAACGTGTAGTATGTGTTGGCCACTTACATTCTATTTTTCATACTCATTTTGTGGAAGCATACTTTGTTCATTCATTGGGCCACATCTCCTAGTGTCACCTTTCTAATTTTTTGCAGACCCTATATTTTATGTTGCGAATTCCCATAAATGTCTTCCGCTTTTGAAGATATCTTCTGCTCTTACATCTGCATCTCTTTTTAATCACAGGCAATGAAACCAAGCTGGGCATGAGTAGGGGGGTACCTGAACCGAAGCTTACAGCTGTAGATGCCATGATCGACAAATTGACTGGAGCAATATTTGTTTTTCAGATAGTTGTAGTTATTGTTCTGGGCATAGCGGGGAATGTTTGGAAGGATACAGAAGCAAGAAAGGTGCATGCCTCTGAGAAAGTTTATTTGTGTTTCTTCTAGTTATGTAATTCAGGACATGTATGCAAACAAATGAAACTTGAAATGGATTTAGCTTGTGCAAAGTTCTAATGTCCCACACCTATGGAAATTATTTGGGTTGAATTTGGGCAGCTTTTGTGGAACTCAATTAGGTTAGGTTTGTCCAATACAGATTGGAAGATAAAGGTTAATATTCCTTTTGGTACATCATGAAGTTATCAATAGGAATTTGGCTTGGAGTACTTTATTTATTCTTCCTTTCACCATTTCTTATTGTTGACAAAATAGGAATTCAAATCGAAGTATAGATGAAAGCAGATAATACTTGAATGTTGACTCTGACATGAAATTCCTGGCACGCTGTGTGAATTATGTTTTATGCGAATTAGTTCTTTCTATCTAATAATACCAACTTTATTCATCTCTTGTAGCTATGGTATGTTCGGTATCCAACAGAAGGTCCCTGGTATGAGCTCCTGATCATCCCTCTGCGATTTGAACTGCTATGCTCCATTAT
This sequence comes from Sesamum angolense, assembly GCA_034509725.1. NCBI lineage: Eukaryota > Viridiplantae > Streptophyta > Magnoliopsida > Lamiales > Pedaliaceae > Sesamum > Sesamum angolense. The sequence goes on from JACGWL010000013.1 coordinate 1,031,778, forward strand.
GATTCCTATATCTATAAAGGTAAGCTTTTGAGAATTGTGACAATTGTCATGCTTCTCCTACTGGGTACTGAATCATTTGTAGTTAAGTTTTTCACTAGGGAGTTGTGTTTATAGCCACTCAACTTTTATATAATCTTGAATAACTTGCAAGTAGGATAATTTGGTCTGAGTTAGTGGTTTTCTGCTGTTACTTTAACATGCACTTTGTCTCCGTAAACAGTGTGCTCTTCTCCACTGCAGGTATCCTTAGATCTTGTTAAAGGCTTATATGCCAAATTTATTGATTGGGATGATCAGATGGTTGATGTAGAAACAGAGACTCGGTCCCACGCAGCCAAGTAAGAAATACAGATGCACTCATGATATTGCCTGTTGAATGAGTATACATGCAATATCTGCTTTAGTTTACTCGGTTTCTTGCACCTGGCAGCACAGCAATTAGTGAGGACTTGGGACAAGTTGAGTATATATTGACGGATAAGACAGGAACCCTTACTGAGAACAAAATGATCTTCAAAAGATGTTGCATAAGCGGAAGGTTTTATGGGAATGAAAATGGGGATGCTTTAACAGGTAAAACAGGTGTATCTGCATACAAGAATTTCTGTATTGCTTCTCTTCTAAGCTCCCTGTCTTGAAAAGTCAGACCTTAAATATTTTCTGTAATTAGGGTGCGACCTTTGAACTCAAGATACTGTTGCTTGTCTTTGTACAACAACTAAAGCAAACATCCAGTGCAAAAAGGATCGTTAGACTAACTCAGCCTGCAATGTTTTGATAAAATATGATATAGAACGCTAGATGCTTGGATTCTTTTTTATCTAGATATTGCCTGAATATGGTGGATTGAATTTTATTAAATTGATTTGAGTGGTTCTGGAGAACACTAGGAAGGTTTTTATCACTGTTAAAATGTGTATATTCTGAGGTTGTTACTGAGGAACTTATTTTGCTTTTCCTGTCTCCTGAGTTAGTGTGTTTTTGTTTCTCAAAACACGTGGTTCATATGGTGAAAGATGTGTTGGAATAATAATGGAGTTGATAAATGTGGATAATTGGTGGATCAGGATGAGGTCTTGCAGTCCTTAATAAAGCTGCATCCATTGTAGCATGTGACTACAGTTTTAGTTTCTAAAAAAATTGTTGAGTTTCATGATACTGTAGTCTCAGCTGAAAGTGAATATCTTTTCCTATGAATCGTTTGTTACAATAGCATTTATTTTAATGCATATTTTCCTAGTTGATGATAGATGTAACCGATTTTCATCCGGATTCCGGAAAGAGAGAAAAAGAAGAGAGCCTTAAATTGAGTGTAAACTTGCAAAGAGACTTATTTTGCACGGAATAGCTTATCTGTGGATTATTCATGCATTTCAAAACAGTTTTGGATGAAATAACATGGAATCCTCTGGCTGCTTGAATATAGGTCTCTCTTTAATTGGATTGTTCTTTTTTTTATGTTTTTAATCCAGCATATTTTATTTTTCCTTGCCATCTGTTTCTCCACTAATGGAAAGTGCTAGTAACTAGTCAAGATATTAGTTGCATGATGCTTAGCATTAAGTAGTTGGCTTTTATGGATGGTCTAATGAGTTGATATTCTGATATGAGTATGAGTTTATTTTTGCTCCCATTGCTAAGTAAATTTGTCTTAGTTTTGTTTATTATCTGAATTTGGTAAGGCCATAGGTTTTCAGTAATAAGGCTTTTATTATTTTATGTGGTTCTGTTTGGACTAAGGAGTCTTTTCATGATATGTTAGAAGTTTTTTAACGTATACTACCATGTGCTCTACAGATGTACAACTGCTTAATGCTGTATCAAGTGGCTCTACCGATGTGATTCAGTTTCTAAAGATTATGGCGATATGCAATACTGTAATCCCTGTCAGAAGGTAATGTTAGCATATTTATTTGTGAGAGCTTGCAGAGATACCAGAAAGATCACTCATTTTTTAAATGGTCTTAGAAGGAATGGTTTTTCTCATGCTCCTGACCTCTAATCCTGCACTGTTTCTATGTATGGGTTTAGCAAAAGTGGAGATATTTCATACAAGGCACAATCCCAAGATGAAGAAGCTCTTGTACGCGCAGCTGCTCGTTTGCATATGGCTTTTGTGAATAAAAATGGGAATATTCTTGGTAAGATTGAGGAACATTGGTTGTAACTTGTCTATGTTGTATGACATATATAATATATGTTTCCTGGCTCTGTAGATATCAGTTTCAATATATGTTTCCTGGCTATGCAGATATCAGTTTCAATGCTTCACTAGTCAGATATGAAGTGCTAGACATTCTGGAGTTTACTTCTGACAGGAAACGAATGTCTGTAGTAGTTAAGGATTGCCAAAGTGGGAAAATTTTCCTCTTATCAAAGGGAGCAGATGAAGCGATTCTTCCTCATGCTTATGCTGGTAACTTTGTTCTTCTTTTATGGATGACTTTTTTTTTTCTGTTTTATCAACTGAGGGTAGGAAATTTGTATCAAGTAATCTAGAATTTCAGGTGTTCTGTGGCTTGGAAGTTATACCTAGAAATTAACTGCATCTTATTCAGGAAACATGAGATTACCAATCAAGCTAGGAAAACAAGTTATTGTCAGTATAAATCTGAATAGCATACAATGTGCAATCCTTCTAAACATACAAAATTTGAAAATCTGTTGCTTCCTATTATTTTGCCATACTGATCATTTTGAGCCTGGTGATGGGCTTTAACCAAATAGAAGATTGCTAATATAGACCAAACATTGGCATGTTTTAAATCCTCGGTAGATAAATAAATTCTCCATCTCTGGCTGTGCAGCATCTTAAAATTACTTTATTTGAGTGTCTAAACTTGGAAGTGTTATGTCAGGGCAACAGATTAGAACTTTTGCTGAAGCTGTGGAGCAGTATGCTCAACTGGGTCTGCGGACATTATGCCTTGCTTGGCGCGAATTAGACCATGATGAGTATCAGGAATGGGCATCAATGTTCAAGGAAGCTAATAGTACACTAGTCGATAGAGAGGTAGCCTTTGAAGCCAACAACTTTGTTTGTGTCATCTTTTCATTTGCTTGGATGACCACCTACGGTCTTCCTATGTTATCAAGTTGTATCGTTGTTTTCCGTGGAAAAAGTACTTACTCCGTATTTTGCAGTGGAGAGTAGCTGAAGTCTGCCAAAGATTAGAGCATGATTTTGAGATTCTTGGTGTTGCTGCAATAGAGGATCGTCTACAGGTGATTCTTTTTGGCTAGAAAACATAAATTTTGATGTTCATTTGTTACACCCTTTTTATTTTGTTGCCTAAGTAGTTATCTTACCTGTACTATTCCTATCTTCGTAAAAATCCAGGATGGAGTGCCAGAAACAATCGAAACTCTCAGGAAAGCAGGAATAAATTTTTGGATGCTGACTGGAGACAAGCAGAACACTGCTATACAAATAGCTCTTTCTTGCAATTTTGTGTCCCCAGGTGATTTTACTCAATCTTGCAATACTCTTGCGTAGTATTAACCTAACTGCGAATATTTTGGAGAAATTGATGAGAATGAAAGTTACAGAAAGAGAAAGTAAATTCATGATTAATGAATTTGGTATACTCAGAAATGAGATTGTTAGTTAAAATCATAAAATGTTGTGAGTGAAGTTGCATATGATTTCATTAAGGATGATTGTTGAAGCAACTGGCATAATCTAACAGCTTGGTCATAAATCTGGGTTAAATTTTCTGATGTAGGTTTGTAGCAAACTTGCTAGGAAGTTATAGTCGTCCTACCTGGAAGTTGGATGAGAATTTTGGTGATATTATCAGAGATCGATGCAGCATTGTCAAGAATCAAAACCTTTTATATGTTAGAAAAGTTTCAAATAGAAGTTAACCCACCATGCTTAAGTTAATATCATGAGTGCTATACACATTAGTGGAGTTATCTTTGAAGTGGAACTTGTAGGAACCGTTATCCCTTCTTGGCAATTTAGTAAATGATCTAAGAACCTTTGTGATAAGGGATCTCTCTCCTTATGGAAGATGGGTGATAGCATAGTGGGAAGAAATTAGTGGATAAATTAAGAACAAAACTCAATAGTGGACCACACTTCTTGTGGTTGACAAGCAACAAATGTCTCCCTAGATATTTGTTGGACTCACTTGATTTACTTGAGAGTTATTTCGTTTTAATTTTCTTCTCATTCTTTTACCTTGACATTTAGGGTACTTCCAACTATATTACTCGAAATCTGCACCTGATGCTGCTATCTCTTCAGCTTTTATCATCATTTTCATATTTGAAACTGGTTTTGCTGACTGTTAACAGAGCCTAAAGGTCAGCTTCTGATGATTAATGGGAAAACTGAAGATGAAGTATGTAGGAGTCTGGAGAGGGTTTTGCTTACTATGAGAATAACAAATTCTGAACCGAAGGTATGATTTTCCCATTGTTATGAAGCAATTCTTATCAGCCTGAACTTTTTGTTGCTGTTTGTTGAATAAGTTCAAATATCTCAGAGTGACTTACTAAAAGTTCATTCTTCATAGTTGCAGTGTTAAATTGAAAGGAAAATATGGTTATTGAAAAGAAGATTACCAGTTGCTTAGTCAGTGAATAATTTGGTGGAAAGATGCCAGTAAATAATGTGATCATGTTTCTGTGTCTTGTCATAAATTCACTTTTTCCATCTTTTCTTATATTCTGGGATCTGGACATATCTTTCTATCCTTCAATGATTTATGGCTGGTGTGTCATATGGAGCTTAACGAGAATGCATAGAACTGATCTTTCTTATATCTCAGAAGCTATAGGATAAAAACCTCATCCAGGTTGTGCATTATCATAGCACTTTTTGTTCTCAGTTCCTTCTGATATACCATAATACCACATATGAATACCAGGCCTTGGATTAGTAGATTTTGTGATTTTCTATGAGCCACCAGAAGGCTCTTAGTTATGGGTGAATAATACCTTAACTGCTATTATTTTCACTGTGTTCTCCAGTTGGTATGGTAAAGCTCTAGTGGCTCCTGAACTAGTCAGCATGACCCCAAAAAAGAGTGGAAATATTATCAGAATAATAACTATCACCTATGGCCCCCCTATTAGTTTTATTATGCGTCTAATGTAGTTGTTTTGACATTTCTTATGACATCTGAGCACCTTCCTATAAAATTTTACTTATCTTTTATATTTGTGGCATGGAGGTGGCTCATTAGATGTTGCCGGACTTTTTCAGGAAGATTTATTCTCTCTGAGCTTCTTTTGTTCCAAATGTGGGGAACAAAGTGAAAATAATATATGTACTTATTACTCATATTTTCTCTTGGGAGTTCCTTGTAACAGATGCCTTTTCGTCACAGGATGTAGCTTTTGTTGTTGATGGCTGGGCTCTTGAAATTGCCCTAAAGCATTACCGCAAAGCATTCACAGAACTTGCAGTTTTGTCAAGGACAGCTATATGTTGCCGTGTTACTCCATCGCAGAAGGCACAGGTGCCTTAACTGTACCAGATATCATTCTCATTTTACCCTTTTGTGTCCTGTAACACTTGTCACGTAGAATTAAAATAATCAAGTAACACAAAATTCATCCCTTCATTGATATTTCAATTTCACATCCTTCCAGCAATAAGTTTTTTGAATGATTTTCATGGCACTTGAACATCTCCTAAAATACCATGTTAACCCATGAATCTCTCTGCATAAAATTCTGCAACCAATTCTTTGTTTAACTACTAATATTTTTGGAATGTATCAATTCCTGCCAGCTTTTTTTCTACTTCCATTCCAGCAGTTTTAAGAATTCTGAACTGCAAAGCTATAAGAAGGATGCTGGGGTAGATGCCTTCATTTAAAAATAAAATGCAATCACTAGAGGGGTTGATACGGGGTTGGTATCGTCATGCCACTTTATGCCCCATTGCAGAGACTGTAGAAAAAAGTAGTCATTTGCTTCCATTTAGACCAACCCCAGAAAGTAGAGGAACAAGAGAAAATAATAGAAAAAAAAAAACAAATAGGTTTTCAGATTTTGGAATTTTGAAGAGAAGAATAGTATGCCTGATCTGATGTTCAATCTTAGACTGAACCTTCTATGTTCAACACTTGGTTATTCTAATCCATGTAATATCAAGCAATTAAAAATACCAGCCCAGATGCAGTGGCACATCAATGCAAGAGCATTTAAAGATCTTTAACCTTTTTACTGTTATTTTTCTAGGAAAATGGGCTGAAGATTTTCTTTTCCTTTTAATCTTTTTTAGCTTGTGGAGCTTCTGAAATCATGTGAGTATAGAACCTTGGCCATTGGGGATGGTGGAAATGATGTGAGGATGATTCAACAAGCTGACATAGGGGTTGGCATAAGTGGGAGAGAAGGGCTGCAGGCGGCAAGGGCAGCTGATTATAGCATTGGAAGTAAGATCTTTGTTTTGCTGTCCGAATTGACATCATCTCTACCATATTTGAAATCTACAGTTGGTGAAATGTTTATCTATTAAATGAAAAGGGATTCATTGTAAAACTATAGAATTTTTAGTTGCTAGAAATTGTGAAAAACCATGACACTGTTGCACACTCCGTCTATGTTTAATTGCTTTCTTGAACTCAAGTTCAGATTTTATTTACTTGAGGCAATTATATGTTTGTCGGAAATTTGAGCAAGTTTTATATTTACAGCGTCTTTTACATATGTTAATATCCTTGTCTTGCAGAATTCAGATTTTTAAGAAGACTGATACTTGTGCATGGACGTTATTCATACAACCGCACAGCATTTCTTTCTCAATATTCCTTCTATAAGTCCCTGCTAATATGTTTTATCCAGATCTTGTAAGTTCCTTGATTTGCTGGCAGCCACTCTCATTTGGCTTCTTATATTTATTTGCAGCAATGTTTAACAGCAAATGGAGTATAGGTTCTCCTCAAGTACTAACCACATAGTGCTTCCAGTTTCTCATTTATTTCAGGTGTCTCAGGGACAAGTCTTTTCAACTCTGTCAGCTTGATGGCTTATAATGTCTTTTACACTAGTGTTCCTGTTTTAATCAGTGTTCTTGACAAAGATCTTAGTGAAAGGACTGTAATGCAGCACCCACAGATACTGTTTTACTGCCAAGCGGGAAGGTTTAAACCTATGCTCTTTTTCTTGTTTCCATTCCACTTTTGCTTCCAAAAGGTTGCGCTTGTGGTGACCACTGTTCCTAAATTTCTTTTATGTTGACTTCCGGTATTTTTGTCTGACTAAACGAAACAATGAAACAGACTTCTTAACCCTAGCACATTTGCTGGATGGTTTGGCCGTTCTCTATTTCATGTGAGTGCCTTTTTATTTTGATTTATGTGTCCTTTTCCTTACCAAATACATGCTTTGCTGGATCACATGTCAAGTTTCAAATAGGAAACAATTTTTTCTAAGGGTCAAAGAGTTAGAGGTCAACGGATTCATAATAGAGGCTGGGTTTAGGTGTGCTAGAAAGCATGTTGAATTGGTGTATGGAAATGACTTAAATCAACCCGTCACTGGTCCTACTATTCTCCTTTGTGTGAAAACTAGAAAAATTCTCTTTTGGGTGGACTAAAGCATTTAATCTAGTTAATTTAAGAAATGGATACACCGAGGGTATTTAGGTTACAAGGCTGCAAAAAGTGTACCACGATATTTCATTGGATAAGTGCGCCAGATCAAAAAAGTAAAAGAAATATGCATGTATGGATGGATGTAGTGTGGGCAAAGTGGCAAAGTACTCCGAGAGAGGATGGTGGCTGCTATTCTGTACGGGGCTGAAACAAAAAAGTATGAGATTCATGTCTAACAGATATGCACGTCAGACCAAATGACAAGTATGAACTCTGATTTATGTCGATGACCTACAGTGAATTACCACCAACTGATTCGATGAAATTCATTTTTGTGGGTTCTGTGTTAGCATGGAGAATATTTTTCTTTCCTTTGTGAAGTATTTGATGGTATACTTTGACTGTTAACCTGTGTTGCTCTTCAGGCAATTGTTGTTTTTGTCATTTCAATACATTCCTATGCTTTTGAGAAAAGTGAGATGGAGGAGGTATCGATGGTCGCACTTTCTGGATGCATTTGGTTGCAGGCATTTGTCGTTGCACTGGAGACGAAGTGAGTGGCTGTTTCTCTCTTACATTACTTATGCTGACTTTGTCTTAACTAAAAACATGTGGAAATATGAAAGAAGAGAAAATGTGCATGTTTTCCTATGAGTTAGCCTTTCTATATAGACTTCACCCCGTGTGTAGAAAAAGTTTCAGATTCTTGATATTCCCAGACTGATAATCATAGAGATTTTCCCAGACTAGTAATCACAGAGATTTTTCATATAATCTACCACTAGTAGTCAAATTCAACTTCCCATGTTTAAGGCCTTCTAGCAAGACATTTCATTTTTATTGCACCACACTGGCATGTAAATCTAATATTTTACATTGATTTTAGGTAAATTACAAGGGGCTCCCCTTTACAGGTTTGCGTTAATTACAAATATCCCCTCGTTCCCCCTGAAATTACAAATACCTTCCTACAATAAGTTGTCACTAGAGGGTATTTGTAGTTTCTCAAACATTGAGGGGTATATGTAATTATGGCAAACCTCAAGGGAGCCGTTGTAATTAACCCTTGATTTTATTGCAAAATGGATCTTGGCTGCTACGCTTGCTGTTTGGTTCATATTTTTCATATTATCTGACATCTGAATATATTTGGGATTGGTTCACCCTGTTCCATTTGGTGTTTGCAGTTCTTTCACAATATTGCAACACATTGCAATATGGGGCAATCTGGTAGCTTTTTATGTCATCAACTGGATTGTTAGTGCTCTCCCGTCGTCGGGGATGTACACAATAATGTTTCGTTTGTGCAAACAGCCATCATACTGGATTACAATGATTGTGAGTCTTCTTTTTCGTTCTCTTATCCCTCAATATGAACCATTCTGCTCTTCATCAAATTGTCTAATGCAACTCCTTTAATCAAAATGAATTCCCTTCCTGATTCATAATACAAGGAACTACCACTCCTTAGTCCTTACTGTCCAGAAAACCTTTGCATTTAATGTTTCTGATTTTGTACGATCAGTTATGTCCCCATGCCCTAACTTGTACCATGTAATCCCATTGATCTCCTCTAGATGCAAAAGCTGCTTTTTGTATTTAAATCGACTTTCTTAATTCTAGTTTCGATCTCTACGCTGGGACACATTGCTTTCCAGTATGTAAACAAACTCAGAAGATAACATTTTGTAAGGTCCTCCCCATTTTTTAAATCCATATGTCCTCTGACCAAGCACTATATTGCTATTTCAGCTTATTGTTGCGGCCGGAATGGGTCCTGTTCTTGCCCTGAAGTACTTCAGATACACATATAGGTCTAGCAAAATCAACATACTTCAGCAGGCAGAACGTTTGGGAGGGCCAATCCTGTCATTGGGGAACATAGAACCTCAGCCAAGATCTCTGGAAAAAGATCTCTCCCCCTTGTCAATATCGCAACCCAAGGGCCGCAATTCTGTATATGAACCTCTTCTGTCAGACTCACCTAATGCTACCAGACGATCCTTTGGACCAGGAGCACCATTCGATTTTTTCCAGCCACAGTCGAGATTGGCCTCCAGTTATACAAGAAACTGCAAGGATAACTGATATTCATGATTCTTGAAGGAGAAGAAATTACCGTGGAATTATGATACACCTTCCATCACGTTTCTTCAATGAACATATGTCAACTGTCTCGCCTTCGGCTTTAATTGCAATCACTTGCACAAATTTACTAATACCTGTAATTATTTAGCTCAATGTTTCTTCTCCTTCATTTTAATCCATTTTGGGTTTACATGGAAAGTACTTGTATATTCCACTGTCGAAGTTATAACGGGGACATCGGCAGGATCCAATTTTGGAAGAGAGAGAGAGAGAGAGTGAAGCCTGGTAGTTGGAACCGGAAAGATGTCCTCCCTTGCTATATTTGGAATAAACAATCAGGTAGATTCTTTGAAATTACTAGTATTTCATGAATTTATTTGGTACTCTGATTTTATAATGAGGCATTACAACTTGATTTATTCTGGAAAATACAGAGATTATATTATGTAGTTCGAAAAATCAAATCTTAATTGGTAAAAACGTTACAAAGTCCAGGTCTAAAACTGAATTTAATAGGTTTTACATTGGAATCGCACGATGTATCTAACAAGACAGAATCAGTTTCTCTGCTCTGTATGGGCATCTGACATATTTACTTTTACTACAAGAAGGTAAGAAAAATGAAAAAGATGTATTTCTACGTGCTAACAACTAATCCATCTAAATGAAAATTTTGGTCAGAAGATTAGCGGAATCAGCTGATGGTGAATCGTGATTATTAATTACAAAGAAACCGGAAATTTACTTTAAAAATAAATGGAAACTTGCCCGTGTGGGGGAATTACTACTGGAACAGAAGTGAATAATCATATCTCAATAATAATACATTACTTGCGCAACATGAATTTGGACCACTTACGACATACCAGAAAGAAGCAAACGTGTGAAAGGCAGGGGGTATTGACCCAATGGTTGAGATGGGGAACCAGTGGCTGACAGCTGACAAGAGCAGCATATCTCTCTGACTCTCCACTTTTCCAATTTCATCACTCAGTGAGCATCTGATGGGCATTTCTTGCCATCAAGAAACAATTTTTTGTTAATGGGTTTTAGGCTAAACCTCAAATGGAGTGGTCTTTCAGTCCAATCCCCCTTCTCCACAAGTACATCGTCTCTGCCATATTCATACCCTTGTGAGTCATCAATTCTTGGAAATGAGATCATATTGTTTTTTTTTGTTATCTTTTTCTTAGATCATATTTTTTGGTTGCAAGATTTCTCTGGTCTGATTATGTCAAGCTCCCCACCCCCCCCTCTCTTCTTGCGGTAAACATTATGCTTGTTTATGTTTTAGGATTCTTAGTGATTGTTCTTGAGGCAAATGTAAGTAAACAAACTCGTGCATGTTCTGTATAACACCAGAATCCAGAGGATTGAGAACACTAAGTCAACAAGCTAATTATGTGAGTTTTGCAGTAGGGTTGAAGTTAGATTTGTATACCAAGTTTAAAGATGAATCATAGATCATAGCATTGCTTTCCTATGTTCAGAATTGGATTCCGGAATATTAATCTTAAAGATTCAATGTGAATATCTTTCCCTGTTCTGGCATTGTGAGTTTTTGATGAGTTATCCAAAACTGCTAGAATGAATCATTCTTCCTTATAGGTTCTCAAATAACTTGTTTCATTGTCAAGATAGTGTTTGTATCCTGAATCAATGTTTTCATGTATGAGTCGGGGAGGATTTATTCTGAGGATTCTAACAAGCTCTTATACTCAAGGCTCTCTGTGTGATTCGGCGTTTTTGAGTATTTCCTACCATGTTAAATATTTGATGTTCAGAAGTCTAAGTAAATTTTAATTTCACGTTAATTGAATGTGTATTCTTACTGAAGAAATTGAAATAGGATCAAGGGAACATGAGTTTCCGAATTATATTTTCACCAAAGACATAGATGCATTGTGGCCAGTTGTATTCCCTGTAATGTATTGCCAATAACAGTAACCAAAAATTCCTTTGTCATATTTGATAATCCTGGTCGATTTTTAAATCTGCCCACAAAATTTTTTTCTCTAATGCTGGTTTTTCCAACCTTCCTCCGGGCATGCTAACATATGCAAACAGACACAAAAGAATCTCCAGTCATGAAGTTTCAAGATACGGTTTCTTATCTTGCACTCAATCTATACAGGTAGAGGCAAAGACACCTCCTACATCTTGGCGAGATTGTCTGCTTCATCAGTTTATATGGAGAGACTGAAACACTTGGTGATGCTTCCAGAGTACACGTTTGTTCTTCTTCCCCTCAGCTTTTGGAGAATTATTACTTGGGAACTAGAGAAACAAAGGTTATCTATCTTTCTATTTATCTGATTGCATAATTAGGTAATATATCGACAAATCTGATCAGGCATTAGAAGGGTACTTTGGTCTTACTGGTAACATCAGGAGATGAGATTTATCTTTATCTTTCAGGGTTCAATGTTCATTTACTTGCTTATATACTTTTATTTACTCAGGTTGCAGTTGGGAAGGGCTCGAGTGATGGTTTATCCAGTTTACTTGAAAAGCACATTGAAACATCTGACGGCGAGGATAAGTTGGCATACCTTACTAGCTTACAAGCAACTCAATTATCGCAGTTCAGATTATTAATGAAAAATCTTGATGTGTTGGAAGACATGTTTTCCGATTCTAATGTGGTAAGGTTGGAAAGAGATATTCTGGAGCAATTAGAAAGACTTGGAGCTTTAAGATTGTTCTATTCATGTCTATCCAGGACCCTGAAATCCTCAACTTCTTTTGATTTGTCTAATGCAACAACTGAGCTTGTAGAAGAGCCCAAGGTAAATGATTCAGTGGATAACCATGTAGGTAAAGTTGTTGTTCGATCTGCAAGAAAAGAACTCAGAAAATTGAGGAGAAAAAGACTGTTGGATAAGGAAAGTGGTACTACCACGCAAGAATTGCCTACAATAACCATTTCAAAACAGCATAAATATGCCTCTGCAAGAAGAGCGTCAAGATCTAGAAATAAAAGACAGAGAATTGCTAGAAACGAGGCAGAAATGTCGAGTGGAGTTAAGGTTGTTTCAGTTTCTCTCGTGTAAGCAGTGCTTTCGGCGTATCTAAGAAAATCTCAGCTTATAGTTAATATTATTATATGACAGTTGGTAGCTGAACTGGAAAAAGTCAGGACGATACTAGAAGAAGAAACTGGCCAGGTAGCTAGCTTGAGCAGCTGGGCAGAAGCTGCTGGAATTAAAAAGAAGGAATTGCAGCAGAATTTGCATTATGGTTGGCATTGCAGGGACGAGCTTCTAAGAAGCACACGCTCCTTGGTTTTGTTTATTGCAAGAAACTATTGGGGACTCGGAGTAGCCTTTGAAGACCTTATTCAGGTTTCCTTTCTTTTTCCCTTTGCTCTTCTAGTTCCCCTTTTGTGTCCACTTCACCATAATATTTCAAGGCCTTTTTTGCTTGTAATGTTGGATAGGCTGAATATTGTTCGCACAAATGACTTAAACTGGAATTCTTGAAATTGTTCATAGAGGATAGTTGGATCATAAATGGTTGTTGCAAACAATGCAGTTAGAAATGTTTGGCCATTCAAACGGTTTTTTTTCATATCCAAACTCTGACGTCTTAGTCGTTATTTTCTACAGGCAGGAAATATAGGGGTCTTGCAAGGTGCAGAAAGGTTCGATCAATCAAGGGGATACAAATTCTCAACCTATGTCCAGTACTGGATTAGGAAGTCGATGTCGACACTGGTGGCAAGACATGCCAGAGGAGTCCGAATTCCTGTACTCATTCTTTGTCCATATCGACTGTTTATCATTCAAACTTCTTACATCTTTTCTCAAAAAATTGAACGAAAATAAATTAAACAGAAACAGAGTTTCGGCATTCATATTTATACTATTTTCTGGGTGCAGTGCACTTTAAGCAAGGTTATAAATCAAGTACAAAGAGCACGCAAGGCCCTTAGCACCAGCAACGGGAAATATCCAGATGACTCTGAAATTGCCAAGTATACTGGCCTATCCATAGCTAAAATTATGTCGGCTAGCAAATGCCTCAGAGTTGTGGGATCTATCGATCAGAAAATAGGGGAATCAATCAGTGCAAAGTATATGGTAAGACTAAAGCTTGTAGTTCTTGATGCCTTCAACTGTTCTATCGCACGAACCTAAGATGAATGTAGCTTTGTATTCACTATTCATCTAACAACACGTCTTTCCCTACTGTCGCAGGAAATTGCACCTGATACATCAATGTTGAGCCCAGAAGAAACGGTGATCCGAAAACACATGATAAACGACGTTTACAGACTTCTTAATGGTTTGGAGCCAAGAGAGAAGCAGGTTTTAATACTAAGATTCGGACTAGGAAACTGTCAATGCAAATCGCTGGAGGAGATTGGGAGGCTGTTTTGTGTAAGCAAAGAGTGGATAAGAAAAATAGAGAGGGCAGCTCTTGCAAAGTTGAGGAATGAGGAGTCTCTCAAAATTTTGAGCCATTATGTATATATGCAATAAGTGGGGAGCTGGTCTGAGTATAACTGAGCTGACTTTCTGAGTTATAGCATTGTTTGCTTTTTCATGTAGATTTGTTTCTTGCAAATATGAGTTCTTTGGTGTAGAAACATTTCATTCTGTTCTCGTCTGTGTTTCTGCCTCCCATTTTGATGAAAAACGTCCAATTCTGGAATCATGTGAGGATGATTCAACAAGCTGACATAGGAGGGGTTGGCATAAGTGGAGAAAAGGGCAGCTGATTGGTGTCCGAATTAACGTCATCTCTGCCTTATTTGAAATCTACAGTTGGTGAAATGTTTATCTATTAAATGAAAAAGATTCATTGTAAAAAAATTAAAATTTAAATCAAATTATAATATATAAGGGTATTATGGTAAATCCACCAGAAAATAAATGAAAACTTACTGAAGATTAACGAATTGAACTAATTGTTGGACGATCGTTAAAATCATGGAAGTATTGATAATTTTTTAAATAACGAAGTGGTATTTGTAATTATGTCGAATTTCAAAAGAATTCATTATAATTTTTACTTTAGTTTAAAGTTTAAAAAAAAAAAAAACACACTTTACTGAAATATACGTTGCTTCTCTTGATTAAAAGTTACAACTCCATGGCTAAGTGTATGCTCAGACCCCCCCCCCCCCCCCCAACACAGAAACGATTAATCAGATATTTTATTTCACTTAACTTAAATTAGAAATATGTAGAACAAAAAGGAAAATTTGGGGAAATGGTATTAAAGTCTTGAATACTTTCATGACACGTTATAAATATTCATGCACACAAAATATATATTTCAGCACATAAAGTCTTCATCCTCAATTAAAAAGAAATTTGAATATCTTAAATAAAATAAATACGAGGACACGCATCAACTTTCTTTATTAAGTTACTCGTTTTTCATCGTCTTTTACACAAAATCTTGGGAATTAGACGTGGGTCCAGCAGGGCCATGACTATGAAGATGGGTACTAACACCTTTTTTTTTTTTTTTTTTTTGGAGATTTAACATAATTGTATATAAGTTTCTTATAATTTGAAAATTTATGTTCAAGATCCTCAATATTTTTTTCGTCTAATAAATTGATTATCCGTCAATCGAAATTCAAAAAATTGTTGATATCAACCAAAAAAATATAAATGAAAATCCACATGTACCCCCAATTGAATCATTAGGGTAGTTTGATCAGGGGAAAAAAATTTGTTTGGCCTGTTATAAGTCAGTAATAAGTTAATCGATAGTAAATGTGAATTTTCATACAATATTTTAGTTAATATCAGCAAATTCAGTGAATTAACAAATAGATTTGCTATTATACGAAAACAAACGTCATGAATACTATAAAGAATTTTTCAAATCATATAAAATTTATGTGTAATTACACAAAAATTTATAGAAAAACAGGATAATTATACCTGTGAATATATCGATGTTGTAACAAGTGCATAAAAGGGTCATGATGTAAGTAAAAAAAACTTGAAAATATGGTTGCGCAATAATCGCGTTTCCGGAGTTGCCAACTATTTGACCCCTGCCACGGGGCACATCCCGTTAACCAAAATCGCGATTTTTGGCTTTCCCTGGCTCGTTCTTCTTGACTCCTTCCTAACTTTGATGCCTTGAAAATGGTTTATTTCCCTACCGGTTATGGAAATTGTTGATTCCCATGATATTTATTTTTCACATTTCTAGACAAAGAAAACATGCTAATGGGCCCTTCTGTTAGCTTTTAAATCCCTAGATTGAAACAACTCATTATTACAATTTTCTTTGATTTTTTTTCTTTCCCCCCAAATTGATAATGGGTATTGCTCAGTGAGCAAGAAAGAAACAATTCTATTGATGATTGTGACATGAAAATATTTAATTTCTAGAAATAGGGTCCAAATTTTTATATGAAATAATTGCACTCCTTTCTCATGAAATTTAATAAATTATACGTAGTTCAGTCCTTTTAAGGGTTGAAAAATTAAATCTAATATTTTTAAATTTGTTTACATCTAACAAATAAGTTCATTCCGAGATAATTTGTACTTTGTTTTTTCACATGAGTTTTTTGTAACTTTTCATTAATATAGGGGTAAATTGTATTTAATCCTGTTTTTTTGGACTGAAATTGCAATTTTGTCTGTAGTAGTGGGTTGGTCATGAAATTTTCCAATAAACCTGCAAACTTATTGAATTGCAGTGGGCAGAGAGTGGGGGAGAGAGAGAGAGTAATGATTCTCTCATTCTACGCTAATGCCCCCAATTGGGCTAAAGGCCCATTCTTAATGTGATCGATTGACTTAAAATTAATTCAGTAATCATGTTTTTTGATTGCCAATTAACACTACTGCATTTAATCATAAATTAATAATATAACTTATTGACCAAGATTCGAATAATAATAATAATCAATTGAATTTATCGTCCTTTTGTAATTGCCCTTTTTTTTCACCTGGGGTAAAATGCAATTCGCCCACCACTCACTTTTTTTTTATTTAATAAATAATTCATTTTTTTACAGTATGTTTATCCAGATAAATTACAGTCATCTCCCCTAAAATTTATTATAATTATAGATACCTCATTGGACTTAAAATCGTCATAACATCAAGCCCGTTACATTAGCCTTCGTTTGGATTTCATCAAATTTTCGTGGGTGAACTGCTTAAAATGCATTTTCAAATTATGAATTATAATTTTAAAAAATACATAATACTTTTCCTTGTCCACGTTCGGAAGAACGAAAAGAATCAAATAATAATTTGTACTATAGTAATTATATAGTTATTTTTTATTTGAAAATATATTTATAATTATGTAAAATTTAACTATAATTTACCAATGGAAGAAGTAGTAGGGTAGTTGAGATTGGAGCTGTCTTCAAAAAGTGCAGTTTAGCGCCCACCAGCGTTTGAAAGCGAAAGAAAATGACTTTTCCAGCGGAGAAAAATGGGCACACCATTAAAAGGGGCCCCACAATCTTGACCTCATACGATCAGGTTAACCGGCAAACCTACAAATTTACCACTTGCTCTATTCATTAATTTTATGCACAAATATTTTATCTACAGTAATATAAAAAATCCCTCCACACTCACAAACAACGATTAGTAACATCACTATACTAATTTTTTATAAAATAAAAAATATCATTCATAATAAAATAGCTAACTTATTCAAATTTTTAAATTTAATTGACAAATTATTGTTTCTTTTTTCTTTCTATTAATATAATTGTATTGGCATATATATTTTACTCTTATTATAATATATTATAAAGTGTGAAAAATTATTTATTATATGCATTCAGGAATGATGTGCAATAATTAGTTTAAAAAAAAAGTGGAAAAAGCTCTCTTTTTTTTTTATTTTCATAAAAATAAAAATAATTAATGGTAATGTGTGTATAATTACTACTTGACAGTTCATTCTCAGTTGTTTATTTAAAATTTGTAATTGTGGGTGGGTAGTTGGGAAGGTGGTAGTTGGTGTGCTTCTCTTTTAACTCCTTTGAGTTAAAAAGTTGCAAACTCAAAACTTTTTCCCAAATATATTACCTTTTGCAATTTCATGTTTTTCTCTTTACTCCTTTTTCCTACATCAATTGCCGTTGTTTGCATTATATATATTAAAAAATGGACTCTGATATGATAATATTACAAAATGTCCAATTTGACTCTTAAAATTTTGAAATTACAAAAATAACTTATGGTATCAAAAGGACATGCGGATTTTCCATTAATCTAAAAAATATATATTTTTTCATTCTTTTTTTTTTTATGATTTTAGTACGATTGATATTAAATCTTACCACACATTCTGTACTAAAAAAATTGAATAACACAACAACCAGACAAAATAAATCCAACTGATAGCTTGTGGATATAAATGAAATGGAATGTATAGTACACTTAAATGTGTGTGAACTGTAGGAAAAAAATAAGCAACCGGTAACACGTATTGAAAAAAAATCATACAATAATATTAAAACATAATTAATATAATCAATTTTAAAAACCAAATTGCAAAATAATAGGAACAAAATCAGAACAATAACAAGTTAGATGTGTTGTCAACAAAATTGAAATAGTGAACTTAACAACTCCTGTTCAATATAAAATACCAATTGAATCACATAAATTTTTTGTTTGTCTTGAAGATAAGACAAGACAGTTCTATTTTCAGTATTGCACTGTATTGAAAAATATCACGAACAATGCTTAATTCTCCATAAAAGTTAAAGTAAAACTCGAAATGGGATTTGGGATAAATAAGCGAAACACATATTAAGTAGCAATACACATGCGGGGTCTTTTTATGTTTATTTTAGTCTCCACAACACTTTAAATTATATTTAATCTTAAACTTAATACAATGAGTTTATTTCTTGAGTAAACTTACCATATGGGACAGATAATAAGAGAGAACAACTCAACACCCACATCTTCCTTATATATCCTTTTCAAGATTCACAATACTCCCATGATCTTTCTACGTGGGACAACAAAATTCTTGTCTTTTTTGACAATTAGTTTTTGTTGCACGCGGTTCTTGCGAGCATAAAAAAACAATTGTAAAAGAGGATAAAAAATTATAAAAAGAATAAATTATAATTATATATTATAATAAATGCGAATAATTAAGGTGGGAGAAGAATATGGAGTAGTGGTAGTTAAGAAAAAAATAATTATGAAATTATTACAAAATATTAAATTTATTAAATTGACCAAATTCTTTAAAGAGAATAAATGAAATAAGGGGTAAAATTGAACATTCTAAAGTTGGTACGTCAAATGGGTTTTCTTTATAATAGCATAGATGTAATCTATGAATGTCATGTAAATTGGCATCCACTTGTAGATTAAAGGGTTAAACACAATTACCACCCTTAAAGTATTCATCATACATCAATTACTCCCCTTAAGTATTAGAACTTTATAAAAAAACTTTGACCTTTGTTTTTTAAGTTTGAAATGCTCATCTTACCCTTATAAAAATTGCTTTGTGAAAAAAATAATAATAAATAGATTTTTAAAATGCCAAAATCACTATTTGTCTTATTATAGTTTCACTTGTTCATCGAGTTCTTTTTATTTGTATTTTTAAAGTACTTGTGCCTCATTTTATTTTGGTTTTACTTGTTTGTCAAATTAAATTTAATATAAATTTATAGATGCACAAAATTACTATATTTATATAATTATCATATATGAAAATATATATATTATAAAGATATATTAGTTTCATATTTTTTTATTAGTTCACCAGCCATTTTGATTTTATTAACTGTATATTTGTTTAGGTAAATACTTAAATATATAAAAAAACATTAATTAGAATAAATAAATTTTAATATAAATACCATTAAAAAATGAGAGAAAATACTAAATTAATAAAATAATAAAAATTGAAAAACCGCAAAATGCGATACTAAAATAGTGTTCTCACTCAATAATAAGATAACTCACCCATTAATAGGAAAAAGGTACAAAACACCAGTTCTATTTAAAAGGCTATTGTATGTTTATAATTGGTTTCAACAATTTTAATTAGCAAGTGCTTTTCCCATCTTGATTAAAACTATAGAGACAAAATTGCATATTTTAAATAATCTGTTTTGTGATAATCACAAGCTACTTCCCAGTGAAGCAAAGTCGTGGTGTACAACTTTATCAGTCCACATACAAAATACACGTCACACGCTTTTTTAGTTTCTTCGTTTTTTAGTACATGTGTCCACTTATAGGAATTTCAGTTTTAATTTGTTGAGAGAGTCGTTTTGCCAGCTTATCCCTTCTCTTTCTCTAGTCCCTACTTCTAAACTGTGATGACTTGAAAAAAGCAGCTTATAATTCAACACAATTCTTGCCTTCCACGTCCAAAATTGAGCCACCTTTCATTCACAATAGTCCATGCCTCACTCCCATTTTCCTTTTTAAAATATATAAATTAATTATTGTGACACTTTGTTTCTATATGTATTTAAAAATAATATTTTATATTTTTAGATAAAAAAAATACAAATAAATTTTTTTTATGATATAGCAAATGAGCAAATTATTATATATAAAAGAAAAAATAACAATTCATCTTCCTATGCTTTTTGAAATGAAACAATTTACATCATTTTAAAGACACAGGGGTAACTGCTATTCATCCCTTTTAAACGTACTACAAATAAAAAAAAATATATAAATCAATATATTGAAAAAAACAAGAAAATCAATTTATCAGTTAATATAAAATTTAAATATTTGAATAAATTAATTATCTTTATTCAGTTAAATAGTATTTTTGGCTTCATAAAAAATAATGCGACGGTGTTCTTAACTGCAGTTTGTGAACGTGGAATGCATTTATTTTTTCTATTAATATATGACATAATTTGACTCTTTTCCGCCTTCCATTCTATAATTTCTTTTTTTATGTAGCTAGTCTAGTTGTTTGTGTGATTGGGACTTTTAAGTTTAAATTTTGCATGCATTTTTTTTTCCTTCCCAAAAAATATTACATCTCAGTTGTGTTTTACGGCCAAAATACATTTTAAATTTCAAGTTAATATACAGTTAAATTTGTTGGCAATTCATCAAATAATCTAATACTTTTGAAATTATTATTTCAAATACTTTAGTGAATTCTCCTTTAAGGTTCGTACGAAATATATAAAATAGACAATAAATTATAAAGTACTAAACATGGTAGAAATTTTATATAATAAGGTAATTATGTCATATTTCAGGTATTTTGAGTAAATTTCATTAGAAATATATAAGGATTAAAAAAAAAAACATTTTTAGAAACTGTGGGAAATATGGAAATGAATATGTATACACATTTTAGTGTTTATTTTTTTGCGGGTACTCGTGCACAATTTGTTATTCCCACCCTAACAGTTCAGTAAAATAGTATAATTAATTATGAATAATAATAAAAAAAGCCTCCACGTGAATAATGGGTACAGTCATAGTTCAAAAGTTTGGTGGGAATCACCTTTATTTATTTATTAATAGTTACAAATAAGTATAAATAATAAATAAGAAGTATAAAAGTGGGAATCTCCGGAGTGTATTGTATGTACCTCTACTGTTAGTGTTATCTAGTAATTAAGAAGAGATTGAGCAGCGTTGAATGAAGATTTCCAAGAATAACATGTTGATCTATGAGGTAACCAACTTCCATTTCCATTTGCATTTGCATTTGCATTTGTTGTTGGTGTAAATAAAAACTTCAAAGGGAAAAGAAGAAGAAAGTCAAAGACAGAATTAGGTAGTGAAAAACTGAAGTTTAGAATAGTAGAATTACTTTTTCCACAACAAATTTCAATTTGATTAGGAGAAAAGAAAAAGGGGAAATGGATGAGAAGAAAAGAGAAAATTATAACTGTGGGGTGTTTGCCAGTTGCCACCTTCTCCCGCACCCCAAAAAATTAAAAACCACCCTCGCTCTCTCTCTGTCTCTCAACTTTCTCTCTGTCTCTCTCTTTCTAAACCCATTTTTTTTTCTACCCTTTTTCTTCCCAAAACCCCATCCTGACCTATACACACAGACCTGTATCTATAGCTGTTGTACACACACATGCATCTCGCAGCACGCACTCACACGCGTACTGTGAGTTTGTAGAGAGAATCACGACCGGCGTGCCTCTTTTTGCGGCTGTTTAATTGTTGAGGGTTTTGATTCGAAATACTTGTAGAGATGCAATCCATTTCTGATTCGTCTACTCCCGGCGGTCTGATGTGATGACTATTGTCGCCAGTCGATGGCTATTTCCATGCTTCGTTTCACACTCCCACCTCACGTGATAGGATTGGTGGTAGTCCTATTGCTGTCAATCGCCGCAAACCCTAGTTCGATTCTTGCTTTAGCGGAGTCGGACTTTGACTTGGATTTCGACTCGGATATTCTTTTATTCCACCAGGATTACACGCCGCCAGCGCCGCCCCCTCCTCCGCCGCATCCGCCGTCGCTCTCATGCGAGTCCGATCTCGGCGGCATTGGTTCTTTAGACACCACTTGCCAAATAGTCTCCAACTTGAACCTATCGAAGGATGTGTATGTAGAAGGCAAGGGTAATTTTGTGATTTCGCCAAATGTTACTGTCAATTGCTCATCCTTCTCTGGATGCGAGCTTGCGATTAATGTTACTGGAAACTTTACTTTGGGTGAGAATTCATCGATAATCTGTGGCACTTTTGAGCTGGTCTCAGATAACGCCAGTTTTGGGAATGGTTCTGCTGTTAACACTACAGGGTTGGCCGGGTCACCCCCGCCCCAGACTAGTGGGACACCGCAAGGAGTGGATGGAGCGGGTGGGGGCATGGGGGCAGGGGTGCAGCATGCTTGAAGGATAAGAGTAAGCTTCCTGAAGATGTGTGGGGTGGGATGCTTATTCGTGGTCAAGTTTGGGGAAGCCCTGGAGTTATGGGAGTAGAGGTGGGACAACAAGTAGGGAGGTTGACTATGGGGGTGGAGGAGGAGGGAGGGTGATGTTTATTGTATCGAAGCTGTTGGAGGTGAATGGCAGTGTTTTGGCTGATGGAGGAGATGGGGGTGTCAAAGGTGGAGGTGGATCTGGAGGCAGCATCTACATCAAGGCTTATAAGATGTAAATTCCCGGTTATTCTCTCTTAATAGGAGTTTATTCTGCTTTATGTGAAGTTTAAAAGTGTGAACTCGTAGGCTAACTGTCAAACACTAACTGATATTGGCTGTAGCTTGGCACTGTAATCTTGATTAGTGAATCTTGTTCTATGGTTATGGTTTGAATGATAAGTGGATGGTGTAGTTTCAGAGGGACTTAGCTCTGGAATTTGTACTTGTACCTGGTCTGCATTCGTGTGTTCCACCAATGACGTTATCCTGCTTACCAAAATTCGAGGATTGGTGATGATTCATTGTCAGCTCATTCAGGATTGTTTGTCCAGAATGCGTTAATGCCATTGAAAGCTATTTCAAAATCGACCTTTCTTTCGGCCAGACAATGTATTCAACAGTTGAAGTAACTCATATTAGAAGTGAAAAATAAAAATGTTTATTGTAAAAAATTCTTGTTAGGATAGAGTCTATTATCCTTCTCTTCATCGTTCCACAGAAAAAGCTGTGGAAGTACTATTTGATGAGGTCAACTTTGGGAAAGACCATCTGCATAACCTGAACATCCACTTCTTTGCAAAACGTTATTGAATCCATATATTTTCTTTACTGTTGATGGTTTCTTCATGTTGGTTTTATACCCATTTTCAGGAAGCAAAATGCTTTAATTTGCTTTTTCAGCAATTTGGTTTATAACCTCTTTTGACTAATGGTCTGTCCATTGTGGCATCCAGCTTGGTTTTCTTTCCACCTTTGAGTATTGTTAAAACCTTGTGTCATGGATGTCTGTTCCATGTTCAGATGTAAAGCACGTATATTAATGTCTTTTCTCAAAAATAGTATTTGTGATTTTCTTAGCATATCTAAATGATGAATAAACATGCATGTTGGTTTTCCTTTGTCATTTCTTTTATAGTCTTCCACTGATTTTGTACTCGTTTCTACTTTTTACATTTGGAAAAATATCTGCTCGATCTGCAGTCAATGGAAAGTGTTGAAACACATTCGATTTATTTTAACTACATTTCTTCTTGTAAAGTGCAGGATTGGAATGGGCAGAATAAGTGCTTGTGGTGTGGTTATGCTGGAGGTGGTGGTGGTAGAGTTTCGGTTGATATTTTTAGCAGGCACGATGAACCAGTCATTGCTGTACATGGTATGACCTGGATATTTGTGTTATACTGTTATTCTTGTTAGAATTCAGAGACAGGTAAAGCTTTCATGTGTTTTTCCAAGGACTTTAGCTGTAAAATGCAATCTAATCCAATGTTACCACGTTTCAAGATCCAAGCAACAATTTTGCTGTTGGTTTTTTCCATCAATGACTTTGTATCTTTTTCATTTTCCTTTGTCTTTTAAGGGAAAATCGGGGATACAGAATGTGGCACCATTTTGTTGAGTATGAATCATATCCACTGTCATGTTTTGGTCTCTTCTTCTGTTTTGGTATTTGAGTAAAGACAGATTTGGATATGTAAGGCTTGACTAGTAGAGGTGTTAGTCCAACCAATTGCAGACCACTCTCCTAGTCTCCATGCATAGTAGCCTTGTTCTGGAGTAAGATGGAGCTGATTTCCTTGTATCTGAAAGTGTGACTATTATATTATTCGGTTATTTAATGAAGAAGTTAAGAGCTTAAAAAAGGATTTTTCTTTAAAAATCTTCTATTATTGCTGTAGATTATGTTGTTTCTGCCAAATCCCTCAATGCGGGGTGGAATATTGATACTAGGAAATTAACTTACACGTCGAGTCTACATTTTCAGCCAGTTCCTATACCCTATTACTGATAATCCTGGTTTTGGAATATGGTTATCATGTGATAAGTTTAGGCTTGCTGGTAAATTTCTTTTCTTGTCTTTGGATTTACATGCCTAAAGCAAATAAGTTGGTCCATGTGCTGAAGCTGTATAGAAGTGGTCGATGAAAAATCTCATAAATTCACAGCACCATCTATGAAACTGACAATTGAGCCATTCAAGCTTCACAATCATGTTTTACATTGCAGGTGGAAGCAGTCTCGGTTGCCCTGAAAATGCAGGTGCTGCTGGAACGTTTTATGATGCTGTTCCTCGCAGCCTTACTGTCAGCAACAATCACAAATCTACATATACAGATACGCTTCTCATGGACTTTCCTCAACCATTTTTAACAAATGTCTATATCCGGAATCAGGCAAAGGCTGCTGTTCCTTTGCTGTGGAGTCGCGTCCAGGTCAGTGGAAGTCGGATTTTTCAGCCGCATCTACTATGTTTGGGCTCAAATTTCAGCAGTATATGTTTTGAGTTGATAAAGTCAGTCTGTGCTATGCTGTGATTCTAAAACTACTGAAATTTGGACTTCTTGGCAATTTTGAAAGCTATATATATATGTTCTTATCCTTTCTTGCACGTAAGAATCTAATACAGCCTTCTTCATGCATGAAGGTTCAAGGACAAATAAGCCTCTTGTCTGGAGGAGTGTTGAGTTTTGGGCTTGCACATTATTCGATGTCAGAATTTGAGCTATTGGCAGAAGAGTTGTTAATGAGTGATTCTGTAATTAGAGTAAGTGGCAGTTTTCTTTTGTTTTTGCCTTACGGGAAATTATATGGAGTGATTGGCATACTTGCCTTTCCTTTGTGGTTGCTTCATGTGCATTTACTAGATAAACCATTGTTACATTTACAAATTGCTTGTACCAGCATTTTGTGGAGGGATTTGAGCTTATATATGCACTTCTTGCTTTGCTGTAATATGGTGATTAAGTTAGATG
This sequence comes from Sesamum angolense, assembly GCA_034509725.1. Classification (NCBI taxonomy): domain Eukaryota; kingdom Viridiplantae; phylum Streptophyta; class Magnoliopsida; order Lamiales; family Pedaliaceae; genus Sesamum; species Sesamum angolense. Next base: position 1,057,243 of record JACGWL010000013.1, read on the forward strand.
TAAGTACGGAATTTTCTCATTGCAATTGTTGTCCAGGTTTTTGGGGCTCTTCGTATGTCTGTCAAAATGTTCTTAATGTGGAACTCAAGGATGTTAATAGATGGTGGTGGAGATGAAAATGTTGAGACATCATCACTTGAAGCTAGTAATCTGATAGTCCTGCGAGTGAGTACCCCATTCATTACCTACAATATTCTGTTGGTGTTCACACATGGCTTACCTGTGTTTTTTCCTTCAACAGGAGTCATCCCTTATCCATTCAAATGCAAACCTGGGGGTTCACGGGCAAGGTTTATTGAATTTGTCTGGACCCGGGGACTGCATAGAAGCTCAACGCCTAGTTTTGTCATTGTTCTATAGCATCAATGTAAGCAACTCTTCTTTTTCTTTTCAGCGACCTTTTCTATTTCTATTTGTGTCTGTCAAAAGGCTTTTTTTATAGATGGGTCTTTTGTTTGGCCTGACAAGCTGAATTGCCCTCAATTTGCTTCTGGAATTGTTGGACCATTTCCTTATTTCTCCATTTTAGATGTCTATCACTTGATGATTTGCCTCTTTGTTGTAGATGTCCCACTTATCGTGCTCGGTTGATCATTATGTACTCCTGGTTCAACCAGTTTGCTACATTTTGTTTCGACAGGCTTCTATTCTTTATGCTATGGCCTTCTGTTGCCTCTTGAATTTATCCTATTGTTTTCTGTGCATTTTCCATATACCTGCTTCTTTCAATATTAAATAAAATTGATAAGAAGTTATCAACTGCTTACTTCATTTGATGAAATCAATTGGCCTCTAAATTTCTATGAATCTTGAAAATGTTGCTTTGGTTGGCATGCGTTCCATGAAGTGTAATACTTTCTTTTTTCCTGCTAACTTAGCAAGACTCTACTATTGTGAGCTGATTATTGTACCTGGTACCCGGTGATATAAACAACTACTGTTGTCTGTACTCACATAAGTTTAGTTTGCATAAACTACATTTGATTATTTGAATTTTGCTTTCTTTCTTTTGTTGAGGAAGATTGGACCTGGATCTGTTCTGCGTGGTCCTTTGAGAAATTCCTCGGATGATGCTGTGTAAGTTCTAATTCTTGTCAAAATAACATCAGATGTGTGCTATTCTTTTTTTTCCAAATTATTTTTTGATTTGCTTGTTAGGACGCCAAAACTTTATTGTGATTCACAAGACTGTCCTGCCGAACTGCTTCATCCACCTGAAGATTGCAATGTGAATTCTTCTCTGTCCTTTACCCTACAGGTGCTGTTAAAAAAATCAAAAGACTCAAGTTTTTGTCTTTTGCTATTTTTATATGCAGTTACATCTGTCGGCTTAGGTTCTTTAAATACTTTTATTTATTATAATGCAGATCTGTCGAGTCGAGATATCCTAGTTGAAGGTTTTGTTGAAGGTTCTGTTGTTCATTTCCATAGAGCCAGAACCATATCTGTCCAGCCTTCTGGAATTATAAGCACAACTGGGATGGGTAAGATTTGGCTCTCCCCAAAGATGCATCCTGTGATGCCTTTCTCTCTCTGTAAATTTTCAGCATGCTAAGAACTCTCTGTCTAGTGTCAACCACCATTTGTAGAAATTGGGATGAAACTGGAAAAGTTCTTATTCCTTTCCTGAGTTTGGAGTTAGGATTGATGTTTTTGAACTATATTTCCCTTATGTTGACAATCTAGGATTTGCTTTTTGAGCAGGCTGCCATGGCGGTATTGGTCAAGGAATAGTATTAAGTAATGGTCTTGGTAGTGGTGGTGGGCATGGAGGTAAAGGTGGAATGGCCTGTTATAATGACAGCTGCATTGAGGGTGGTATATCATATGGAGATGCTAATTTACCTTGCGAACTGGGTAGTGGAAGTGGAAATGATAGCTTGGCCATGTCTACTGCTGGTGGCGGTATTTGGGTGAGCTAAAGTTTTTCAGCTCATTAATTATGGCTTTATGTCCTATATATGTTGTTGTAATTCTGTATTTTCTAGGAGATCACACATATATTGGCCTTGCTTACTTTCCAATCTTGAGTTTTTAAGATTTCATCCAAAACTGTTTGTTCTACAATTATTTGACATGCCTTTTGATGATGTAATAGAAGTGCAGTTAATGAATGACATCTATTATCATTGTGTATTCTTTGGAAGGTTTAAGAGTGAATATTACTGTAAGACTTTGCTTGGGTGGTCTACCAGTGAGCAGCACTTTATGACTATGCTCTGGGGTTTGCATGCTACATTGTAGTTGTGCTTCAGCCTTCACTGCTTTTCTTCTCGCGGCATATTTTGGGGCAACTTGGTTACATATTGCATTCTGAATGTGATAAGAATTAAGAATGCTATGTTAGCTTTTGGATGTTCCATCATTCTCGAGATTAACATTTCCCATATTGTCTCGAAGTAGCTCTCCTATCATGGATATGGTTGATTTTGAGTGAAATCTATTGCTGAACCTACCTTCGTGTTTCTTTAACATCTAATGATTTAGTAATATCATAATTTTGGAAGTTTACTGGATGCCTTTGATTTCAGAATAGCTAATATCAGGCTACCTTGACCCTTCTGTTTGATGGATTTGTTCCTTTCCCCTTTCCATGCAGTGATGGGTTCCTTGGAGCATCCATTGCTGAGTTTATATGTTGAAGGTTCTATTAGAGCAGATGGAGACAGCTTTGAGGGGAGCCTCCAAAAGAAGACTCCCTCCACTGCTAATGCAAATTTTGGTCTTGGGGTGGATCTGGTGGTACTATCTTGTTGTTTTTGCGTTCTCTGGCCCTCAGTGAGTCTGGCAATTTATCTAGTGTTGGAGGTCATGGTAGCCTGAGTGGTGGTGGTGGAGGTGGTGGTGGAAGGATTCATTTTCACTGGTCAGACATTCCCACTGGAGATGTATATTGGCCCTTAGCTACAGTTAACGGAAGCATCCTTACAGAGTTAGTACAGATACTTCCTGCTGCAGATTTTGATGCATCATGCATGCCAATCTTGCTTTATTATGTAGAGTTGCTTTAGTTTTATTCCCGAATTATGTTACTACCCTCCTTAGTCGTTACACCGGCATTAAGGTTTCTTCTTTTCCATTCTTTGCACATTTAATATCTCTTGCAATAATTGTTATTAGTGGAACTTCTACAGGGATCATGCATCTCATATGCTTATTTAATTTAGGCAGGGATCATATGCATGTAACAATCATTAGGAAAAGAATTTTTTTTTTTTTTTTTGTCTGCAGCTTTTTGTTCCATTCGAATCCCATTGTTTATCTTAATATTATGTTATTTCTGGGTCTTCCCTTTTCCAATAATATTTGCTTTGGTAGAAATTTTGGGGAATCTCTGGACAATGCCATGAATCTTGAAACCATCGCATGCGTGCGAACAAAGAAAACAACAAGATTAAAATAAATAAAAAAACTGCTCTAGTGGATTGGATGAATATTTAAATAGCAGTGTATACGTGAGGTGTAACTTCAGGTTATGAATTTACCTGGCTGGCTATGCATTATACAAAAATGAAGAGTTGCCAGCCGGACTTCTTTTGATCAAGTCAGTGAAGCCCTTCCTGAAGAACAGATCCTATCCTCTACTTATTGGATTTGGCAGTTGAAAAGTTGCTGTTTTTATTTAATATTAGATTTTTGGTCATCTGTTGCTCATTAGGACTGTCTGATTAGTTTTACTCTATGCTTTGTACGGTCTACATCCAAGCATCCTATGCAGGAAGAAACTTAAAACAATATTGTCAGTCCTGCAGCTGCGTCACCGTACTGTGTTAATTTTGACCATTTGGTTAATAAAATGTATTGATCTTTAGGGTCTCTTCACATGCATTACATGCTTTGAACATCCATCATCCCATCTACTTGTTTTTTGTGGGTTTCACATTTTCCAGTAACATTTGATTGCCTGCCTTCACGATAGGGGTGGATTAGGTGCCGACCAGGGCCACGCGGGCGAAAATGGAACAGTCAGTGGAAAAGCTTGCCCAAAGGGGCTTTATGGAATATTTTGTGAGGTAGTTTATAATTCATTTCTTTTCAGTGTTTTTTAAGTTTACCTTCACCTTCCCCAGTTCATTATTTACAAGTTTGAATTGATGAATTCTTTCCCAAGAGGACTTTTGGTAAATTAATTTTGAAAGCTTTGACAGAAAACAATTAATTACTGAGTACTTACTGTAAAGTTCTGTGTACCTTTATACTATACTATTCCTAAAAAGTAGTCTTTAGAGTTGCTGGTATCCAATAACTGCTTGGAGGGTGCTTTTGGGTGGCAAAAAATTAATTTGGGAAATGGACTCCTGTTCTTGGACATCCTAAAAGAGGTAATAGGTGCAAAGAGTTATAGCAGATGGGAATAATTGAACTTGTTCTTTTTTCTTGTCTTTTTTTTTTCTGGGGGAGGTGGGGGTTACTGAAGCTATTCACTGCCAGAATAGCTCAGTACACTAATATACTTGGCTGTAATATGATTACTATATCATTGTCAATATTTCGTGAATGGACTGGTGTTTTTTTCGTTCCTGATTAATTATATAAAGTGAATATGTTTCTCCTCTTTGTGAACTACAGCATAGTAGGTATGGAGCATAACGTTTTCCTCTATATCTCTCCAATCTATATCAGATTTCTGATTGTGGTGTCTTCTTAAAATTCCTGCAGGAATGTCCGGCTGGCACTTATAAGAATGTTACTGGGTCTGATAGATCCTCTGTTTTTCCTGTCCAAGAGATGAGCTTCCCAACCGTGCTGTTTATGTACATGTCCGAGTACCTCAATTGAGGGATTATGTGGTCTCTATTGGAACTTTGCATTATAACTGTATATTGGTGTCATCTTTCATGCCGGTTTCACTTTCTTAAGTTACATTGTAAAATTCACATTTTGATTATGCTAGACAGTGGCCTCAAACTACAATATTTGTAGTGTTGATATCACAAGTTCCTGGTTCCTCTTATGTTGCCTTAAATCTAATTGAATGCATGTAAACGGTAACTTATTTAACTGAGGTTCCGTTTGCTCTGGCAGGTGGCATTACTGAAACACCATGTCCTTACAAATGTGTTTCGGAGAGATATCACATGCCACATTGTTATACTGCTCTTGAGGAGTTGATATATACATTTGGAGGACCCTGGTTGTTTGGCCTCCTGCTTTTGGGCCTTCTGGTTTTGCTGGCTTTGGTCCTCAGTGTTGCCCGAATGAAGTTCATTGGGGTTGACGAGTTACCAGGCCCCGCTCCTACGCAGCAGGGTTCCCAAATAGATCACTCATTTCCTTTCCTGGAGTCTCTTAATGAGGTATTTAGTTCTGTAACATATACTGATTTTGGGGTGGAATAAGATGATTTCATACATTCTAGGTACAATTGTGTGATCAAGAATGAAAATTGACATATGTTACCTATCAGGTTCTGGAAACTAACAGAGTGGAGGAGTCACAGAGTCATGTGCATAGGATGTACTTTATGGGTCCAAATACATTTAGTGAACCTTGGCATCTTCCTCATACTCCTCCCGAACAAGTGAAAGAAATAGTGTAAGTGTTTTCTCCCTAACCATTTTCCATCTGGACATTTTCTTATGCTGCAAATTAATAGAGATATACAAGCTCCACCTGCTATCGGTATATCTCATCTGATTTGATTTATTTCTCTTTGTAATTTTCCTTTTCCACTTAATCCAAATATGGATATATTCTTTTTTATCCTAATTTAGTTGTTGACCAACACTGCCTAATTGGGAAAATAATTTAAATGCTATTTTCGAACGGCAGATACGAGGGTGCATTTAATGCGTTTGTGGATGAGATCAATGCCCTTGCCGCATATCACTGGTGGGAAGGGTCAGTGCACAGCATTCTTTGCATTCTTGCTTATCCTTTCGCATGGTCATGGCAACAATGGCGCCGGAGAATGAAGTTGCAGAAAATACGAGAATTTGTGCGATCTGAATACGACCATTCTTGCTTACGTTCTTGTCGTTCACGTGCTCTTTACGAAGGGCTGAAGGTTAATATTTCAGGCATATGTTCTATGTTGTTAGAAATTGAATGGACCATAGATGCCTTCATGTTTTGAAATGGTGCAGATTTGTGTGACAAATGTCTTGGTGTGGTACTAAGTTGCAAGTCTTCCAAAAGAAACATTTTCTGATGATCCATGGGACTTTGGCCATCAAAGACATGGAGTTTGAATGGTTCCTTGTTGCTAATGATATGCTTAATAGCTGATTGTATTTCAACATGAATATTATTTTGTTGAACCAACCAAAATAATTATCGAATAGGATTTCTTTTTTTTTCATTTCTCAACTTTTACAACTTATTTATTTCATAGGGTTTGTCTTGGTATATGCCAATGAACCGGCATTCAATGCAAAGAAAATATTCTATTTGATTCTTTTACCCCCTTCTTCTTTTTTCTGCCGGGGGTTGGGGAGTTCTATTTGATTCTCCTTTTTTTTGGGTTTTGCTCCTTTCTTCGTTGAGGTGGAGGAATGTGGTGGCCATGAGTAGATGCCATTCTGGTGCCACCCATTCTAATATCAACTTGATGTCTATCTGTCAAATTAGTTTGTTTCTTTTTATTCTTTCCAAAACTATCACAATCTATTGGTAGTGAGACTTATTATTATTATTATTATGTCTCTGAGCATCTCCATATGCTGATCTCCTCTCAATCCCAGTTCCTTTAGCTGCTAACTGTAAACTTGAGATTTTCATACTATAACTAAATATGCTAGTAAATGTAGGTTGCTGCAACACCAGATTTAATGCTTGCTTATGTGGACTTTTTCCTTGGGGGTGATGAAAAGAGAAATGATCTTCCTCCTAGTCTCCATCAAAGGTTTCCAATGTCTCTATTATTTGGAGGTGATGGAAGCTACATGGCTCCTTTCTTGCTTCATAACGACAATATCATCACCAGTCTCATGAGTCAGGTTTGTTGTTTAACCCCAGGAGCTGAAAACCATTTTGACGTGAACCAAGAAAAATCTGGCAAATGCATTCTTTGTATCTGAATACATCACAGAAGTGTACTTAGTTAATCTTTTCTTTCAGTCTGTGCCACCAACAACATGGTATCGCCTTGTAGCTGGTTTAAATGCACAGTTACGCTTGGTAAGAAGGGGTTGCCTTAGATCGAAGTTTCGCCCAGTAATTCAGTGGCTTGAAACTTTTGCAAATCCCACATTAAGTGCCTATCGTGTGCATGTGGATCTTGCTTGGTTTCAAGCTACAACTGATGGCTATTGTCATTATGGACTCCTGATATATGCTGTCGAGGAAGAAATTGGCCGTGTACCATCAGCATGTCTTGATGGAGATACTGGAATTCAACAGCGTTCAAGGTATGCATCTTTATTTACATTGAGGCAGACGTGTGATTCTCTGGTCGACTTGAATATTTAAGTAGTGCTGTGAAAAAAATAATTTGAAACAAGACGAGCTAAAATCTCCATTATTTTCACTTAACTATTAAAATACGATTTAACTTGTTCTTTTGGTACTTCTGTGGTGTGCATGGGTTTGCAAAATGTTGTCTCAAAAATGATCAAAGCTTGCTAAGGCCAACTTTTCTGTCCTCATAAGTATCTAGTCAGTTATTTTAAAGGTTTTCTTTGTTAATCATTCCATTCAAGAAGTGCAAATGTTGCTTGTTATTAGCTGGGTGATAATTCATGCTCTAGGGGGGCATCTTCCTGTTAGTTGCTATATCTTATCTGTTCTCAATCTTAATGAAGTGATTTTCATTGTTGAAACTTGAATGAACAAATTTTCCGTTTTAAAATTCCTGGCTCCACGTAGAGGGGTATGGTTGTAAGGAGTAAGAAAACAAGACAATAAACTTTGAACTGTTTTTCCATTCAAGCGTGTTTCTTTGATACATTGTTTTCTTATGAAGCAGTGCCTTGGGTGTTTATCTGAAAGATGAGCCATCAAATAAGATTTACTTGGGTCAAACTCAGAGGAGCACTGATGGTAACTCGAGGAGGAAGATTGATGGCGGGATTTTAGATATTAACAGCTTGAAGGTGCTTGAGGAGAAAAGATTTATTTTTATCCTCTCTTTTCTAATTCACAACACCAAACCTGTCGGCCACCAGGTATCTCTCTCCTTCTCTCTCTCTATCCATCCATCTCCTCCTTTCCTTGTCGCAATCCCAAATTCTCCCCCAATTCACAACTCAATCCATGCTCTTGCTGAAAGAAAATAACTGAAAGTAGGAAATTCTTTTTCTGATGGATTTTAGTTATTTAGGATTGTTTCCTGAAAATGACATATATGTTCTGCTGCAGGATCTTGTTGGTTTGGTGATCTCTATCCTGCTTCTAGGAGATTTTAGTCTAGTATTGCTCACATTGCTCCAGTTGTACTCATTCTCCCTAGTAGATGTCTTTCTTGTTTTGTTTATTATACCACTGGGGGTTTTGCTTCCCTTCCCTGCTGGAATCAATGCTTTATTCAGTCATGGACCGAGGCGGTCAGCAGGTCTTGCACGTGTATATGCTTTGTGGAACATCACATCCTTGATAAATATTGTAAGTAGCTTTATTGTATTCGACTTCCATTTGAGTATGATACTAACCCCTATACCATTCTTCAGAAGGTTGCTACATTGATATTTTAGAATACTTGGATGAAGTCGCAGGTCTTCCTTGGATATATAATTGTTTGTACTAGTGTTCGCATCAATCTACATATCTACAAAAGAAATAATGATCAGTGTGATTTTTTGTGAATCGTGTTCTATGTCCTGCCATGGGACGTGATGCCTTCACCTTTTAATCCAAGCAAATGTGCTCAACCTTCTTATTACTTGCCTCCTTATTGGCCCAGGGTGTTGCATTCATTTGTGGGTATATTCACTATCGTACGCAATCAAGTAGGAAAATTCCAAACTTTCAGCCATGGAATATGTGAGTTGTATCTTTTAAGCTGCTTGAACTTGCATTTTTGTCCATTTGTATCTTCTGGTTCTTCTCATGTAGTCCCCATGTTTTCTATGGTTGCAGGGATGAAAGTGAATGGTGGATTTTTCCTTTTGCACTTGTTTTGTGTAAATGCATCCAATCGAAGCTTGTGAATTGGCATGTGGCGAATTTGGAAATTCAGGATCGTTCATTGTAGTAATGACTTCAACTTGTTCTGGCAATCATAGAACTTACTGAGCAAACCTTTCCACACTAACACCCATCAATTTTTTTCATGGGTTTTATTGCAATGTGTTCTATTTATGGTAGTCCTTTAGAGAATAGAGTGGGTTGACACAGGGTAGAGAAAGAAAATGATAAAAAAAAGGGGAAAAGAACTAGATAGAGCTGAGGCATTTATTTTGTAGCCTTTTGTTGTGCAGCTATATTCCTTTTGCCATGTAAATATCAAATGGGATTTCCCGTGCTTCGACATACTTTAATTTTGCTCTAGCTCATTAGGTATTGTTACACTTACATAATAATGCATTTGGCTTCATAATTCAGGGTGGAGTGAGATTGAAAATTCTTACTTAAAGCAGCTGTGTCTGTATTGCGTTTCGTTCCCTTGAGGTATTGTATAGGCGTGCTCTCACAATTTCCTTGCAAGATAATTCTGTACGGAACTGTTTTGGATGCTCGAATTGTTTGCTGTTTGTGTTCACAGAGCCGTGTGTGGGCTATGGTTGTATGTCGAGAACAAACTTGCAGATGATTCCCACAGGAACTGTAGTATCTGGTTTCACGAATCCATATTTTTATTATTATTTACTACTAGTGTCTGAGATAGATGGGTTGACTGAAAGCAGGTTAATTTGCTTGTGGTTTGATGATGCGTATAACATTTTAACCTGAACACTTTAGATTTGTTTTTCTTCCCTTTTTTCATCAGAAAAGTGAAATTAATCTTTACTACCAAGATGCACAGTTGGCATCATATGCATATAGCTGCATTATTGGCACCTGATTAGCGGGCTAGGTTCCAACTTTTTCTGCCCAGAATATGAAGTTCTAGTCTCATGCATTTTTCTCTAATTATGAAGGCATCAAATGGCGTGAAATGCAAGAAAAGGAACATGGAGACATTCGTGCTCTCCTTTGACAACAAAGTTGGGGTTACAGAACCTGGATTAAAACATGTTGATCGAGTTGTTAAATCAAACCCTAATTCCCATATCCGGGACCATTCTTAAGAACACAAATGCCCATGGAGCCATTAGTACAAAACAAGGCTGAACCATCTTGCATGATGGAGTGAGTGCAGCTGGACATAAGAGTGAGCAGAAATACATCACAGACAACAATTGGTTCAGGCTCTTGATGTCCAACCTCATTGCAGAATAAATCTGAACCTCATAAGAGGAGCCAGCTAACCATCAGAACTGAAGGCAGCACACGGCTGCAATCCCGTGGGTCTGCAACATTACGGACAATGAGTTCATGTCAAAGCTATAAGGCTCGTCATATGATGGCACAGCTGCTATGATAGCGTCCCTATAATATCAAACACGTTATAATCAGTTATCCATTCCAATTTTTCCTAATTAAATTAGAGATTTCAGATAAACAAAAAGAGCTATTTTTGCTACCTATTATGACATATTTCAGGAATGTCATCTCGCAAATTGTCTCCTTCAGTATCTGAATAAAGTTTCGTATTTGCATGCATAAACAAGACACGAGTATCAATGAACAAAACATGCACACACGCACATAGGGACATTTCGGATGAAAAAAGTTTAGGTTGCGTGTTGAAGCACCTGCTCTTATGGCTGGTTCGATACTCTGAAGGTCAACAGCCTGAAGTTGCCCAAACCTGTGAACATCACATCAGCAAATGAAACGACAACACATTCAAAAGGATTGTTTGAATGAAAACCTCAAGATTTGATTGAATTACAAATCCAAAACAACACAGAATATGCACTCTACAAACACCAACACATCTGCATAGATATAGAAAGAAGAAGATACCAGTCTATCATTTGTCGAATCTTGGGAGCGAATTCTTCAACCTACGAAATATTTCAAAAAAGGAAACAACATTTTAGAGAATTATTAAATATAAAAAATGGTCCTATAAAGAGGTAAAAAGACGCAACAAGTACTTGTTGAGAGGTGAGAGAAATCCGCGTTGTTTCAGCTAATCGCCCGACATCTGGTGGTTCAAGACTCGATTTCCCGGCGTACAATCGCTTATTCACCAGTTCAGCTCTCGGAAAAGCGCGTCGCCGGGAGCTGAAGAGCAGCGACGGCGGTAGAGGTGGCGTCGCTCTAAGCAGAAGCTGAGCGGCCTTGCTTGCCATTCTGTTATTGATGCTTTATCCGAGGAATGATATAACAGAAGATTTAAGATTTTTTTTAAAGTGTAATTTATGTTATAATTATAAATAATTTTTTATTTAAAAATTAGTAATATTACATCCATGTTTTTTATAGGGTAACTACACCCATTCTCTGAGATTTTGTGCAATTATGCATAAATTTTCTGTGTTTTGGTTATTACATCTAGCACTTTTGAGGGTTACTTCCTTCTAACAAATAAGTCCATATGTTAGTTAAAATTTACTGAATTTGTTGATATTAACAGAAAAAATCAGAAAAATTGTATTTAGATTGACTCATAACTGATTTATAGGAGATTAAATCATTCTTTTTATGATCAAATTATCCCATACGTCTTCGCGCGTTAATGCATATGAGGAGGTATATCTTTACAGTTATAAGGATAGTTTAGTTCGAAAAAAATTATTTAACCCACAATAAGTCAATAATAAGTTTATGGAAGATAAATATAAATTTTCATTTAATATTTATTATTCTCAGTAAATTTAGTTAATTTTGACAAATGAGACACTTATTTGTTAGATGAAAGCAAACTTAAGAGATATCAGATATAATTTTTAAATTTATAGGATCTATGCATAATTATATCAAAATTAAAGGGAGAGATTGTAATTATATTTGTTAGGCCTTGTTAGGATCGAGACTAGGTCTAATATAAGGGACATTCAGTTTATTGTGCTCTAGCTAGGGCCTGGTTATTAAAAAATTCAATGTATGCAATTTGTTGGACTCGAGATTAGGGCTTAATATTAGAAAACGGGCTTAACAGTCGCCTGCCTTATTCGACATCAGCTTGTTAGGCTCAATAGAGGGCCTGCTTTGTTGGATATTATGTTTATTGGGCTCAATAATGGGCCTAGTATGGATAGGTCAATGGATATTCAGTTGTTGGACTCGATATTGGGCCTCCTTATAAGATTCAGCTTGTTGGGCTCGACAAGCTGCCTGGTATAATTGGATGTTTAATTTTTGTTAGGAGTTAGTTGGGCTAGTATTGCGCCTAAAGTCCAATTTAATGGACTCATATTGGGCCTGAGTAATGGAATTCAGTTAGTTGGGCTCGATATTGGGCCTAAAGTTGAATATGATGGGCTCGATATTGGGCCTGAGTAGTGGACATTCAGTTAGTTGGGCCTGATGTTCAATTTAATGGGCTCGATATAGGGCCAGAGTAATGGACATTCAGTTGGGCTCGATATTGGGCCTAGCGTTCAATTTAATGGGCTCGATATTGGGCCTGAGTAATGGACATAATGTTAGTTGGGCCATATATTGGGCCTAAAGTTCAATTTAATGGGATCGATATTGGGCCTGAGTAATTGCCATTCAGTTAGTTGGGCTAGATATTGGGCCTAGCGTTCAATTTAATGGGCTCGATATTGGGCCTGAGTACTGGACATTAAGTTAGTTGGGCAAGATATTGGGCCTGAGCAATGGACATTCAGTTTGTTGGGCTACATATTGGGCCTGGCGTAATGGACATTCAGTTTATTGGGCTCCATATTGGGCCCATCTTACTGGGCAATGAGTTTGTTGGGCTCGATATTGGGCCTGATTTTTTGTATGTTCAGTTTAGTGGGCTAGATATTGGGCCTGTGTAATGGACATTTAGTTTCCTGGGCTCTAATTGGACCCGGCAATTGAACAGGCAGGTTAGCGGGCTCTATATTGGGAAGAGGACAGTTTAGTGGGCTTATGATTGGGCCTGGGGCAATGACATTCGTTTGTTGGGCTCTCGATTGGGCCTGTCGTACCGGACGTCCAGCTTAATGGGCTAGATATTGGCCTGCTTTATTGGACTTCAGTTTAGTGGGCTTATGATTGGGCCTGGGGCAATGACATTCAGTTTGTTGGGCTCTCGATTGGGCCTGTCGTACCGGACGTCCAGCTTAATGGGCTAGATATTGGGCCTGATTTATTGAACTTCAGTTTAGTGGGCTATATATTGGGCCTAGTGTAGTCGACCGTTAGTTTCTTGGGCTTCAAATTGGGCCAGGCAATTGAACAGTCATTTTAGTGGGCTCCATATTGGGCCTAATTTATTAGACACGGTGGGCCTAATATTGGGCCTAGTCTACTGGATAGTTTAGTGGGCTTGTGATTGGGCCTGACTTTGAACATTTGGTTTATTGGACTGAATATTGGGCCTGGATTGTTTGACTTTGTTTATTGGGCTCGAATTTGGACCTTGTTTACAATACACAAGTTTTGGGCGCTTTTGTGGGCCTGATTTATTCAATTTATTGGGCTCCGGCCCAATCTGTATTATTTTACATTACTTTATTGGGCTCTAGATTGCACCCAGTTTATTCGGATCTAATATTAGCCCGGGTAGAACCTCGTTTATTGGGTTCTGGCGGTCAAATTTGGGCCTGTTTGTTGGACTCTAGATTCTAACAACATAGCTAATATATATATATATATATATATATATAAATTAAATAAAAAATTTAATTAATCTTTATACTGTTTTTATATTACTTTTTTTTTTCAAAATTGCTTTTATTTGTTTATATATCTGAACATGTATGAAAAAATGTGTATATATTATTTGTTCAGAATATTCTTATAAATTAAAATAATAATATAAATAATTTATAGAACTTTTAATATATATATATATATATGTAATACATACTTTAATATTTTAAAGCCTAAAAACATGCACATAAATTCATACAAAAAATTAACTTTTCGATACTATTATTATTTTATATTTTTAAAATTGTAGTAATATTATTTTTCTAAACAATAATTTTTAATATTTTAAAAGTGTTAAGTCCCTGGTTTAGACAAACCCAGAACGACCCGTGGCCATCTCATGTGAGCACGAACACAATGAAAAATCGTGATTTGCTGTATTGAAAACGAAAAAATAGATTCTATATTTTCACCTGTGACCCATGGTATTTCAATGACCATAGCTTATATACACTTTATACTATAATTTCCCATAATCTTTTCAATGAGGAATTTCTCTATAATAGACATTCCGATGTACTAATAGTTGATTGAATTTGAACAGGGACTTGATTTTACTCGGCTATTCAAATCCAGAATAAATCATACTCAGCTCCTTCCATCTGCATCATTCCGCAGCTCCGAACTGCTCCTTTCAACAGAAGGATTGTTACTGCACTGGAGCAGATTTGGTGTAGCTGATGAGAATTTTCTTTTCTCGTCGGAAGATGCATCACTCGGGCTATTGAATTCCGCACAAATGGGCACTACTGATGCAGAGGGCACACTGGAAGTGTTCCCAGTTCCAGGCTCAGGATCAGATCCCACCATGCGCTTGCTGTCTTTTTCAACCAGAGAATCTCTTACACAATGCTGTGTTGTCTCATTCTGTGCCAAAGTGGATGGTTCCTTCTGTGTGCTCCCTGTCTCTAGTTTATGGCTGCTATGGGTCTCTGGTAATGAAGCAGGAGTGAGAGGGAGCGATGAGTGAACTTCCTGCTCGCTTGTTTTACCAATCGCATCTTTAGTTCCACCTGTGGAGCAGATTTTCCAGTCAAAAGTTAAAGCGAGAGGATGTGTATGAGATGGTGGGATAACTAATATCTAGTACTAAGCACTGCGAACAAGATTGGGAGATGACCTCCTTGAGAAGCAGTGGGAGTTTGTATGTGGGCATTTGAAGGGGTGGACGAGCCTCCTGCTCCTTTTTTCATCCTTGACTGCAATGCACAACCAGGACAGAAACTCATTAATATGAAGATCAACAACAAAGTGTTGTTTCTGAAGTTTGAGTAGATGTGAAGTAGAGGACTGTTCTTTAACACAAACTATCATGTGAATTTTCTAAAAACAGAATGCCTTTCTACGGAAGAGGGACAAAAAATGTTGAAAGAGACTGCGGTGAGACAGTAAGGCCAGGTGCCCAAGTAAAGAAAGCAAGCAAAGGAGTGGCAGATGGTTCACACTGCCACCAGCCTTCAGCAAACTGATATCTCTAACATGTGATTTCCAAGCATGAATCCTAATAAGCCCATGCTCTTATTTCAATAATCTAACAGCAATCTAATATATCTAGCTTGCAGTTTTTCATACATTATGATGAATCAAGTAATATCTAAAGGATATCAAGAATATTTACCTTTGCATTCTCTTCACAGTACTTGATGACATGTGAGACGTTTGTGCAGTACCCATGCAGAAGGGAGTAAGCCCATAAAAGAAGCTTTCGTGAAGTATTCATATCAAGTATGTCAACTCCATCAATGCCTGGCTGGATATAAGTTTCTGTGGCCAACTGTGCTGGTACCATATAAAGGTTTACACCTGATGGAAGCAACGCACAAGAGGTGTCCTTGTAGAAATTGTATGAAGATCTAAGCAGTGTGGCTGCAGCTTCCAAATCTTCATCTGAAACTCTCTTGATGATAACATTCTTGATCTTAGAGAGTGAAGGGTTCCATTTAATTTCAAGATTCTTGAGATGATTTGGATCCTCAAATGCTGAACTCCATAATTCCTCTGTTTGTAGATCAACACAGAGCAGTTGTTCGCTTTCGAGTGCACCACCAGATAAATTAAGACCACAGATCTCAGTCGAGAGTCTTGAATGCAAGGGTGTAATCAGTGCCATACTAATGACAAGAGATCTACACCAGGCAGCAGAAACATGTCTATATACTTTGGCACAGTAACTATTAGACAATTTTGGATTCTTCAATCGCTTCCGGATCTTCTCATTTATTGCTTCAAGTGTTTCTACCTTAACATTTCTCTCCAATAGCTGTATGTATTGATAGATATATCTGAAACGAACAAGAAAACAGGGTCATACAAGAAAAAATGCAGAGAAGATGTCGAAACATAGGACTTCACAAAAATGGGGACTTGAATTACCAGTAAAAGAAAGAAATAGTATCAACACACTCTAGTATGAAGTTTTAGTTACTCTGGAAACAGATATTCTCTATGCTCTTACCCGTACAGGCTGCTTTCTGTCAATTCTAGACTCTTAAGCTCAGGCAAACTCCAAATATCTGACCACAAGTTGACCTGCTCCAAGAACAAATTGAATAGTTTCTCCAGCAAATGTTCTACATGGTCCGAATCAGTACAAGAGCCAGAACCATCTTGACATATTGACATAATTAAGGCCTTAATGAACCTTCCAAGAGAGACTGGCACAAGATCTTCAAGGCACAAGGAGAACTGCACTCATGACGAATTTAAACATCAAGTTAGCTTTTTCACCTAATTATGGTTAAACTAAAATCATGTTGCTAAAAGAGAGAATTATATTCCACAGAAAAGACCAGTCTCAATTTTCCAGGGGATAAAATAATTGACAGAAACATCTCAAACGTTGAAGCTCCATTGACTTCCACTAGAACTCATGTTATGAGTTTTGAGAAATTGTTGCTCCTCAGAGAGGAAAAGAAAGTGAACAAATCACGATGTGTTTGCATATGCATTTTTAAACGCATTAAAGGAAATTCTACTGCATGCTTTAAAGATCCTTTCTCCCATGCACTAATCATTTTACGCTCCATCTTAATTCATGGTTGTCTTGTCAAGAAATATTTCTTAAATTTTCTACTATCCAAGTAACATGTAAAAAAATGTCTACAGGCTCCTTGTTGCCACCCAAAATTTTCACCTTGCTGATGCCCAAAGACCTCACTTGAACATACAAGACCAATGCACATATATCTAAATGCGGGGACAGATATCATGAGAAAGAATCACATAATAATTTGAAATACGTATGTTTTCTTTCCTTTACAACCACATAAAGAGTTATTTTTTACAATAAATCTAAGCAAATCCTTTCAGAACCTCAAGTCCGAAGGTTTTCTGTTTGAGGATTGTGGAGAACTTTGTTCAGAAATCATTGATAGCTTAATACATATCTATATGGCCAAGGACAGGCTCCATGCACCTTTGGCATCATCATCATTAATGCATACCACGTAACTAAATACCCGTGCTGTAACAAGAAGCATGCGGATTATGTCAAAATTCGCTCATCACCAAACAAAAGACATTCTCATGTCTGCAAATTACAGGTAAATCCAAGAAATCAAATACGCTGTATGCATTAATGCATCATACCCTTTTATCTGCCCGGAGAGAGATGTAAGCCCGATCAAGGGTAGAGACATCTCCAGTCTCCTCTAACAACTTCAAATAGAACAATATGTACTTCCTGATGCAAGTTATAAATTTACGGGAACTTTCTGCTAGGTTAACTTCAAGAGATCGCTTGTTGCCAGAGGGGCCTGGGTTTTTGCGTCTGTATTACAAAGACGAAAAGGTTTGACATATTATTTAATGTTAGAAGATATAACATAAAATTTCAAAATCAGTACAGCTGATTGGGACTTTTTGCTCAGATGAAACAATGGATTAGCCAGGACTTCACTGAAGAAACTTATGTGAGTAGGGGTGTCAATGGGTGGGGTCTTACCCTACCCACACCCATACCCATACCCATAAAAAACCCATTCTCTTAAATAATACCTAGACCCTACCCAACCCCCTTAAGACCCTGTGGGTCTCTAGATCCAATGCCATTGTTTTGGACCCAATGTTTTGGATCTCGGTAGGGCCTAGACCCATAACTTTTTTTTTTTCCCTTCATAATGTTGTTGGATAATATTTGAAATTTTTATTTAAAACTAATTACTTAAAAAAACTAAATAAATTTTAAATTAAATTAAATTATGGATGGGTAAAGACCTAACCTAGACCCAATCTATATTCCTTAATGGGTTTGGATCTGGGCCTAGATCTAATAATATTAATTGGGTTTGGGTGTGGGTTTGGGGTCTTAGAATTAGTCTATGGGTCGAGGTAGGGTAGACCCTATCCATTGACACCCCTAGTAACGTGAGCTTCTGAAATGCTATATGCATGTTTGAGCATTTATTTTATTTCAGTGGTGTTATTATTTAGATATCTAAACCATCTATTTTTACGATAATTTCGATCAGATCTTGAGTTTCTCACTTAGGATCCTTAGATGCTTAAAACTTATCTAGGGACAATAAAAGATGGGGAAGGGTTTGAACATTGTATAAAATTGAAGGTAGAATTGGATTGTGCACCTTCCTTTCTTGACCATACTGTCAATCTCCCACATATTTATTGTAAATGAGGATCGGGATGACTTAAAGCAGAAAGAAAGTTCCTCTTTCGCTTTCTCTAGATCCCCAGTCCCACCTCTCCTGTGCAATCCTTGAGCAAGCATATATCTCGCTTTGTGGAAGTGCTTAAGATCTCCTTCTACACAAGTTTCAAGGGCAGAAAGGCAATCACAGTAAAGCAGATTCCACGCGTTTTCAAGTTTATGGAAGTCTACGACCTTAGAGTTGCTACTGGATTTTCCATCCTCGACATGAACTACTGACTCCGAACTTTCACAGCCAAGTCCGTCAAAAACACTTGTTACAGTTTCCCTGGCTGATTTAGCAAAGGAATGTGCTGCAACAACCTGGAACACATACATTAATAATCAAAACCAACATTTTTAGCAGTGTCAAGTATCACAAATGAAACGTGACGGTTAATCTATCAAATATGACAATATCAATAGCTAGAGAAAGTGCAAATAATTCTATGTAGTTTCTTTTTACATATGTTGATATAAACTTCATTTAGCAAAATATGACATGTCTGCCAAATCCCAAAGCACAAATAAACATACCCATTAGCATATAAATGGGAGAATAAGAGGCAAATGCAGAGTTAAAAAAGATGAAATACAATAAATATATCATATAAGAACCTTTAAAGCCTCTTCATTTCGCTTCCCACATTTGTAGAGTAGCTTCAGCCGTGATGCATGCATTCTGTAGAATGGGTCAACAGCAGATGGATTCAAAGCAATAGCCTGGGCATAATATGAGAATGATGCATCATAAGAGTATCCAAGTTTCTCACAGAGTTTCCCCACATAAAATGCATGAGACCAATCTTCCCTGTGAATGGAATTAAATAATTGCTAAGTTGGCAGAACATTGGTGAAGAAAGTTAGTGAGGATATCAACTGAGAAAACGAAGATACTTGTGTTTGAAGGCTTTATTAAAATGACTCATCGAGTTCTGGCAGAACATTTTCCATGCTTCATCTTTTAAGGGTACAACAGATCTTTGATCATAAAATGGTACCACATTCTGCAGACCATCATAGTATACTAATGCCAATAGCTCGTGTATCTCGCCCTGAAACCAATCAAGACAGGGATATGACAATTAATAACCGGCAAAGATGTAATATCATAATTCAAACACCACAAACAAATCACGTCGGTTTAAAAGCAATTCCACAGAAACATTCATGCAGAACATATTCTCCAAAAAAGGCCCAACCTGGAGATGGATGATCTAGGGGTGCAAACGAACCGAGGTCAGCCAAAAATCTGAGCTTGAGCTCGAGCTCGAGCAGATTGTCTGGTGCTCGAGCTGGAGCTGGAGCAAGATTAACACGAGTCGAGCTCGAGCTCACAAGCTGAAGCTTGAGCAGACGAGCTAGAGCTCAATTAATTTATTTTTTTTTAAATATCTGGATTTAAAAATAATATGGTGACTATTGTAACTTCTGTGATACATTATTAAATAAGAACCAAAAAGAAAATTTTCACAAGAAGACCAAAAAAAGCAATACGATGAAAGAAAATTGACAGCCATGAAAAATCATTTGGTCCAATCATTTAATGAAAGTAACAAAAGTTCCATACAAATACTTAGTTTTAAACTAACACCAACAAATTCATATACATTATATTAAATATTTATTTATATAAAAATTATCAAAGCGTACTAAATTGTTGATTAAGCTTTTTTAGATAATATAAACCAAAATACAATATTTTAATATCATCTAAAATTAAAATATGATATATTGACTAACAATTCTAATATATTGTGAATTTCGAAATAAATGCATTTTGTTGTAGTGGATATAGAAATTATAACGATAAAATTCATATGAATTATATTAAATATTTATTTACAAAATATTATCAAAATATACTAAATTCTTGATTACACTTGTTTTTAGATAATACAAACTAAAATACCATAGTTTAATATCATCAAAAACTAAAATCTGAGATATTGACTAATAATTTTAATATATATGAATAATTGTATTTTGTTGTAATGGATATTGAAACTTTAACAATAATATTCATATGCATCATATTAAAAGTTTATTTACAAAAAAAACTATCAAAACATACTAACTTGTTTTTAGATAATATAAACCAAAATACCATATTTTAGTATCATCTAAACTAAAATATGATATACTGACTAACAATTCTAATATATAGTGAATTTTTTTAAATGCATTTTATTGTAGTGATATTGAAATTATAATGATAAAATTCATATGCATTATATTAAATAGTTATTTTAAAAAAATTATCAAAATGTACTAAATTATTGATTAAGCTTGTTTTTTTTATAATAAAACTATAAATATTTTAATATCTAAAACTAAAATATGAGATATCGTCTAATAATTCTAAATATATAGTGAATAAATGCATTTTGTTATAATGGATATTGACATTGTAACAATAAAATTCATATGTATTATATTAAATATTTATTTATGAAAAAATTTCAAACTTACTAAATTGTTGATTAAGCTTGTTTCTAGACAATAAAAACCAAAATATCATATTCTAATATCATCTAAAACTAAAATATTATATATTGACCAACATTTCTAACATTTGGTTAATTTAGAAATAAATACAATTTGTTGTGGTGGATATTGAAATTATAACGATAAAATTCACATGCATTATATTAAATATTTATTTACAAAATAATCATCAAAATGTATCAAATTATTGATTAAGATTGCTTTTAGATAATACAAACTAAAATACCATTAGTATAATCTAAAACTAAAATATGCGATATTAACTAATAATTCTAATTTATGGTGCATTTTAAATATTTATGTAAAATAAGTATCAAAACTTACTAAATTGTTGCTTAAGCTTGTTTTTAAACAATATAAATAAAATACCGTATTTTGTTATTATATAAAAATTAAAATAAGAGATATATTGACCAATAATTCTAATATATAATGAATTTGAAATATAAACGTGATATAATACTGAATACGTACTTAACAATATTTATAAATAAAAAACTAAAAAAAAAAGGTGCGAGGCTTGCGAGCTCACGAACATAAACAATCTAGCTCGAGCTCGAGCCGAGCTTGAATGCGAGCAGGCTCGGCTCGTCTTGCACCCCTAGGATGATCTAAAAATGACTCAGAATATCTCATCGCATTAGAAGATGCAGTTTAATCCATCTTTAGGACAACTACATCTAAGAAAACATAAAATCCAAAAATTCAACAACAGTTTCAGAGAGAAGCGACATTACTGAGTTGTGAACGCATACGAACAAAAACAAATTGCATTTTCCAATAGAATCACTGAGGAAGGAGTGAAACCTGCTGATTTGCTGTCTTTGCCAGGGCCAAAGTCATGAGTAAACATCTTCTGCTCCTCCTTCGACTTGTCTCAACTCTCTGAGGCAGAGTAGCATTTTTCCTCCAACCCAATACATTAATTTGCTTACTCCCATCATTCAGCAGCAAGTCGACCTCCTACAAATCAGAAAATCAGCATACACCCTTGGAGGTTTTAAGGTCATATAGCCCTTGCTCCTTTTTACATTTTGAAAGATTAAAGGATGTTGTCAAGATCTTACCTCGTCAAATATATTTGCAAGCCTCTGCCAACTTTCAAAGCGCATAGGATTATACAATAAATCATACTTGAAGAGATTTGCATTATGCTCTACAAATTCTTCCCCTTCTTTAGTTAGAACAAAACCAGCCCATTTGTCAGTCGCACTCATTTCTTCTGACTGTGCAAGAAGATAATACAAATTGCGATAAACGTCCTCGTATGGGTCAGGGCTGCAACCAGGAAACACATAATGTATTTAACTGAATCACATGTAGACAATCCACATAATTGAAAATCAAACACAATTAAGCACCCAACTTTACCTTTCCAGTGATGATGAGTTCTGCTGTTTGGTGGGTTCATTATCTGAAAACATAATCTTCATCATGGTGTCCAGAAAACCCTCAGAACCAGCCTCCTCTGAGAGTTTATCTTCACATAATTCTGGATCATCTAAGAACTTATCAATTGCATTTCCAGCCAAAACAGTGTCGGGTGGCTGAGGAAAATGTTTGCGTATGGCTCTTAGAACTTTCCGAAGTTTAATCAGCCCAGTTCTCTGCAATAAAAGCATACAGCAGTACAACAAAACAATTCAGAATCGCAAGCATCGTCATATATATATATATATATATATATATATATATATATATATATATATAGACGAATAAAAATAAATGAAGACTAAGTTGAAACGGTGAACAATGTGTTACAAGAGAGAGAAAGAATGGCATATTAAAATCTACTCACAGATGAAGCTTTTGCATATGGAAGTATATATTGGAAAACATCGGCACACTGCTCCTTAGTCTGATAATCTCCCTGGCTTGTGTTTTTATGCTTTACCAAATCCTCTTCACAAGATGAATCTGATCTCAGATTTAAACCATACAAACAGTAAAAACATTGATCTAAAGCATTATCAATGATGATCTCAAGTTCCTCCCTCTCATCCTCAGTTAGCTCACTCTCACACTCAATAATTTGATTGTTCTCCATTTCTCCATTGCTGGACACGCAATCAGGTCCATAACCAACATTACTGTCGGAATTTTTGACTGTTGCCTCTTTATCTAAATGACAAGAAATGCTTTCTGCACTTACACTTTCAACTGCATCTTTTCCTAATGAATAGGCTACATCCTTGTCAGTTTTGCTTACTTCCACATCAAGCACATTGGAGTGTGGTTCATTTGGAGATCCTCCAGGATGAGTACTGCAGGAATGCTGTTCAGACATTTTGAGCTGATCATCCTTGGAAGTCTGTTGATCAAACTTTATTTCTTTTCCCTTATTCAGAGAGTGAACATTAGATTTAAGCTTCATATCTAAGGCCAAAAGATGCTTAATCGCAAGCTTCAAGAATGTCCCTTCTTGTTCTTCGCCATTCCCTCGTGCACAACAGATCCCAAACTCCGCAAGCATATCATGGATTGCTACAAGCAACTCGGCCTGATAGGGGCATCAGAAAGTTAGAGCGCAAATGCTAGAGAAAAAATATGACACAACAATGAACCAATTAAAAAAGAAAAAAACAAAGTTCACAGAGGTCAGAGCATATTCTCACTTGAGATTTGATTGGAACATTAAAGTTCAAGTGTTGTAGTTTGCAGAATGCAATAGCAGTATCTATAAAATAGCATTGTTCGGCTTGCTCAATTGACTCCAGACCACCAAGCCCAAATGACTTTTTAGCAAAACAGGAATTAGCAATATTGCACAAAAACGTTAGCAATAAGGACTGGATGCCACCAATAGCCGCCACAGGAACTTTTTTCTGCAAAAGATTGCCAAAAATATCACCAAACCAGAGACATAACCCTATGAAGCAAATATACAATAATCTTCTCACATATGTAAAGGTCCATGGCTTGAATAGACCACTGGATGCCTATGCTACATCTGAAACTCTAGAGCAACCAAATGCAACGGAGAAAACCAGCCACAAAAACTTACAGAATTCTCACTGGAGCTGATGATGCTCTTGATTCTTGATGCAGATTGAGAAATAGCCTCGACCTCTTCAGCAACTAAATGACTCCAATGCTTGCGTAAGCTATCTTTTGATTGACTTTCTGAGGATGAAATTAAACCAGGTGCATTATTAAGGGAACTGCCTTCCAGACCAGCTCCAGCTAAAAGTATTTGGAGTTTCCTTCTATGACAATTCAAATAGACATCAACATCCATCTGTTCTGCCAGTTCACATGATCTGATCAAAGCATCTAATGCAGAGAGCTCAACTGAATTAAATCCTTTACCTTCATTATCCCAGTCATATAACACATCGAAATGGACATCCTTTGCTGATAATAAAAGAGGAGCAAGCACATTAGTACACTCTGAATGCATGCTTTTCTCAAGCATCTCAGTAACAGACTTCTTCAACAAATAATCAACCTCAATCAAATTTTTTTCATGAAGGACCCTGTCAACTGTCAGTTTTTTAATTACTTTGCAGTGTGGCAAGCAAATAGAACCAAGAGAATTGTTCATCTTATCCTTGTCCATGAAAAGGGCCAATACAATAGAAAGTTCTTTTTGAGCCTTTTCTTTGTCACCTTCCAATAGAGATAAGCGTGCACTTATCCAATAAAAGCGTATCCAGAAGCAATAATTGCCCCTCAACAAAGATGAGTTGTCCATTGGCAACTTTTGATTATGTTCAGAAACATCTATGATAGAGCAATTGTTTTTCTCACCCATGCCAGTAATCGGGAAAGGATATTCCAGAGCTACAGATTCTATAATCTTACAGAGATGGTAGGATGCCTCGGACATGAAACTGCACGTTGTTGATGTTTCAAAAGACTGTAATCCCATATCATAGTATAGTTCCGAAAGAAAAAGACTACATTCAGGAGTTCTTTCCTGTCCCCAATGTCTTGTTTCCTTCTCCAAGTCCAAAATTCTGGCAATACTATCCTGGTGTAAAATAGTTCTATTCGCAATTTTCTCTAAAAGCAAGTGACCCATGTGGTAAGCACCAAAATTATTGGAAGTATTCTGGACAAATTCAATAACATCCGTAGATTCTGACTCAGGTGAATTAGCCAATACTTCAGCACAATGAAAAGCAGGACCAGAGTCTTGATTGCAATTTATGGTTCCGGGTCCATCCACCAAATAAGGCACCAGAAATTGCTTCACAACTTTAGCAAGATCCTTATTGGGGGGCAGATCCGATTCTTCTTTACCTGGTTTACGACTCCTAAGCCTTTCAAGGCGACTACTTCGTCTCTCTTGAGGCTGTTCTTCAAATGCGGTTCCTTCCTTCTCATTTACGGAGTTGCAATTGCCAAAAGGCATCCTTGCACCAGCTGGCATGCATGTAAATCCTTTATTTCCAACAGCACCTGCTGATTTTGGTGCAGACGAAGGCAATTTTATGGTTAGTCTAATGTCCCCAGATATATACCTCTCAGTTTTAGGTTCAGAGCCAGATGTAGATAATGGGCATAAGATCTCCAGTAGTTCACCAACAAGAGCTATCCAGGAGGCTTCGGAAAGTTGGACTTCAATGTTTTGCTTCAACTTCTTAGATGCTGTGGTCCTATCTAAGTCCATATCCTCATCAATAGCTTTTCGCTTCTCTGGAAACTTCAGTCTTATATGTTTCGGTTCTAGTTTATCTATACCTCTTGGGGTAAATGGAATTGGTTCAGAATCCTCGATGGTACTTTTGACATGCAAAGCGCGAGAATGAGATGGCCAATGCCTTAATATTAGTTCTGCAACAGAAAGACAGGCCACCTCATCACCAATTGCAATTAGAACCTCCAGGAGTTTCTCCATGCAATTCCCTGCATATTAACATTTGATATTGGTTTCAATAAATTAATTCTAGAAACATCATAGATATAATAAAATTATAAAGATAGTGTACATAAAGTAATAGGAAAGGCAGGAAACATCGAAACAGTAAAATGCAATGTTTTGAAAGTCAAGTAATGGTGTACTAGAAGGGAGAAAGATAAAGATATGCTTACAATTACTAGGGCTGCAAACTAGTCCTTGCTCAAATGCCCAACGGGAGATGCTTAATGATCCCATGGAGCAAGATAATGTTCCTAATTGGTTCCAGATAACAGAATCTTTGCTATCAATCTCTACAGCTTGGAGATAGCAATGCAAAGCACTCTCATAGTAGGAAGGGCCTTGTTGAAGAAAAACCGTGGCAAGGTTTTTTAGTGCCAAAAATCTGCAGAAAGCTAAGAAAGTTCAATTGAACGAACTATTTATAATACACTTCAATCCATGCTAACTAGTCCTGTTAATAGATAAGCAGGAGTTTAAGTTTCGTCAGCTTTCAGCAAGACAGAGCTAAACTTGCTCATGACCTAAATTTACTATAAAAGATAAAACAACATTCAAGAACCAAGCCTCTTCCAACACAATGACAGTTGTGGAAACTTCCCACAAAGATACAAGAAAGGAAGCACATCAGTCAAAATATCATAACGGGATCGGTCAGGGAATGGGATTCAAATGCTTTGAATGAGGAAACTGAACCTTTATGGTTTAAACTCTCAATAAGCAGAAAGAATGACACAACAATATAGTAAAGAGATTAAGTGGTTCACCAGTTCTACCCAACCCAGGCATGAAGAAAAGAAAGAAAATCAAGCCTTAAATGTTCGCTCGTTTAAGCCAACTGAAAACCTTCTCTCTAAAAAAGGCAAACATGACAGTGTCATCTTACAATCTCAGGAGATCAGAGATATTCCTGAACTGTTTTCTGACTACATGAGAATGGGTGGTTGATATTCGCATAATAACATCAAAGGCAAAGGAAAGTATCACAGCAGAATAGCTAAAAAGAAACAGATATCCATGTGATAATCGAAACCTGAGCTGTAAAAGATGACCATCGCTTGCATTATTTTCCACCTGAAAACCAAAAAGGAAAATTGTAAGTAAAACAAATCAAAGCTGAAACAAGACATGTAAAGAAACATATGGTAAAGCAAAAAAGAAAAAACACCTAACAGATCCTAAGAGTAGACATAACCTGTGCACTTGTTACCAATGGATCTTTTAACACCGACTCTAAAAGTTCACGAGCTTTCTCATAGTCCTTAGCTTGTAACTTCAAAAGTCCATCATGATATAATTGTGATAAATGGAACTCCTGAGAAGAACACAACCAAATTCTCAAGTTATAGATGTTTTATAACCAGTAACTGTTCAGTGAATATTAGAAAAAAGGCATAGCCACAATACCAACTTCTTAAACATGAAACGCACTACATTAACAAAAAGATGCATCAATAACTGCGCCCACAAAAAAAATTGGTACAGAAAAGCACAAAAATCTTGCCTGCGCTTCTTTCGTCGGTGCTAATGGCTGCCACTGATTTCGCGAGTCAGTGTCGTTAATGGCTGCAATCGAGAACTGCAAAGCAGAAACAAAATTAATAAGGGTAATAACCCATGGTCGGAGAAAAATTCATCGCGAATTGAAGAACTTTAATAGAATAAAGTGCATAAGTGCGCCAATTATACGCTCACCATTATGTGGGATCTTAGCGACGAGCACCGCTGAAAATTACATGTATATTTCTTCTGATTCTTGAGATTTAGGCGGGGTTTAGAGGCTCGTGGTTTTTGCTGATAAAATTCCACTTCTTCGTTTCATAATTTTCACCATGTTTAGGAGATTCAAGCGCCTAGTTTTATTTCTGTTTAACAAATATCTAAAATACTAAAAAGATGTATGTTCTAGAGACCTAATAAAACAGTTTATAAACGCTTGAATTATAACATTTGGTATTTATATTATTATAAAATATAATCCTTATGACGCTTGAATTTATCCTTTATTTTATTATTTTTCTTTAAAATTATTTGGTCAAATTAATAATTTTAATATATTTTAATAATTTTATAATTATTTATTTTTTTATAATTACCCATTACCCCATATTTCTCTTTCTCCTTACTTCTCCATATTTATTATAATTTATTCTTTTAACAAAATTTTTTTTTCTTATCATCTCACATCAAGTTCTTTTTTTTATATTCTCACGAAAATCGTGTGCGATGATATCTAGTAGTTAATAGTAAATTAAATTAAATTAGGGATGATTACATTCTCCTCCATTAATATTTAGTGTAATTACACATAAACCTTCTACAATTTGAAAATTTATATCTAACACCCTTGATGTTGCGTATGTCTAACAAATTAGTCCCTCATTAGTCAAAATTCATCGAATTATCTGGTTTAACAAATAAAAATTGATATTTACCCTCAATTAACTGAATACTGACTGATTGCATGTTAAATAATTTTTGTTCAGACTAAACTAGCCTTATAACGGTGAAAATATACATATTCACATTTATTAACGTGTGAAGGCGTATAAGGGTAATTCGATCATAAAAATATTTATTTGACTTGTAATAAATCAGTAATAAGTTCATCAGGTATTAATATAGAATTTTTTTCAAATTTTTTTTATTATTATCAATAAATTTGATGAATTTTAACTAACGAATTAACTTATGTACAGACGGAAGCAAAGTTTAATGGTGTTAGATGTAATTTCAAAATCACAAGAAGGTCTACATGTGAGTGTAATTATCCTATTAATTGTATACATTTATTCAATTTGTGCACGTTATTCATTGTGGTATGTCGATCTTTATGTGTATATAATAAATAATTATTTATGTTTTAAATATATTATAAATAAAATAAATATATATAAATTAATATATCATATTTTATGATAAATAAATAGTTATGACACAAAAAAAATCTTAATCTGCAGTGCGACTTGACCTTGCATTGCACAAAATCAACTTGAGTTCATAAATGAAAAATAAATAACATATTCGCTAATGTATAAACATTCCCCATAAGTATGTATGTGGTTACTAATCACGCTGCCACAGGTTTACTTAGCATTTGTTCAATAAAATTCAAGATCATAGCATGATGTTAGCGGAAAAATAGGATTGAGGATGGATGCCGAGGTTGATAAACTTGCGTTTAAGGTTTCTTACAACTGTCTACTCTCTCTGTCTCTCTCTTAATCTTCTGATTATCAGAAATCAAATTCAAAGTAATACAAATCAGTAGCTGATTTTTGAAATAAAGTCAAGGGAAACCAAAATAAAGAATGTTGTTATTTAGCACAAACTAATATGTCGTTGCTTGGTTTTGGCAAGTTCGTAGTAAAATAAAATTGGTGATTATTTAACATTATTTTTAAAATTTTTGTAAGGGATTTCTATTTGAATCCTCACTTTCGTTTTCTTTTTCCTCATCGGGTCTTAGGTTCTGGTATCATACTCAAATATAATTCAACTATTCTTTTATCTTTGAGCCGTTTTGCTACTGTCCTCATGGTAATCCCATGTGGCCTTGTTTATTTTCTGATTTTGGGGAGATATATGGGTTTATCCATGTGAGTTGACTATTTACTTTTTCAATAGCCAGCTCGGTACAAAAATCTTGGGCCCAGGACAGACCCCCATTAAAGCCGAATTTGGACTCCTGCGCAGCAGGCTGGGACTCTCTCCGACGTTCAATTATTCAACAATCAAAAGAATTTTCTTGCCCAAATTGCCCATAACTTTATGAATGAAATCCATTTATACCCCTTTTTCCTTAGAAAATTATTTACTCTACCAGGGATCATTCATTAATTAACATTGTCGATCATATCTTCTTCTTCTTTTTTTTTTTTTTCAAATCTGGAGGTTCTTTACCATCCTTCACCTACCAAAATTGCCCACATCTTTATGAATGGAAATTGGTCAGTGGGAAGTATGCCCCAAAAGGAGATGAGCATGAAGGTGTAAGTACACTGACGAGGCAGTCATCGACAGTGGCGAATCGAAGGAAAAAAATGGGGGTTGTTTGTGCGACAATGGTGAAGTTGAGAAGTTGGTGAAATCTCAACGAAACTGGGTGGGTGAGGGCTCGTTCGACTCACCGGAGAGAGGGCGGTCGATTGGTGGTGGTCCGACGGTGTGGGTCATTCACACACCAGCAAATCGAGTGTAGAAGTATAGCCGTGGTGATTTTCAGAGCAAGAGGTTGGAGTTGACGAAAACGAAAATTAGTCGGAGCAAAATGATCGCAAGAAGGTGAGGAGTTGAATGGTATAGGCGTCGGCTGGTGGGTCGTCCTGACGTCGTTGAAAAGTTGGAGAAAAGGTGGCGAACGAAATGGGGTGAAAAGCTACGAATTTGGTAGGCAGTTGGAAGCGTCTGAGGGTTGTGCAACCCACGGGCGGCACAACTGTGAAGATCGTTGGAAGCCGCAGCGGAAGGTGGTGCGAGTCATCGAAGATGCGCTAGAAAAATTTTCCAGCGGCACTACGGCGATTTGGTGACAGAGACGATGGCGAGTTTTCTGCCGACAATGGCGGGTAAATTAGTAATTATACCAAAAAGTCATGGTAATAGTCAACAAAACTAAACAAGTGATATGTGTTATCTTGATTCCTTGAGGATTTTTTTGTAAACAACATGCTAATTTGAAACATCCTATTTAATGCAAGTGGTAGTCCAAATTTTTTCTCGTGAAGACTAATTCCATACCAAAAAGTAAACAAGGCCTGAATGTACTACCATGTGGCCGGGAAAGGCCCACTGGGGTCAGAGCAGTTGGATTTTTAAGGAACTAGTCGTGGCATGTCTTATCTCATATTATAAATAATTTTTTTATGTTTAGAAATATATTATAAATAAAATGTATAAATCAATAAATTATTTTAAGGTATAATCGACACAACAAAAATGTTGGTGTAATGACATCAAAATGATATAGTGTCACTTTTGTCGAAAAGAAAAAAAGAATAATTACAATTATTTTTTAAAATTATATAATTCAGGGTATAATTAACATACTTAAAAATTGGTGGGGTCATTGCACTAACTGTCATTTGTGGGCATGAGGTCTTCTTTTTTAACTAGCTGCAGTAGAACGCCTTTCATGTGTGCATATAATAAATATTAGTTTACGTTATAAATATATTATGAATAAAATATATATATATATAAATCAACACATCATATTTATAAAAAAGAAAAAAATAATAAAAAAAAGAAAGCAACAAAAAAAATCAACGTAGGGGTATTATTGGCATAACAATAAAATTGATGTTTTGGTGTCTTAACTGTCGTTTATGAGAGAAAAAAATATTTTTCCTTTTTATATAATACTAGTTGTTGTGGCACGTTTCTCTGCGTGCATATAATAAATAATATTTTATATTTTAAAATATATTATGAATGAACCAACACATCATATTGCTAAAAAAAAAGAAAGAAAATAGCAACAAAGAAAAAACAGAAACTCAATTTAGGGGTATTATTGGCATAATAATAAAATTGGTGTTGCGGCGTCATAACCGCAATTTGTGAGATAAAAATGTATTTTCTTTTTATATAGTATAGATATATTAGTTAGCTGTTATGGTACGCTATACCTATGTACATATAATAAATAAATGTTCATACTTTACATTAAAAAAGAAGAAAAAAATAATTTATCCATTAATATAATTTTTTAAAAATTAAAAAAATTAGTTATCTTATTGAATGATATTTTTTATTTTATAAAAAATTAGTGCGACAAGGACATTAACTATATAGAGGCCTTTTTATATATATATATATATATATTATATATATATAATACATATAGATATATATTTTGAGAACCTCCAATGCACAAATATATATACAATATAGTCCAAGAATTTACATATAGTTATGGTATTGAATAAAAATGTTTGGTAACATGTCAAGATGTTTATTTGGGTCTTTTATTATAGTATTCAAGCAACTTTGTTTTTTGAAAAGGAATCGGGAAATTAAGAAATGACAACAATCAATCACATACAAAAAAATAAATAAAAGGTAAGCTGTGAGCCCCACTTAGAACGCTCCTCCTGGGAAAAAGGCTCACCTGCCGAGTTAAAAAAATAATAATAATAATTGAGAAAGAATTGAGCGGCAATGCCACGTGTGCGACCCTCTTGTTGAAATATGACCGTTGGAGCATTGCCCGCATAAAGACAAAAACACCCCTATTTCTATTCCTTCTATTTTAAAATCAAATTTCTGTGGATTAATTCATTCCTGCAAATCTCTCTCACCTCTCGCCTCCATATCTCTATCTCTCTCTGACGCGTTTGAGTGCGTGTATCTTAAAATGGGGATCCCGACGGAGCCTGAACAAGAACCAAAGGTATAAAAAAGGAACCTGCGCGTTATGTATCTCAACATTTTTCTGAAAATTTTCGGTTTTGTTTTTTATGATTTGGTTCTGGAAATTTGAAACAGTTATTGTGATTTTCTTTGTTATGATCTCTTTGGAATATGATTTCCATTGCCAAGGTCATTCAACGTTTGTCTTCTTCTTTTTCCTTTTCGTAATTTAATGTCCTCTTTGTTGTAGGTATCTACTTCATCTTCTTTTCCCCCTTGTGGTTTCATTTTATGACGATCTTGGAAATGCAGGCTCCGTTTATTGGAGAAGAATTGGGATGAGATAGATGGCTTTTCAGTTATTTGATTAGTTGTTCGTTGCATTTGATTTGAAGATACTTTTGATTGTAGTTCCAATAATTGGCATGTAATTCCGGAAATTGGATTTTAGTTAAAGGGATTTGGGTTGATAATGATTGAACTTAGGGTTTACGTCTTTTTGAGTTTACAGAATGTACTTGTGAAAATTTCAATTGTTTGCAATACCAAGACTGTAAGTTAAAATTGTTGAGATCACATCTTGGAGCT
Source organism: Sesamum angolense (assembly GCA_034509725.1). NCBI lineage: Eukaryota > Viridiplantae > Streptophyta > Magnoliopsida > Lamiales > Pedaliaceae > Sesamum > Sesamum angolense. Next base: position 1,090,002 of record JACGWL010000013.1, read on the forward strand.
TGGAGCTTATTGTTCTATCGAGTTTATTTATATGCTTTAATTTTACAGAATGTATTAGTGCTTTAATTTTCTTCATATCATGAAAAATTTGTTTGTTGTTTATCTTTATGGAAGGAAAGAAAATTTCTGTAGTATATTTAGTCTCTTCACTATAAGCTTGGTTACACAGTCAAATAGTTTCCATTGGTTGTATGCGCAATATGCTCCCTTAATATGTATGCATGCTTTCGATATGCTTTTCACTTTGCTTTTCCTTTAGGCTTCTACAGAGAGCACAACAACAGAGAAAAAGCGGTGGACTCTCAATGACTTTGACATAGGAAAGCCTCTTGGTAGAGGGAAGTTCGGACATGTATATCTCGCAAGGGAAAAGATGGTCAGTGCTGTTTAGTTTTAGATAAGTGATCTTCTTGTCCATCGAACATTAATGATGTGTGCTTTACAGGATAACAATAATTTAATCTAATGTGAAAAGCTCAACCTTTCTTCAGTCTCATGTTAGACAATATGGAATATAATCATTTTCTTTACCGAGTAGTAGCTGCTATATTCATGTAAATTTACCAAAATTAATTACTCAAATTTAGTCATTGATGTTTAGCTGACCAGGGCTTGTGGAGAACTAAGTAAAGTATTTGGAAGGGATTAAAAAGATCATGTGAACTTTTTTATCTTACTGATATTCTATTTGCTAAGTGGAAGGAAAAGGGATTGGCTGTGAGGATAACTTGGTACCACTTGTAGAAATGCTACTAACATGTAGTTTTTCCTCTTTTGAGCAGAGCAATCACATTGTAGCATTAAAGGTTTTGTTTAAGAGCCAGCTTAAACAGTCTCAGGTTGAGCATCAGCTTCGCCGTGAAGTCGAAATACAGAGCCATCTTCGACATCCTAACATATTACGGCTCTATGGTTACTTTTACGATCAGGCATGGTGGCTTTTCTTTAATTTCTGTAATTTCTGAGTAGATGAAAACTTTATAGTAGACTTATGCTCGCTCCATTATAATTCCAGAAACGAGTATATCTGATTCTGGAATATGCTGCCAAGGGAGAACTCTACAAAGAGCTACAGAGGTGCAAATACTTCAGTGAGAGACGTGCTGCAACTGTGAGTCCTTGTTATTACTGTCTTGAACTTCTTCATTTTGTCATTCAGATGAACATATATACCTTTGTTCTATCCGAAAGCTTAAGACCCTTTTGCTGTTTCTTTTCGTTCCTTCTAGGAACAATTAGTTAATTCTGTACATTTTACCTTGCTGCTGACGAGAGTTAATGTTTTCTGTGTGCTTATGGAACGTGGAACAGTACATTGCATCCTTGGCTCGAGCACTCATTTATTGTCATGGCAAACACGTAATACATAGAGACATTAAACCCGAGAATCTTTTGGTTGGAGCACAGGTAACTGTAAGCTTAAGCTTCTGAAGTTTCATCTGTTGTAAGTAAAGTGCGGCAGTCTCTCTTACTGTCTAGTGTTTCCAATTGTCAGGGTGAACTCAAAATTGCAGATTTTGGTTGGTCTGTGCACACATTCAACCGTAGACGGACTATGTGCGGCACTCTAGATTATCTTCCACCGGAAATGGGTAAGCTTATTTTTCTGAGAACATGAAATTAGTATATGGTTCAGAGTTAGGACATGTTATGGTGTGAAAATCATTCTCATGGGGGTTTATGCAAATTCTATTCATGTTGATTATTGAATTTAGTCTTGTACAAGGCTAATTCTATTCTATAAGATAACACATCTCTTCTTTGTCGTATTTCTTGTTGATTATTAAAGTTAGTCTTGTCACTTTTTATAGTGGAGAGCGTCGAACATGATGCTAATGTGGACATATGGAGCCTCGGTATCTTATGCTATGAATTTCTCTACGGGGTGCCCCCTTTTGAAGCAAAAGAGCATTCAGACACATATAGAAGGTGAACTCTAAACTCATTTCTATATGAACCTCCTGCCTAAAAATCAGTTACTCCCTCTACAGTCCAGCCTAATCAAGTGTTCTGGTTGGATCAAAGCATAAATGTAAAAAATGTACATGTCATCTTTATCACAATTTCCTATCAAAGAACAGATTAATTTACTTCATCTGGACTGACAATTTCATTTTAGTTTATTAGTTCTACATTATCTCACCAATAAATGAATCAAAAGAAGGGATATGATTGATGACATAATTGCTCTAATAGTTATTATTTTTAAGTTCACACTGATGCAAATATCCATGAAACATTGCTTTCACATTGCCTTTTTTTTCCCCTTTAATTAGAGTGCTATGGTTTCTGCAGGATTGTCCAGGTGGATCTAAAATTCCCTCCCAAACCTATCGTCTCAGCAGCTGCAAAAGATCTTATTAGTCAGGTAAGTTGGTCGATCATTTACTTCCAACAAAAGCTGTTTTAAGTTCGGACCTTGGTTTAACATCATTTATTTGTCTTCCTATTTTATACCAGATGCTTGTAAAGGATTCATCAAAGCGTCTTCCACTACACAAACTGCTAGAGCATCCATGGATCGTGCAATATGCAGATCCCTCTGGCGTTTATAGGGGTTGATTGTTGCTCTGGTCTGCGTCAACCAAAAAACTTGGTCCTCTAACCGCCTACCATTCTTGTGTTGGTATTGATGTAAAATATGAGCTTGAGTTGTGTCTGCTAGATGAAGAGCAATCATTAACAGGATGTAGTTTCTGCAGTTGCATGGATCTTAACTCCATCTTTATAAGGGAATCATGATGTTATAACTTTACCGTGCTTCTGTTAAGCCAACCTCTTCTTAAAATACCCTGGATGCTAGCCATCCAAAAATTATTTTTTTTCCGAAGGAAATGGTATTATTGTTTCTGTTCTCTTCAAGCAAATGAAGTTTGGAGTCGAGCAATGGCGATGCGGGGATGATATTTCTTCCTTTTCTTCTTTTGGAAGTGGGGTTGGGGTATAATTTTGAATAGGGGGGAGGAAACAGAGAATCGTTAACCAAACTAGACTAGTACTTAGTAGTCCCAGGATTATAAATCAACAACTGAGTAATTCATCTTCAAATGAACTTGGTTGTATGGTTGACAGTAATGTAAATCAATTGAGCAACTCATCTCCTAATGTACTTGGATTGGAACCCATTCATATTAACGTTGTTTTGGATTCAATGCAAGTGCTTGTGTAAATCCAGCCTAAAACTAGTTAATCAACACCTCCAGAACCTAAATTAAAGAAAATCCCATGTGAAAATTCTCATTCCTCCATACAATCTAAAAATCATCAATGCAAGAAATACATACGGAAGGATCAGATTTTGGGTTGCATATCTCTAATTCAAATAACTTTAACTTAAAATGTCACTGAAATTCTTTCCTAAATGACCCCATTAATCCAATACTATATGGTAGATCTCATACATAGTTTAATTTTCCAAGCCAATTTCATGCAAACAGGAAGTACTCAAGTACCAAGTTATTTTGCTTTTATTCCATTTTTGTTGGTGTCTGTTTTACCTGGAGTCCCTTTTCCCGAATCCCTTGCATCATCTAACAATGGGGTTAGAGGTCCTTGTTCTTTCTTGAACTCGTCAATCTCTTTAGGGCCTAAGAAGCTCGGTTGATTAGTTGAAGAGAGAAGCCTTGCCCACATCCGGTCAGTTATGACAACCTTGTTTTGCGATTCAGTAATACGCTGCATGCAAACACCTTTGTCAAGTTCACATTACACTGAGTCCAGAGGAAAAAAAAAAGAGAATCCAACTTGTTTTACATTTTAATTCAAGATTAGGCTGTTAGCATGTTGGAAAACCTTAAGGTGGAATATCAGAAAGCATAAAACCTCAGAAATGTGAAATCCACATTATCATTAATTAAACTTACATTGAAAGGAATATATGTCTGCCGGCCATTAACAAGTCCACTGGTAAAGCCCGTGTAACCTGCCATTGCTCCATGAACAGCACTTGAGCAAGGAGTGTGCAGTAAACGTTGTCAGCCGCGTTGCTAGGAATAGCACGGATCATGTAAGTTGGATCTGCAATGTACTGAGTTAGTTTCTTGTTTCCAATGATTAGGATGAATAATTTCCTGATTCGTGTACAGACCTATGTATTTTAGAGTAATTGGAGATTTACTTCGCTTTGCAAAGTGTTCCTGTAAAAGAGAGAAGTGATTATTAACAAGGTAACCCATCAAAATAATGTTGCTTCCAGTAAACTCAGTTCTTTAATTCCTAATCCGTAAGAGAGGAGAGAAACATCCATATGTAATTCCTAAATTTGGCATGGTTGAACCGTTAACATGGCATATAACAGTACCTAAGTTTTTTAATTGTTTGCAGTTCTGTTCATGAAGCATATTCACATGGTTATCCCCCTCGGACTCTCTATATCATGTACCTTTATTTGTTGTGAAATCCACAACCCCACGTCTTGAAGTAGCTTGTTCCCTGAAGCATCTTGTTCATTCTTTTCAGCAAGAAGCTCCTGTCCTGCTCCTTCAGCTATAACAATGACCATGTGACATTTTCTTTTAGCCTTTTGTTAATATATTCAAAAAGTCCACCTTCTCCTTCCAGATAAAATGGTGATTCAGGAATCAAACAGCAATCAACATCTCGGCTGGCCAGAGTAGCATGCATTGCAATAAATCCTGCACCAGAAATCCCAATAAAGTTAGAGAAAGATGTCAAAAGATGCCAGCACGAGGAGACTGGCCTGCAAAATAGTTGTAAAAGGTTAATTGTTAAGATATTAAACGTTTATCATCTCTAATAGTTTAAACTTTTAGATGAGGTGAAAGTTTAACATCGTAACAAAACTAAACCAAACAAATCTCATTGGCCCCCATTAATAAAAGAAAGGTCTCATGAGGGTTTGCACATGAGGCGGCCGTGTTAACATATTAAATATTAAATGGTTCTCCTGTGTAATAGTTTAAGCTGGTAGATGACATGGTCATTTAACATTCATGAAGGAGGCAATTCTTGCTTTCTTTGGTACTTGAAAATTGTATTATCTGCAAAATATTGAATCCTACTAGTATGCATGTTACTGCTCTACATGCTTTGAAGATGAGAGAAAAGTGGTAGTTCTTGGACGCATTAAGTTACAGTTTATGCAGATGTGCAGCAAATCACACGACAAATTCTTGGGGAGTAAGTCCACCGCATAATGATGGTTCAGGATTGCTACTCGCTACCATTGAAAGTGTAAAGTCATATTACCACTGTAGCGACCCATGAGTTTCACTACACCAATTCCATTTCTGCACTCTCAGCTTCAACATGTGCAGCATTAATGGCTCGTTGGGCCTCCTCTACAGCAGTATCAAAACCAAATGACCTATCAATAACCTGATAACAGAAATCAGTCCAATAGTTGCGCTGATTAGAAATGGAATCTTACAAAGATAACATCAATAAATGGAAAGGGATAAACACTGAATTGCATTTTGAAAGAAAAAGTTTTACAAGTTAACATGGCTTATGATACAAGATAGGTCATCCAGTCACCAGAAAAATTTGAAATAGACAGTTTGATTTTACCGGGCACAACCTCATATGTGGTCTTTGAAAACAGGTTCTAGCATATTGGGAAAGAAATGCTCATGTGGACACAAAGTTTAAATTTGTGAAACAAAAGTTGTGCACAAGAGAAGCCAACTTCGGTTTCCTTGCTTAGAATTAAGCATATGATCAAAGAAAGTGAAGAATCAGTCCAAGGAAAAGTTAGTCCTATAATCGGTGAAGGTCACTAGGTACCGGAATGTCATTGTCAATTGTCTTGGGGATTCCAGCAACAACCACCTTTAGACCGCGCTTCCGAATTTCCTGCAGAATGAAAAATAAGGTAATATGGACATCACCTGAAAATATGGTACCCCTTAGTAAAAAATTAGAAGGTAGCCATTTCTTAACTAAGTTACCTCATATATTACAGCTGCTCCTTTCTGAGTGCCATCACCTCCAATGATATAAACCTAATCCAGGGATACTGTCATCAGTACCAAACTGCATTTTGTACATGACAAAGAGTAGTGACAATGCTAAGTAGAAAGTTGCACTCCAGAATCAATAGTACAGATATTCTAGAATTAAAAAGTATAGCCCCACACTTGCCTGATTAATTCCACGGTCCTGAATGCTGTCAACAATCTTCTTGTATCATGACCACCTCGGGAAGTTCCCAGGATGGTTCCACCACGCTTATGTATGTGATCCACACCCTTCGGTGTCAAACGAATGGTATTCTTTGCAAAGAAACCCCTATAGCCTCCCTAAGAAGAGATGCCACTCTTATGAATGATAAAATATTAAAGAGATAAGAACTCTACCTTATCAAAGAATGACATTCGGAGACGAAAAAGTTACATGTCCTTAAAACAAGATGGCTGAAGGCAATAATAAAATCTCAACATGAGATATTCATGAATTTACAAAGTTAAGTCCACTACAGAGGAGGGAATACATTATATTAGACGCATTTCACCACATTTTATATCAATTTCTTTGAAAAATTAACCAAATGGTCAAGGTATAAATTTTTAACAGATGCACTATAAATTAATTAACATGAATAATCAAAAGACTTACATCGATCCCGAGGACCTTGGTGGCCCCATACATATAATCCAGGCTATGTACAATTTCCCTGATTACAGTGTTTAGCCCAGGACACAAACCTCCACAAGTCACAATACAAGCATGCACTTCCTCCGGAGCAAAATAGACCTGTGCAACACTATGCATTTCAACAACTGGAAAATTGCTGAATCTTCTAACTCTTACGGCTTCAACACACACCAAAAAAGAAAGAAAAAAGAAAAAAGAACATGTACCCTTTGACGGGGTCCAGCCCGACGAAAATGTACCCCTCGTTGACTGTCCTTGTGAACAACAATCTGTAGAGAGATTACCAAACATAGATAATTGGTCATGAAATCAGATAAACTACCATGATGGAGAAATGACACCCTACTTACAACACAGATTAAACAGAACTAGTTAAATAGTTGATTTTTCACCTTTTGAGGAACACTATCATCCATGTCTACAAAGTACTGCCTGAAACCATAATAAACATAAGAATATTTTATCATCGTGAACAAGTAATAAGACAACGCAGATAAGTGCACGAAACACATATCCAAGACAGAGAAATGCACGTTTAACTCACTTGACGACTGAATATGCAGGATTGGAGCGCAGTGGATTGGGATAGGTCTGCACAAATACAAAGCCAATTTCAAAATCACTATTTTGTACTCCATTTCATGGGATCTTATGTACATTTCTCGACTGTCCTAGCTTTAGAAACTAGTTTCTTAAATTTTCACCAACCATGTGCTACACTCAAACCATAATATTGTAATAGAAAAAGAAATACAATAAACAATTTCCTATTGCAACAACAGAAGGTAATGTAATCCGTAGCAGGTCCGAGAAGATCATGAACCTTCATCATGCATCATGTCGGCCCCATGAGGTAAATGGCTGTTGTTTTCCAGGTTTGCTGAGAGAAAGCCAATGACTCGTACGAAGCTCAACACTAGTCCCCTCCACAACAACTACATTCAATTTATGAAATGATGCAGCCAATTTCAGTTATTGCTGACAAAACACAGGGGAGTTGGATCCGTGGAACTTTCACTATCTTACGAACTACAGTTATGAAAATCCAATCCTCCATTGTTCTGTGCAAGTTAAAAGTTCTGCAGCCTAACCGTAACGCCATTTCCTCAGAGTAAACAAACATACAGTTTCCATTAATGCATAAAATCAAACCGCCAAACGAAAATCCTTCAAAACAGAAATCACGCAACGATGCAGGGCACGAAATCACACAGTAAATACAGATGTGCAGTACAAATGACGACTCATGCACACACGAATACACTAAACAACAACATTCAAGCACGGAAAAGAATAGATACAGATGCATGCATATAAGTACAGATGGAGCGGGCAACAACGTACGGGGAGATTGGAGATGTAGTCGGTGAGATGGGGCACATCCTGGAGAACGTATCCGCAGTCTCCTGTGATCACCTTCATCTGATAATTGCTCATCGAAGCCATACTCTCTCTCAAAATCTACTGCTACTTGTTCTGGGTTATGAATATGCATAAATAGCTTATTATGGTAAATTTTACTTTTACAAATGGTGGGTTGGAAAGATGGAAATCATTACGAGTTTCTCGTGAGCCTTTAACAAAGGTTATTTAATTGTAATGTTTTTCTAATATTTTGACCCGGACAACCTTTGTACTATACTATTTTTGGCGAGATGAAAATAAAATTATACGAGAAAATTAACGGGTTAAATGCAATTTAGCCCTTATGACATATAAAATGAGTAAATATCTCATGTGAAAAAAAAAAATAGTAAATTATTCTTATTTTTTAAAAAATAAAGCAAACTATCCCCTTATCAATAATTTAGAGAAGGGATAATTCATTTTCTATAATACAACGAATAATTTGTTATTTTATTTTTCACATTGAGTTTTTTGCCCATTTAACAAATAATAGAGAGGTAAAATTGTATTTTTCCAAGAAATTAAGTGACTTATATACGGAAAAAAAATACAAATACTTGTATATGAAAATATTTACTTCATCCTCTCCTATAATAAGTTATAAATCAATTTATATATTTATAAGTTGTTGGTGTATTGTAATAATATTATTAATTAATTAATAATTATATATGATTTTAAGTGAGAGTATTCTTTGGTATCTCACTTAATTTTGGTTTGTTATTATATTTTAGATTTTAATTAATTAATTATTTCTTAATTTCTCCATTTTTTTATGGTTTTTTATAACTAGCTTTTTGGTGGTTATTTTCTTTTATATATTTTTTAGTTTTCCTACATTATTTATTATTTTTATTTGTCATTGTTTTTTTCAAAATATTTATGTTAATTTATTATCTTAATATATATTTTTACACAAACTATATCTATTTTTAAATAAATTACACATACATATCCCAAAAAGTCAACACAATTATACAAATTTCTCATATTTTTTAATTGTCGAGTACGATTTTTATAATTACTCAAAAGTCAATAACTATTTGTAAACAAGTCATATATTAAGAGGTGTAAATATATATTATTCATTTTAAAAAAATTTCCCTATTTAAAGTACCAAATATGACGCAAGGAAGTATAATATGAATACAATCTAACTTCACTCTAATTTATGTTAGTCTCCTAAAATCTACTGAAATTTTACTTTTAAATTTCACATTTTATTTTAAAATTATAAAATGAAATTAAAATGTCTATAGGAGGAGTTTCTTGGAAGTTTTAGTAATTACACCAAGCAAAACATTACTTTTATTTAATTGGGTAAATTGCAATTTTGGTCTAGTATCTTATGAGCAGTGGCGTTATTGGTCCAGGTCCTTATAAAAGTAGCATTTTGGGATATTTAGTGTTAAAATTGTGGCAATTGCAGGCCAAAAAGCCCTTATTTCGCCTGAATTGCTCAAGAGGACCGCACGTGATGCCCTAAAATTGGGGCTTTTCTTACGTGTCCAGCGACGGTGCTAACGTGGAGGGGGGAAAAATAAATTGTCCTACATGGCAGGTTGACATGGTAAAAATTAACTATGTCAACCTGCCACGTCAGATGTTATATTTTGAGAGGGAAAAACACAGTGCATGCTCTGTACGTGCTATCTTCCTCCCTACTAAACATTTAATAAAGAAAGAAAATTTGAGTGAAGGACTGAGAGAGGCGAAATTCATAAGTGCGATCAGTTGCTACTTTTGTGTGGACGAATTTTGCGCTTGGAAAGGAGTAAGCGAGACCACCTATTTGGGAAATATGGTGATGATCCGTGCAGAAAAAGGCATTTGAATATATCTCCACCACCATACTGCAAATCCCAACAAGAACTCATTTATTTTGTATCTTGACACAAGAACGTTTCTTGTTCTTGTTTGTGTGTGAAAGTTGTGCGCTTATTTAATGGAGAAAATGTATTTTTTGAACGATGCATCCCTGGGGCCCCCCATGTACCCAAGAGTCACAATTCTTGGCCTGTAATTGCTACAATTTTAACACTAATATCCCAAAATGCTATTTTTATAAGGACTTGGACCAATAGTACCACCGCCCATAAGATACTAAACCAAAATTATAATTTGCCCATTATAATATATGGTAAATTTTGAATATAAAATTGAGAAACGAGAGAATAAAATGAGAAGAGGAAAAGAAAGAAGAGAGAAGACGGTAGGTAAGAGGCAAAAGAGAGACGAGGAAAAGAGGATAAAAAAAATAAAGAATGAAAAATGAATGAGAAATAGAAAACAAATGGGCTTAAAATTATATGATAGGTGACACTCTTGGTAAGCATGTCCCGGAAGATAGTGCTCTCACTTGACTCAATTTCTTTTGTTTATCCGCACTACTATTTCTTAACATATATCTTATTTATTATTAAACGAGCGTTCTTCTATAGTGTGTTTTTTTTTAGCATGTAACATTACTTTATATATTTTATTTTCTCCTTTTCATTTTTTTGTAATTTTTAAGTTGCCCGTTCTTCTCAATTTCCACTTTTTATGACTTACTTATTTTTGTATTTTTAATATCTTTTATTAAAATTGAAAAAAGATCATAAAAAATAAAATTTTTAAATTATTTATCTAATTTTGCACACACTTGAGCATGCCACGCATACTAATACTATCTATTAAGGGCGAGACTCTAAGCATCATCATGATAAAATGGGGATAGCATAAAAATGCCAATAATTATATTTCTTTAGGAAAAATTATTTATTTAGTCCTTTAAATTTTCCGCTATTAATTGTAATTCTTTAAATTTTTGCATTTTAGTTTTAATCCTGTAACTTTCATAAATGCGTAATTTTAGTCACCTGACTCAATTTTAGACAATTTTACCCGTACACACTTTTAAAAGAGCAAATTTAGTCCATATCAATTCATTTTGCATCTTATAACTAAACTGAGCACTTAGAATACCCGTGGGTAAGACGGTCAAAATAAGATATGAATTTATGGAGGCTTAGTTTTGTTTTAGAAGCATGTTGGGCCTTTTAAGAGCATTAAGATGGATTATTAAGTTTTATCATCAAAAGGGCAAAAATGTTATAAATAAGGCTAAAGTACCAAATTTATGCAAATTACTAGATAAAGGACTAAATATAATATTGCAAAAGTTAATGGACCAAAAAGAATTTGGGTCAAAGTTATAGGACAAAAAATTTCTTTTTTCCTATTTCTTTATTCCACAAATAACTATTTTTTTAATCTATTAATTTGAATAATACTTTCTTATTCAGTACATTTAAAGTAAATTCATTTTGGACAATTTTAAGGTGGTGTTTGCAGAAACCCCCCTATGTTATAGAAATTCAGTTAAAAATCCCCAGCGTGAAAAGTATATGCAAAAAACCTCCTGTATTTTATGAAAATTCGCACACTCTCCCCTTGCCGTCTATTTGACTTGATGGCGTTAATTTTTTTTTTGTAAATTCCCTTTATACCCTTATGTATTATAATTTTTTTACTATAATGATGTTGGATCTTCTAAGATTGCATCAGAACTGTAGGGATCTAATCAAATTTTAGTAACCATTGATCTTTCATTTTTAAAAATGAATGGTCCAGATGTTATGTATTTAAAAAATATATTATATATATATAACTTTTTTTTCAAAAATTATATATGATGCGTGCAAAAAACGCACGGGTCTAATGGATTTGGACAATTGTTCAAGGCTTGGGCCGGAGTGAATGCAAATCTTGAAGGACTTGCAAAAAAGTAGTTAGCACTCGACACCCAAGTTAGTATGGATTTGAGATGAAAAGTGTAAGAACACTTGATAATAAGCTTAGAAAGAGCTTAAAATATAGTTTAGAGAGTGATAGGGAGTGAGAGAGGTGTGAAGGGTGTCTTTTTCAGAGTACCCGAGTGTGGGAGGAAAGTGTCACATAATGTGTGCATGTGTGTCCTTGGCCTCGAGAGACCAGGGCTGTATTTAAAGAGGGAGTGTCCTCATCTGCTGGGAGTCTATCCCTTCGAGATTCTTAGGGAAGTTGGTTGGGATAGTTGGGATAAGGGTCTCAATATTCATAGTAGGAGTTTTTTCTTCAGTCCAAGGAGTCCTAGCTGCCAAAGAGTCTTAGTTGCTACAGAGTCATTCCTTACCTATTTTGTCATTCTAGGACTAACGTGGTCCGAGATGGCAGCTGACACCTGGGTTGATGAGGTGCCACGTGGAAGAGTGGGGTGCCACGTGTGTGGGCCCTTTGGACCGCTTGTTTTGATGGGTCTTAATCATGGTCTGAGTTGAGGGATGTCCCAAGTCTAGAGTTCGGGGATGTCCTAGGTCTAGAGTCTAGGGATGTCCTAGGTCTCCTTTCCTCTTCCTGAGCTTCTTAGGTGGTCTGAGCCTATTAATTAGATTGTGGACTGGGTCATCCTCGGCCTCCTGAGATTGTTATAGGTGTTGGATGTCCTGGGCCTCCCGGTGGGTATTGTGGGCCTCCGATTTCTTTATTCTTTTTGGGCTGCTTGGGCCAATTTATTTTCATGCACATAAGTAGCCCCTCTACTCTAATAAGTGGAGATTTGTCTTCAGAGGTGCGGTCCTAAGAGGAAATTCCTGCAAAGACTGTTATTAGCATAAGCATGCATAGAAAAAGAAGACTTACTTGCTGTACGGAGCAGGGCTTTTTTATGAAGGTGCCTCCACGGAGGAAGACTTAACTGGTGCTTTTTGTACCAACTCAGGTGTAGGGCTTATTTTTCTGCAAGAAATATTTAAATAATAGAAATATGTATATATTACAAATAGGCCTTGCACGGAGCAAGATTATTGTGCCTCGGAGGCTGAGGGCTTATTTTAGGGGGGACCTCCTTAAAATAGGAATTAGAAATCTCTCCAGAAGAATAATAAGGTGTTCGCTGGAAGCAGGGCTTAGATTCCTCCGTGGAGGAGGGTTTAGGTTCCTGTACGGGACAGAGCTAACAAGTCTCCCGAAGAAGGACCTAGGTACTTGCTCGAATGAGGGCTAGGGTGGGTGCCTCCACGGAGGAGAGCCTTGTGCCTGTGTTGAAGACATGTATGAGAGGGTGTTTGCCTGGGCAGGGTTTTAATTTGAGAGTTTCGAGAAGGATATCTCCTTCATTACATTCATACAAGAAGACACATGTTAGTACATTCAGTGTTGTAAAATAAACTTCCAAGATTATTAACGATAAAAATATTACAGATATTCATTGAAAAAATCTTGTATATAAAGATTTATTTGCGGTAAGGGATGCCTGCCTAGGCTAAGACTTATATTCTGAGAAGGTACTGAGGCATGGATGCTCAGTCAGGGGATCAACATGTCTGGGAGGTCCTAGGACTATTATTCCACTAACGGGGGTCAGGGATGTCTCTGGTACGACCTGCAGAGCGTGGGCGTTACCAGCTGTTTTCATGACCTTCTCCTTGTTCAGTGTGTTACTAGGTGTTTTCTAATGTTACTCGCATTTTTAACTCTGTGTTCCCACAGGCGCCAATTGATGCGTACAAAAAACGCAAAGGTCCAATAAATTTGGACCATTGTTCAAGGCTTGGGCCGGAGTGAATGCAAATCTTGAAGGATGGACCTACAAAAAAGTAGTTAGCACTCTGACGCCCAAGTTAGTATGAATTTGAGACGAAAAGTGTCAGAACACTTGATAAATTGCTTAGAAAGAGCTTAAAATATAGTTTAGCGAATGATAGGAGAGTGAGAGGGGTGTGAAGGGTGTCTTTTTTAGAGTAGCCGGATGTATGAGGAAAGTGTCACAGAATGTGTGCGTGTGTCCTTGGTCTCGAGAGACCAGGGCTGTATTTATAGAAGGAGTGCCCTCGTCTGCTGGGGGTCTATCCTTCCGAAATTCTTGAGGAAGTTTGTTGGGGTAAGGGATAAGTCGTCCTTATCAATATCTAGGAGTAATAGTCTTTTCTTCAGTCCATGGAGTCCTAACCACCAAGGAGTCCTTTCTTACCTATTTTGTCATTCTAGGGCTGACGTGGTCGAGGTGGCTGCTGACACCTAGGTTGATGAGGTACCACGTGGGAGAGTGGGCTGCCACATGTGTGGGCCCTTTGGGCCACTTGTTTTCGTGAGCCTTAATGATGGACCAAGTCGGGGGATGTCCCAGGTCTAGAGTCTGGAATGTCCTAGGTCAGTCAAGGATGTCCTCTTTCTTCTTAAGCTTCTTAGGCAGTTTGGGTCTGTTAATTAGATTGTGGATTGGGTCATCCTCGGCCTCTTTGGATTGTTATAGGCGTTGGATGTCCTGGGCCTCCCGGTGGGTATCATGGGCCTTTTATTTCTTTATTCTTTTTAGGTCACTTGGGCTAATTTATTTTCATACACATCAATATATATATATATATACACATTTGACGCCGGTGGAGGTGGGACGTGGAGCGCCACCGTCCCACCTCCACCGGCGTCACGCTTAGTCGCCGCCTAGACCTGGGTCGGTGATGGGCGTCGTTGCCCAGGACGTCTGGGCGGCGATGGGCCCAGATATGGGTGGGCGACAAGGTCGGTCGCCGCTCAAATCTCATGCTGGCGAAGGTAAAATGGTGGTGGAAGGTGAAACGTCGGGAGGCGAAACGGTGGCGAAGGTGGAATAGTGGTGGAGGCCAGGAGTTGGAGGCGGACGGTGGCTGTGATTTGAGGGAGAAGAAGACATCTTCTTTTTTTTTAAAAAAGAATATATATTATATTTTTGTTTTGTAATTTAATACAAAGAATTAATTTAATTATGTTATTTTAATGTTTAAGTATAATAATTTAAAAAGTTAATTTTTTTACAGTAATTTATATAAATAATATTATTTGAAAATATATACAACATAAAATTAAGTTAATTAATAATATTTGAAAATAAAATAATATGTTTTGATTTTAATTTTTAAATAAAAATAATATTTTCATATATGAAATATGCAAAATAATTTAAAATTCGATGCCATAATAATTTTTATATATTAATATTGATAAATATTGATGAATATTAATTATTAGTATTTATTATAGTTTTTTTGCAAAATTATAAAAAAAAAAGTAATTAATCAAAACAAAGAGAGAAAGGGTATAATTACAAGAGAGGGTAATTTTGTCATTTAGATAGGTCAAAAGTTAAAAATAGATCAAAATATTACTTCACTCTCATTTCAAATGTGTGTAAGCACTCTCCATTTTTTTTAAGCGAAGAGGGTTTTTTTTGCAATGTTTATAATTCCAGAGGTTTTTCTTTTACTATTTAATTAACACAGGTTAATTTTTAGCAATTCTCAATAACACGGGGGGGGGGGGGGGGGGGGGGGGTTTATTATGCAAATTTTTCATTAAAATATAACATAAAATCTATATGTGTCAATATTAAATAATTATTTTAAAAAATAGAATATTCTAAGTTGTTGATTAATCTTGTTTTTATATAATAAATTATATAAATAAAAGAATCATGGTTTATTATTATCTAAAATAAAATATATGATATTATTAAAAATTATAATATATGGTAAATTTTAAATATAAAACTAAGAAACGAGAGAGAACAAAATGAGAAGATGGAAAGAAAGAAGAGAGAAGACGGTAGGTAAGAGACAAAAGAGAGACGAGAAAAAAGGGATAAAAATAGAAAAAATCAACAAATGGGCTTAAAATTATATAGGCTTAAGAATTAAACACTTTTTGTTTTATAAAGTCCAAATTTGAATTTTACAAAAATGGCCTTTGTAATATGAATTTTTGATAATATATAAAATTTGGGGTTATATAATTTGAAAATAAAATTCTTCTAAAAAATTAATTATTTTACAACTTATTATATATATAATTTAAAAAATTAATTATATATTTAGCGGTGCGGTTCGATTTTGGAAGTTTTTTTAAGTTCTAAATTAAAATCAAACCAATAGTGCGGTTCGATTTTACTTTAAATTTAGAATTGTGGTTTGAAAAAAAAATTAAAAAAAATGATTCGATTCTATTCGGTTAGGGCGGTTTGAATATTTTTTTTTATCACCCATATGAATACTACTTTTGGCTGGCTGAAAAATTCAATCATCACTTCACTTTTATAACAATCAACCACTGCTTTATATTAAGCTAGCTAATTCATTCCCAAAATTACATCAAACTGTATTCCAAAGGACTATTCTCATCCTGTATTTTAGATGCAAGTTCTGATGATGTGTGTGAATGCGTAGAGCCATGATCAATCAAAAGATAAGCCTCAACGTCAAATAATAAGATCGTACATCATATTACCTCATTCGAAATTGGAGCTTCCTCCCTGGTCATGTTATATATTCTTGCTTGGGTCTGTCTCCGAGTGACTTGTGCTCCAGACCCCCTCATACCCCCACCAATAGTGTGGTCACCATATCTGTTACCAGTGTCTCTACCCCATAAAAATAATTGTGAAAAATTATTCACTTAGTTCATAAAAAAAATTTTAAAATAAAAAATAAATAAATATAATTTATAGTTCACAATGACATTTGGGTCCATTCACAAAAAAATTAGGGTATTGATAATTTACAAGTAACGAGAGAGATTTTAAGAGAACCGTTGTAATTTATCCTTTTCGAGAAGATGAAAATAAGTCTCATTTTTAGCTTTCTATTAAATTAAAGATTTTTGGGCAATTATTAATATAATTTAATGAGTTTAAAATTTTGTATGTATTAGGAAAGAGAAATAAAGTAAATGGTTGAAGGAGCAGTAGTACTTGAACGATTGATCCGTAAGTTTTGGGCCTCCAGGTGAAGCCCATGGGCCGAATATGAGTATATTTTTTGGGCTTTCCAATTCTTATCATCCATCAAGCCCAATCAAATGGCTTTTCATAATCATCAACGTATATATAATTTTGATTTCTTATTTGAACGTAGTTATATTTTGTTACCGTTTAGAAATTCCCAGAAATATGGGATGAGAATATAGTGGGAGAAAAGCGAAAGGGCGGTCATCCATGCAGCCATCTGATTTTTGGTCTCAGGCAGAGGCGGCAGCCGCCGCCGACAGCTCTCAGCCTCCGTCTCTGCTTTCTTTAGGTACTTCTTGACAGCCACCAGCGCAGAACAAACGACTTCTTTAAGGTTTCTTGAATTACTGGTTCTTGAGTATGAACTTAAGACGAATATCGTTTGGTTCAAGGTTGAAGATCACACGGTTTCTTGTATATTCTTGAATTACATGAATTTACCCTTTTTCTTCTGTTTCTGCCATTTTGAAGGTTTCTGTTTATCATTTCAGGGTTCTTGAAATTCAACTCAAGATTCGCCAAAGATAATTCAACCAAATGATTTTTGGTATTCTTGTCCAGGGATTGCAAGGAACAAGTGAAAGAGAAAAGGTATTGGGCAGATCCACGAGTACTTTTTCTCAGTGCACAGGTACATGAAAATTTTAAAAATTGTGGCTTTAAAGTATGGATGAGGGAATGAAATATAGAAAAACAAGAAATCATTCCCCCCCCCCCCCAAAAAAAAAAGGGCACTAGAGCATATTCATTAATTGATTATATCATGCTGATGGTCTTACACAATTTAGACAACTGATATCTTTACTTTGAACGCCGACTCGTATGTCTTCTTTAGGAGCAGTAAGTAATGTTGTTGTTTTTCCTACTATTGTCTTTTTTACCAATCAATTTCTCTGATCTGCTGTCTTAATTAATACATGTATGTGGCTCACTGAAATCTAAGTGCCATCCATCCATCCGCTCTCTGTTACTTCTGTTTGAGCTTGACTCTGAACATCTTATTTTCTCTTTGGACTGTGATGAAACGTCTTCAACCAATTCATACTTGCCCAATTTATGGGCAACAAAATATTTGTTCTCAAGTGCATCTAGAAAGGTCTCTGATAATGCAGTATCTGTTTTATGCCTTGCAATTGGAGAATGTCATGATAACGTCTTTATATCGTTCTCTTTCCATGTCTTAGTTTCGAACAACTTCTGTCGAATGCAAAGTGCAGGAACAAACAATTGTTGAATAGATGTCACCTTACTTGATATGTAATTTTCCAGTAATATGTCTAACATGCATTTATTTGATCCTACAACCAAAGAATATCAGGTTAGTAGGTAATCTATGCTTGTGTATTGAGAGACTTGGGGGCTAGAGTTTGAACTTGGCTTTGTCAGTTAGTGCAAACTAAATAACTTCATACTGTTAAGAATTGTGTGGGAATCAAACGGGTTGAGTGGGATTTAAACGCTCGATTGAAATGCATGTTGGCTCTTAAAAGTATGCTTTTTGACGACATTTTAAAACCTAATGATAGCTTACGTATCTTCATATTCCTCTCTTCAAGTTTCTAACCGAAAAGCAACCAATGCCTCTTTTAATTCTTCTCTTTCGATTTTTCTTCATATTTTGAAATCAAGAAAGGGTGAAACCATTGATTTTGCACTTTGTGAATTTCGAACCCAAGTTTGTTGTGTTGATTTCTTTGTAAAGCCCATGTTATCACCATTTTGATTTGGAAGGCACAAGATTAAGTATTTTGAGGTTGCTCAGAATGTGATGGACTCAAGTACAGAGTTGAGATCTAGATTGGAGATCAAACTCCTCTCTTTTTGTAAATTTATTTTGGTTCATTTACTGTGTTAGATTTTCTTCATGAGCTTGCTTCGAAAGTTTTTTGTTATACGTTTAATATTCTTGTATGAATTTTACAGAAATCATGTCGGTTCATGTTGTTGACATCTTATTTTTGCAGGTGTATCGTAGAAAAACGTTGGAAAATCTTTATTATACAACCATAAATTGTTTTACGTGTGAACTCTGAAAATGAAATTCTATGCTAAAACGTAAAACGGTTGTCTAGATGCCAATTTAAAATTCTTTTTCAAGAAGATTTGGTAAATTTTTTCGTGAATATTACGTAATTTCAAGATTTGACAAATCATTTTGAAGGAACATAGTTTTGGTAACTCAAATAATATTATTAGACATGAAAAACTTTTTTATAATCTTCCCGTCTCAGGACCTATTGTCCGTGACATTTTAACAATTTCTTCTATGTTCCTTTCTTGCTCATTTTCTTGTTCGTAGAACAGCTAATGTTTTAGTGCATACCCTTGCTCGCCGCTCTCTTGGCAGTGAGGAGGGTACTCACATCCTCCCTCATCACGTTGTGATTTGGCTTTGGCAGAAATGCCGATTTTAAATGAGATGATTTTCCCTTAAAAAAAAGACATGAAATTTTTATTTTCATTGAGGAATTAACTGCACTATGTCACAGATTTGTTTTTGTCTTTTAATCAAAGATTAGTTTTTCTTTTGTCAACTGTTTTATTTTATTAACTCATGTTCTAAAATCAGCATGAAGTGCACTAATTTCTTTTCCAAATATTGAAAAGTATAGAGAATTTTTGTAGTTTGATTAGTTTTAGGTGTATTCAATTAACTGTTTTGGATGAATGCATGAAAAGTGACATGTTTGGATTTCCATGAAAATTTGTTATTGATTTTTTTTCTTTCATAAAAATGACTGCTTTAGAACAGTTTTGAATTATTGGCAACACTTTAAATATTTTTTTGAAAAATGGATGATCGCAGCTCTTTTATTTAGACTTTCAAGAAAGTGTATAATTAACTTCTCTTAAGAAAAATGGGAATTGAATTGTGAACACTTCAACAAATACACGATTTTACAAAATTGGCATCTAGACAACTGTTATACAATTTAGCATATGATATTTTATATTTTGAGTTCACAAGTGAAATGTTCTATGGTTGTGTCATAACGATTTGACAGCAAATTTCACAATGATACACTTGTAAAGTTTAGACGTCACTGACATGGACAAATATGGTGCCCCGTAAAATTTGTACAAAAATTTTAAATGTATGACATACAAAAATTAAGAAAGCGACATGATAACAAAATCTAACATAATGTATGAACTAAGAATAAATCAACAAAAATAGTGGAGGATTTATCTCCCGTTTAGGCCTCAATTCCGAACTGCCTTGAGTTCGTCGCATTCAAAGCGGCTACAAAATGCGTAATCCTAATGCCTCCAAATTAGAATGTTGAGAATGCGAAGCTTTCATAGAAATCATACACATTTTTGGGTTTGAAGTGTACAAAGGAAAATACAATGGTTTCACATTTTCTTGATTTTTAGATATGAAGAAAATTGATAAGATGAAATTAATGGGGATAAAGGTTACTTTTTTTGTTAGAAATTTTGCATAGAGGAAAAAATGGATACATGGGCTGTCATTTGGTTTTAGATGATGTCAAAGCGCATTCATTTAAGCAACCAATGTGAAATAATTTCAATCGTGTGTTTGCGCCTACTTGTCTTTGCATGTTCATAAAATGAAACTGATATTGTTGATTTTGTACAGGTTTTTCTTTTCAGCCTAACAACTTAACGATGTCAGAGAGAGTTTGCCTGATGATACCGTTGTGGACTTCTTCCTTTGTAACGAAGAACCGGCTTCCATGTCGCCTTGGGTGTGGGCGTCGGCAGTCATCTAATGTAAAATACGAGAGTGTTGCTATACTGTAAATGAGAATGCTTTGTTTGTAGTATGACAAGAATACAAGAATTTGCCTATTTCACCTCTATTTTTATTCAACTTTTATTCACCAATAAACTACCCTCTTAAAGACAATCATCTCAATGAGATTTATTAGGGGTGCTCACCGTTTTTTCATAACTATTTTTAAATTGCCACTTTTAAAACCAAAATCAAACGTGCGGTTTAAATACTTATAACAAAAATAAAATATTAAAACTAACAAAAATCAAGAAATGAAACAAGTATTTGCATATAACAAGCAAAATTTAGGTTATTGACATATTAAATATATCATCAAGAAAGCAAATGAAAATTAAAGACATCCTTGGTCAATTTTCAATAATTAGTACTAGGTAATTAATACTCTAAACTGTACAATTGAAAATTTGTAGGCACTGGGCATAAAAGATTACAAATATATATTAACATATAACATAAATTTACGTGTCATATTAAATAATTATTTCAAAAAATGATTAAAACTTATTAAATTGTTGATTGAGCTTGTTGATCTTATTATATATATATATATATATATATATATATATAATAAAATAATAATAGAAAATAATTAAAATTGTTCAAATTATTATTATTATTAATGATTATTAATGATGATGATGATCTTTAGTATATTCATAGGGGTCACCAAATTTTGACATAAATTTATAAGTAATAAAATAGATTGCATAATGCATACTATTTATCTTATATAAATATAAAACTCAAAAAAAGATACAAAATTATAAGTTAATTGTTAAGACTTGTCCATTTAAAAAAGTATAAGAGATTTCAAATAGATATTAAAATATAAAATAAATTTATATGTGTCATATTAAATAATTATTTTTAAAAAATAGAATATACTAAGTTGTTGATTAATCTTTTTTTATATAAAGATTAAATGTATAGATAAAAGTACCATAGTTTATTATTATCTAAGATAAAATGTATGATATTGATTAATAATTATAATAGGGCAAATTGCAATTTTGGTCTAGTATCTTATGAGCAGTGGCATTATTGGTCCAAATCTTTATAAAAGTAGCATTTTGGGATATTAGTGTTAAAATTGTGGCAATTGCAGGCTATGAAGCCTAATTTCGCCTGAATTGCTCAAGAGGACCGCACGTGATGCCCTAAAATTGGGGTTTTCTTGCGTGTCCAGTGACAGTGCTAAAGTGGAGGGGGGGGGGAAATAAATAATCTACATGGCAGGCTGACATGGTAAAAATTAACTATGTCAATCTGCCACGTCAAATGTTATATTTTGAGAGGGAAAAACACAGTGCATGCTCTGTACGTGCTATCTTCTTTCCCACTAAACATTTAATAAAGTAGAAAACCTTGAGTGAAGAACTGAGAGAGGCGAAATTCATAGGTGCGATCAGTTGCTACTTTTGCATGGGCGAATTTTGCGCTTGGAAAGGAGTAAGCGAGACCACCTATTTGGGAAAAATGGTGATGATCCGTGCAGAAAAAGGCATTCGAATATATCTCCACCAGCATACTGCAAGTCCCACAAG